>BLSH010050760.1:251552-272487 GCA_018402905.1 Glandirana rugosa
AGGACTCATACCGCTATGGTGTACAGACTGTGAAAATGTGTCGGACCGATGTATGTCTCCGGGTTGTACATCCCTCGTTGCAGTCCGCAAGATCCTCGTATTTAATGTGTGTATTAAAGCACTGATGGAGAACGTGAAAACTTCCAGTCCTCGTGGTCCTGTTACCTTTACGGGTTTTTTACTGGGGTAAAACCTTTCATTTGTGGGGTTGCATATAAGATCCTCCGTGTTACTCAGAAAACTTGTACAGTAAAAAAGGTGTTCAAAAACCTTTTACACCTTTTTTTTACTTTTGTGTTGGAAAAAATGACATGTTCAAAAGACTCATTGTGCCTCCTAGAATATACGTTGGGGTGTTTACTTTCCAAAATGGGGTCATTTTTTGGGCATTTCCATTGTCCTGGTGCTCCTGACCTTCAAAAGTGCAAGAGGTAGTCACGAAATTATGTGTGTAATTTATGCTCCTAGAACGCCTGACGTTGCTCCCTACATGTTGGGCCTCTGTATGTAGCCAGGCTGTGTAAAAGTGTCAGACATGTGGTATCGCCATACTCAGGAGGAGTAGTAGAATGTGTTTTGGGGTGTAATTTGTGGTATGCATATGCTGGGTGTGAGAAATAACCTGTTAACATATGGCAATTTTGTGAAAAAAAAAACAAAAAAAAAAACTTAATTTTGCAAAGAATTGTGGGAAAAAATTATAACTTAAAAAAAATCACCATGCCTCTTACTAAATACCTTGGAATGTCTACTTTCCAAAAAGGGGTAATTTGGGGGGTATTTGTACTTTCCTGGCTTGTTAGGGTCTCAAGAAATGACATAGGTGGTCAGTACATCCGGTGTGATCAATATTCAGTGATTGGCACCATAACTTGTAGACTCTATAACTTTCACAAAGACCAAATAATATACACTAATTTGTTTTTTTTTTACCAAAGACATATAGTAGTATAAATTTTGGCCAACATTTATGAAGAAAAATTACTAATTTGCAAAATTTTATAACAGAAACAAAGAAAAATTATTTTTTTTTACAAAAATTTTCGGTCTTTTTTAAATTATAGCGCAAAAAATAAAAAACCCAACGGTGATTAAATACCACCAAAAGAAAGCTCTATTTGTGTGAAAAAAAGGACGCAAATTTCATATGGGTACAATGTTGCATGACTGAGTAATTGTCATTCAAAATGTGAGAGCACTGAAAGCTGAAAATTGGTCTGGTTAGGAAGGGGGTTTAAGTGCCCAGTGGTCAAGTGGTTAATTTTGTTTGTCTCTTGCTTAAATTTCATTTAAAACTACTTGTCTGTCCAAGACAATACTGCTGCTTGATTTCACCGCAAAAACTGTGTTGTCACCCCTTAAAAGAAGAGGAAATAATAGATCTAACAGGTGATAAAATAATGTTATGTGGGGACTGTGAGGACTGCTGTGTTAGTTCTAATGACAGACTGCATTATATCCTGCATGTATTATTGTATTTTGTCCAGATTTATGCTTTGTGTAAAATACTTTCTGAAAGCAAACATTAGTATATTTCCTTAGAACATTTGTGATGACATTAAAACAGGATGTCAAATTGTAGCCTTCAGTATTGTATAGTATCTATTCTATTCTACAATTCCATTGCAAGTGAAATTAGAACAAGCATAGCAAACCATTTCATAGCTAATTGCAAAAATGTAAAATGACTGTCTACATTTTAATAAACTATTGCAAATCATATTTGCCAATAGTATACACAACCTGTGTGTATTATAGTTCCTTCTTTGGGAATTCTGGTTAATAACTACAAAGCTAAACTAATATGTTCACTTTTTATACCTTTAAGATTCATTTTGACTCATGTAATCCACCTTTACTTTACAGCATTAGGAAATTAGGATTCTTTTAAAATATGCCTTGTTGTGCTAAAAGTAACTGAAGAATAGTTGCTCACATTGTAGTAAATTGCACATAGAATGTCCATTTATATTGCTTTATCAAAGAAAAAAGCTGAATAATCAAACATTGTGAAAGTCACACATTGTGCCAGAGAAATGTCAAGGCAATTACTTTTCAGAAATGAAACTAATTCAGCTTTAAAGGAATCAAAGAGAAATAAATGCTTTAACAGATTTCACCGATAGAATAGAACCTGATGCTTGACCAAGAGAAAAGGCACTGGAACCATGAGTGCAATACCCCCCCCCCCCAACAAAAAAAATAAATAATAATAATAATAATAATTAAAAAAATCATTCAAACACGAGCTCCAATGGTGCTAATAAAAATTGTTACATACAACAATGTACTATTTGGTTAGCTGAGAAATAAGGAAAATGAAAGCTTCTTCCAGTAGTTAAGGGCCCTGTGGCTTGTGGGGTGCCTATTGGTAAATAACATTCCCCGGCCACTATTTATTGCTTAACCAGACATTCAGCTTATGACTGATCAGTGTGTACCTATTGCAATGCCTGTCTAGTGGATGCTTTAAACTGGTAGTGTTGTCTACCTGTCATGTACTGTATGCATGTCAGAGTCATGTACATAATTTAATGTGATGAACACTTTGTGGTTGATTTACTAAAACTGGAGTGCAAAATCTGGTGCAGCTCTGCATAGAACTCAATCAGCTTAATTGTCAAGCTTACTTGAACAAGCTGCAGTTAGAAGTTGATTGGCTACCATTCACAACTGCACCAGATTTTGCACTCTCCAGTTTTATTAAGCCAAGGTTCACACCGCTGCAGGAACGAAATCGTGTGAGTTCAGCTGAACTGGCACAATATCATTCCCACATGTCAGTCCGACTTTGAGGGTGATTTCATAGACATCTGTGAGGGTTGCTGCACAGATGTCTATACAAATTGCACCCTGAAGTAGCCAAAAGTAGTACATGAACTACTTTTGGGAATTGGTGCGGCGCCCAAAGGTCAGCGTCGCAACGATTCGGAGGGTGCAATTGCCGTTGATTTGACATGTCAAGTCGCATGCCAAATCGCAGAAATGTGATCCTAGGCTAAATCAACTTTATTACCCACTTGTTTTTAGTAGTGGAGGATTGTGCACTAATATTACATATCAAAAAACTAGCTTGACAAGTCTTTAGGAAAGCATAATTCTGTTGCTCAGTATAGATAGTACAACATACTCAGGTCTACTAGGTAACTACTTTTTCAGGAAGTAAAGACCCAGAAGCCTTTGATAACACACAAATACACCCTAACAATTTCTTCAGATTTTTTTTATTAATTCAGAGTCCCTTAATTAATATTTTCTCATCATAAAACCTTAAATATCGGACTGATGATTGTTTCCCACAGTTTCAACCACTTTAAGACCCCTTTTACACCGGAACATTTTTCAGGCGATGCGGTGCTAAAAATAGCGCCTGTGCAGTGCCTGAAAAACTTGCCCCCAATTCTCCCCAGTGTGAAAGCCTGAGTGCTTTCACACTGGGGCGGGGCACTTGAAGGACAAGAAGAAAAGTCCTGCAAGCAGCATCTTTGGGGCGGTGCGGTGAGCAGTTTATACGCTGCTCCTACACCACCCCCTCCATTGAAAGCAATGGACGGTGCTCCCAAAGCGGCTGTACGCTGCCTCATAAGCACTGAGCAGTGGCACTTTTATCCTCTTGTTAACCCTTTTTGGGGGTTAAAAGCACCCCTCTCCTGACTGCATAGCGGTTTACCACTATCGTCCATCCCCGGCTCCAGTGTGAAAGGGGCCTTAATCATGTTTTGAAAACATTGGAATGGATCAAGGCAACCTACCAGCAGTGGTTTCTATTCAAATAATATCAAAATCAAATCTTTTAATGGTGGATAGGGATGAGAAAAATATGTCTGGGCTCAGTTCATGGAGGAGGAAACTTGAGCTTTATCTCTAGACCTCTCAGCACCTATTATTAACTACGTCAATACTGGACTCTTTCACCCCCTTTTTGCACAGGCCAATTTTCAGCTTTCAGCGCTGTCACACTTTGAATGACAATTACTCAGTTTTGCAACACTGTACCCAAATGAAATATTATAATTTTTATCTCAAGAATAGAGCTTTCTTTTAGTGGTATTTAATCACTACTGGGCTTTCTATGTTTTGCTAAATAAACAAAAAAGCTTTTTTCTTTGTTTCTGTTATAAAATTTTGCAAATAGATAATCTTTATTTCTATAAATGTATGCCAAAATGTATTCTGCTACATTTCTTTGTAAAAAATAACCCAAATCAGCATGAAAGCTATAGAGTCAACAAATTATGATATATATACTTGAAAATCGATCCTTCCTGATCTCATTTCTTGAGGCACAAAAATGCCAGGACAGTACAAATTCCCCCCAAATTTCCCCTTTTTGTAAAGTAGGTGGTCCACAGTATAGTAAGAGGCATGGTAAGTTTTTTGACCTTGTTAAGAAATTAAAACTTTTTTTTTCACTATTTTTTTTTCAAATACTGTCACCAGTGCAGAACAGCTTCATCATACTGGTGTGGTGGTGATCAAGGACACTGAATGGTGACAGTGCCCTGCCCCCATGCCATTTTTTTATAATCCCTTGCCTATTAAACTACAAAATGGCCATTACTTGTTTTTAACATTTACTGTATCTCCTATTGACTTCATTAGGGTTAAGATTTGGCATCCAAACTCCAAAAAAACAGAGAATGACTAAGATGGCCACATAGGAGCCATGCTGTGCTCCTCCACGCTAAGCTCGCATGGAGAGCTACATCTATTCCAGCTGGGGAGAGAGATTGTAGCTCTGATGGGACTCTGAGAAGCCACAGAAAGGACCCAAAGACACTGACTTCCATTCCGCACTCCAGCAGCACAGTACTGACAGGCAACGCCGGCTCTGAGATCAGAGTCCCGGGAGAGGAGGAGAGCCACGGAGGGATACAGGGAGAACACGGGTGGGATGGCAAGGAACATGGAAACTGGTTAACCCAGTGCTCACCACCTCCAGCTTGGAGCCCGCAACCCTAATAGAGAGAGCCGACCAGGACAGCCAGGGACCTCCCTCCTCTGCAACACGGCAACCTCCTAGTCACCAATGAACAGGTAACCCTTGCAGTGTATGAGTATAACGGCACTGCAAGGGAGGACTGTTTAGTTTCTCAGAGTCTGACATTAAAGTAAATCAATTGCTCTGCCCTGCAAGAGCAGTTTAACTCAAATTGTACTGCGGACATGTGCATTAGTTTAAAGCTAGCCATAAACCATACAATCAGATTGCACAATCAGGTGGCGGGATGGGTCTAATAGTCTTGCCTTGGTATTGGGGGAGAGAGCTGACAGGGGTCCCACCACTGAATACCGCTATTATTCCCTCTTATATCATGTGGGACACTGTGGTAAGCCCGAGGAGTGGAGACAGGTTGGAGGCAAGTTTGCAGCAGAGGTTTGTCTCTTCTCCTGTTGTTCCATAATATCTGCTGTAGGGGATTATAATCCTGGGAACTGATTTGGGCTTTGAGTACTGCCCCTACAGTCTATTGTAAACCAATATAAGGCACTATGGGACAATTTTAAATGGACATCGCCCCAAGACTTAACAACTTTATAATGAGACCGCAGTGAAGGCTGTATCATTTTTTTTTTGGCAATTAAATATTACTGTTCAGCCAGCGGGGTGCCCTGCGAGCACTGCAGATCTCACAAAAGAAGTAGTGCCTTAATCAGACCACCACTGTGGCCCCCGGCTTCCAGTCTAATCGAGGGCCCCCCAGTGAGTCTGAGGGAAGGAACCGCTGTGCTAGAGGGACAGACAACCCAGCCCCTAAAAGGGACTAAAGGAAATCAGAGGGATACAACATACAAATAACAAAAGGAGGTTTTATTCCTCTGACAAGGACAGTGGGCCTCTATAGTTTTTAATTTTCTTTTTTTTTCTCTCTCCTTACATTTTGCCAATTTTGAAATTGCAACATTTGATGCAACATCTATTTCCATCATTAACTGTTGTAAAGAAGGGTAAAGGAACAAGGCTATGCCCCCCAAGGGATCTCAAGCACAGAAGGCTAAAAAGCTATCCATCGATTCTAAAGATGGAAATATTTCTAAAGCGCAAACCCCACAAAACTCTGATATAAAGTAGTGTTTTTAACAATCACAACAGCAGGGGGAGATCCCCAATGGGAGACGATTGAGCGAGGCAACAAAACTTACAGAGAAAGAGGCAAACATAGCCCAAGGAACACAAGCTGGGCTTAAGTCAGAAAGAAATGAAATTCAAATGGAACCATGGAATATGGAAACATACATAAGATCACTCCCAACTAGAGATGATATGGAAAAATACATATCTCACCTTGAAACTTGCTATAAAACAGAAACACAGGAAGTAAGATCCTCATTGGAAAAGTCCAAGAGAAACTAAATAGTATTGAAGCAAGAGTAACAAAATTAGAGGAGAAATTAGCTGAATCCGAAAAGGAAAAACAAGAAACATCTCAACGCCTAAAAAGAGCCTTACTGGAAATAGATGATCAAGAACATAGAAACAGAATAAATAATATCAGAATTAGAGGCCTACCTGAAGCAACAGGACCTAAAGACTTAATACTAACTCTACAAGGCATCTTTAATACGCTACTACAACAGCCCCAACAGAAGAAATAATACTGGACCGACCACATAGGTCACTGGGCCCTAAAACTCAAGACCCGCAGAGACCTAGAGACGTTATATGTAGAATGCATTTTTATCATGTAAAATAAAAAATAATGCGGGCAGCTTGGCAACAGAAAACGCTAGACTTTGATGGTGCTCAGATAATATTATTACAGCATCTTTCAAAACGGACTTTGACTTTAAGGAAAGCGGTAAACCCATTGTTAAAGCTACTTAGAGAAAGGAACATCCTATATAAATGGAAGTTTCCATTCCAGATTCAGGTGTTCTATAAAGGGAAGAAAGCCACCTTTCAAGATATTGAAGACCTGCTGAACTTTTTAAAGATTTTACAACTCCTGGATGTTGAACTGCCACTTTGGCCTTTAAATATATGAGGAATCTTGAAGAACAAGTTAAAAAGATATTAATATGTAAGCACACCATTGTTATTAGGGTTTTCTACCAGGGGGCAAGGACGGAAACTTTGCAATAGGGCATACAAAAATACAGAGAAGGCCATGTGGTCCCTCTAACCTTATAAAAGGGGAAGTAGGTTTTTTTTTTTCTTTTCTCACATAAGATATGGACACATTTTTCACATACTCTCACCAAATACACAACTACTATAGAAATTCTCCCTTTTTTTTCTTCTGTCACATAACCCATTGACACATTCCCCACACACCTTCACAATATACGCAGCCATTATAGAAACACTATATACATATATATATATATTTTTTTTTTCCCCCTCTTCTCTCCTCACACAAACTATACCTTAAATTATTCTTTACATACTTTCACGACACACATTTCTTATTTTACACTGCTTGTAGGTGTTTTTTTTTCTTTCACATAAATTCCACTTCAAAACACTTTTTAAAAAAATATTTTTATGATACACATTGTGAGGGTAGGTGGAAGATCAAGGCACTATAGAGGTTTTGTGTTACTGTATGGATTTAATACTTTTTGTTGGTTTTTGAGGGAGGAAGGGTAGGGGAAGGGGAGAGGGAAATCCCCCCCCTTTTTTTTTTCCTTTACTCCCCTTCTCTTATTCTCCCCTTTTGCTCCCTTTCATGGCATGAATGGGCCAGAAGATGGAGAAGAGCAGGCGAGACTCCGGGAATAAAGTTTTAATATTTATGCATTGAAAACATTATTAGAAATTGAAATAAATATTTAAATATTAATAAAGTTTATTAAGAAAATTTTTACTCAGGTTGATAGTATGGAGAGAAAATTGGACGTTAAAGCCAATGAGCCCGGACACGTTCCAAAGTAGATGGAGCAGCTCTGGAGACTTATAGGGAACCGTTTTTCTTTTCTTTTGTAACTCTGGGGTCCCCCATTGAGAAAATAAAGTGAAATTATCAGGGCAGATTCGAACGAGTGGATGGAATGGAATTATTATCTTTTTTTTTATATACCATTCCTCCCTTATTCCACCCTTCTCTTTTTCCCAGGAAGTATGCCTGGTGGAGGTAACTGTCATTGATAGGTTATCCTGCACCTACGAGAGTAGGATCCTAGTTTTAGGATTAGAAATAAAGTCATCAAATACGGTATTTACTCGGATTGTCTAAGTGTGACTGTTGAGGTTTTTTTTTTTTTATACTTATTATCGGCCCGGTGAAGTTCTGTTCCTTCAATGTAAGAGGACTTAACTCTCCAGCTAAGAGAACACAAATTCTACAATCATTTCACAAACAAAAGATAGGGGTAATATTCTTTCAGGAAACACACTTTCGCTCAGATCATATTCCAAATATTCATAATAAATACTATCCAACATGGTATCACAACACTTTTCCCAATTCTAAATCAAGAGGCGTATCCATTGCTATACATAAATCACTCCCTTACCAGGTTTTGGATTCTTGGGGTAATAGGGATGGCAGAGCCCTGCTCCTAAAGGTATCCATCTATGGAGAAAAATATACATTCCTTAATTTATACCTTCCAAACCAGGAGCAAATTAAAAAAGGGACACAGACGGTGACAGATTTAATGGAAAAAGCAGAGGGTATCGTGTTAATTGGCGGAGACTTTAATTTTGTCTTGGACCTTGGTCTAGACACTACCGCAAATTGACCGTTTCAGAATAGTATCCAAACAAACAAATTTAACCACTTCCTTACTGGGCACTTAAACCCCCCTCCTGCCCAGACCAATTTTCAGGTTTCAGCGCTGTCGCATTTTGAATGACAATTGCGCGGTCATGCGACGTTGTACCCAAATAAAATTGATGTCCTTTTTTCCCCACAAATAGAGCTTTCTTTTGGTGGTATTTGATCACCTCTGCGGTTTTTATTTTTTGCGCTATGAACAAAACCAAGAGCGACAATTTTGAAAAAAGAACAATATTTTTTACTTTTTGCTCTAATAAATATCCCAAAATAAAAAAAAAAAAAAAAATTATTTATTGGGTTTGGCCGATTTATATTCTTCTACATATTTTTGGTAAAAAAAATCGCAATCGGCGTTTATTGATTGGTTTGCGCAAAAGTTATTGCGTCTACAAACTATGGGAATTGATTTATGGCGTTTTTATTATTATTATTTTTTTTACTAGTAATGGCGGCGATCTGCGATTTTTATCGGGACTTTGATATCCGGGCGGACATGTCGGTCATTTTTGACACTTTTTTGGGACCAATGACATTTATTCAGCGATCAGAAATTTAAATGTCCACTGATTACTGTATAAATGTCATTGGCAGTGAAGGGGTTAACCAGCAGGGGGCAGTGAAGGGGTTAACAATGTTCCCTGGGTGTGTTCTAACTGTGGGGGGGGCGGGGCTGGTCGGAACATAACAGATCTAACTGATCCCAGTGACAGGGATCAGTAGATCTGTTTGTCCCCTGTCACAGAACGGGGAACCGCCGTGTTTACATCGGCGGTTCCCCGTTCTACTGCTCTGTAAGGCGATCGCGGGTCAGGAGCGGACATCGAGTCCGCCCGACCCGCGGGCACGCCCACGCGCGCCGCCGCCGCCCAGTGCGCGTGTAAAGGGGCGGACGTCCATGGACGTCCACCCGGATTTTCAGGTCCGCGCTGTTGACGTCTTTTGTCAATAGCGCGGACCTGTACAGGTTAAAGAACTTTTTGGAAAACCAAAACTAATAGGTATTTGGCAAGCTATTCATCCCAGGGATAGAGATTATACATTCTATTCAAGGACCCACAACACATATCATAGAATAGATTTCTTTCTCATAAATCAATTAAGACTTCCCACTGTTTCTTCGTCAGAAATAGGCAACTTTGTCTGGTCTGATCATGCTCCAGTCTTTGTAGAGTTGGAATTTTTGGGCTATAAGAGACCACGTGGTCAATGGAAGTTAAACAAAAATCTATTAAAGGATGAAGCATGTATTTCAGAAATCCGCTAGACAAAAAAACTTTTAAACAGACCATGAAAAAGACAAAACCTCCCTTCCTATACGATGGGAAATGTTAAAATATGTCATAAGAGGTATTTTTATAAAACATGGGGCTAGACTGAAGGCAAGCAAGACAAATAAAATGTCATGCTTGCTAAAAGATATTGCAAATTATGAGCAAATTCATAAACAGAATCCTACTCCGATAAATTTGATAAAACTTACAGATAAACAAAATGAATTGCAGACCATATTGAATGAACAAACACTGGGATTAAGGGATAGGAATCGTGCCCTATATTATCTAAAGGGAAATAAACCAGGAAGGCTTCTGGCTAGAACATTACGACAAAGGACAATCACTACCTCCATAATAAAAATTCTAAAAACATCAGGTGAAGTAACATTGATCCTAAGGAGATTTTGGAAACCTTCCAAACCTTCTATTCCAAATTATATAACATTACCAATCAAAAAACGGGAAAAGAACTCGAAAGGTTTCATCAAAAAATACATCAATACATAAAAGATACCGCAATCCCAGTTTTATCTAAAAACATTATAGACGAACTAGAAAAATAAATATCAATAGAGGAAATACAGAAAGTCATTAATGCTTTGGCTCTTGGGAAAAGTCCTGGGCCAGACGGTTTTACTACGCGTTTTTAAAAAACGTTTGGTGAAACCCTAGGTCCAGTATTGACTAAAACCTTTAACGCAGTTTCCGAATCCTGCCCCTTTGCATTTCAAGGTATGAAAGCTCATATCTCTGTAATACCCAAGCCAGAGAAAGATCATACTATTTGTGGGAACTATAGACCAATATCTCTCACAAATATTGATTTATGAATCTTTGCAAAGGTAATAGCTGAAAGGCTGAAACAATATAAAGTGTAGCGCTATAACCTTAATACACAATTAGAGGTGTATCTAAACGTTAACACTCCAAGACCTGGGAGCAACCCAGGAGTATAGATAATAAAAAAAGTCTCTATTAAAGTCCACTAAAGATATCCGGTTCAAAAAAGGTGTGAAAAAAATTGTGATAACAAAAGAAATCGATGTTCAGTGCTTCAAAGTGCTCCACCACGGCAAAGTGTATCCACCACCATGACCGATTAAACACTCTTACGGGTGACTGTGAGCCCCACACCTTCTCCATTGCGCCAATCTATGCTTGGAATTCCATATCGTTATTTTATCTACTTGAAATTGTGAGTGTATCTCTTTTTAAATAAATCCTTTGTTGTGTGGTATTACACTATGTGCGGATCTCTATTTTTTATGCATGGAATATTGCTGGCTCTCTGGCTATGCGGATTGGTTTCCTTATCCTGATGACTGCTTTGATTTCTGCTCGCCTATGAAGGATGCTGACCTACCTCTGTCATCAATGATGTGCCAGGATTTATTTTATATGCGGGTTAACCGCTTGCCTCTGGTAAGAGTGTTTAATCATTCATGGTGGTGGATACACTTTGCCGTGGGGGAGCACTTAGAAGCACTGAACATCGATTTCTTTTGTTATCACAATTTTTTTCACATCTTTTTTGCACCGGATATCTTTAGTGGATGTTACTAGAGACTTTTTATTATCTATACTCCTGGGTTGCTCCCAGGTCTTGGAGTGTTAAAGTTCAGATACACGTCTTATTGTGTATTATGGTTATAGCGCTACACTTTATATTGTTTCTGTTATTCACAATTTTTGTTGGAGTTGTAATGTTAGCTGCTTAGACTAACATTTTGGATGGGCAGTATAATTTTTCTCTATAATAGCTGAAAGGCTCACCCCAATTTTACCAGCATACGTCCATTTGGATCAAGCAGGTTTTGGGGAGGGGAGAGAAACTAAAGACAATGCTTTGAAGACTTTGTCGTTAATTGAATATGCACAGAGGAGCTCCATCCCATCCTGTCTCCTGGCTGTACACGCAGAAAAGGCATTTGACAGGGTGGGATGAAGCTTCCTGGAAGAAACTTCGAGGCAATGGGGTATCAGTCCTCATTTAATGATAATTGCACTTTATAACAAACCACATGCAAGGGTTCAGATGGATGGGATCCTGTCGGGTCCAATCTCAATTTTGAATGGTACCCGACAGGGTTGCCCCCTCTCTCCATTGTTGTACGTCTTGGTAATGGAGCATCTCACTACGGCCATACAAAATAATCCTGATATACAAGGGATCAAAATAAAAGGAAAGGAATATAAAATGTCAGTATATGCAGACGATCTCTTGCTGCACATTGTCAACCCTATAATAACCATTCCCAATCTTATTCAAGAGTTTGAGCGGTTCGGAGCCGTAAGTAACTTCAAAGTGAATTACGAGAAATCCGAGGCACTAAATGTTTCATTATCAAATAAAACTCACGTTCATCTCCAGAAAATATTCCCTTTTAAATGGCAACAAACAGCTCTTAAGTACTTAGGGATAAAAATACCTAGAGATCTGGATAAAATGATAGAGTATACTCATGCCCCGTTGATCGACAAATTGCGGGTGGCAGTAGGGCGATTCATTTGGGAACATAAATCCCCCCAGATTAAACGAGGTATACTTGTTAGACCCAAACAAAAAGGAGGATTGGCCCTTCCGGATCTTACGAAATACATATAAGCGATACATTTAACTAGGATAGTAGACTGGTTTCATGGGATCAAACTTAAACAATGGGTTGAATTGGAGGAAGATATTTTGGGCTTGAAATTGAGATCTATGCCGTGGGTTACACCAATAAATCACCCTAAAGGAGCAAACATGCCATCCTTGGTCTTTTCTACTTTGAAGGTTTGGGATGTACTAATGAAGGGGGGTACCCTCTCGACCCGGATTGGGCCAATGACACCTTTGTTTTCTAACTCTGACTTTCTGCCAGCAATGGAAGCCTCTGACTTCCTGGACTGGCAGAGACAAGATGACCTTAGATTGGCTCAGATCCTGGTGGATGGGGAGATCCCCTTACTGAATACATTAAGAAGTGAAAGGGCAAACAAATGGATACAATATGAACAATTGAACAATTGACAGCATTCGTTCATTCACTGGGAAAATATTCTGAATTAGCGAGAGTACCTACAGAATTTGAGAAAGTTCTCCTACAGGATCAAAAACCAGCTCATATACTGTCTATATAAGTTACTATATAAGTTATATAAAGAACTACTCAGTAAAGGCTTGGATAGAGAAGTAATATATCTAAACAAATGGGAAGAAGATATTGGGATGACACTGTCCAGACCACAATGGGAGAAAGCGCTGACTCTAGTACATGGGCTATCTCCTTCAATTAAGCATCAAGAAAGGAATTACAAAATCATATCTAGATTTTATCGGTGTCCTGCCGATCTCCATGAGATAAAGGAGAACATCCCAGAAACATGCTGGAGATGTAAAAGAGAGGCAGGGAATGCATCACATATTTGGTATTAATGTCCGGAGGTCTGCCAACTCTGGATGGATATATCCAAGATATATAGAGAGCTCTCTAATTCTACACTACAACCAGATATAGCAATAGCGATATTATCAATTATTCCTGGTTCATTGAAAGATATTAAGAGAGACATCTTGCGACATATGTTAACAGCTACAAGAACAATTATTGCCCACTCTTGGCGAAAGGAGACAGCCCCCTCAATTACAGAATGGGTTTGTGAGATGGTTGAAATCCGATTAATGGAAGAAACAACTAGTGCCGAGATTGGCTCTAGAGAACATTTTAGAAAGGTATGGGATAGCTAGGATGATTATCGCACCTCGGGATTATTATTGAAGTACTTGTAAGTAAAAATCTTCATGGGCCCATATATGGAATATAGAATATTGGGGTAGGTTTTGTTTTTTCTTCTTCTCCTCTTTCTTTTTTTCTTTTTTTTTTTCTATTCGAGTGCATGGTTTTTGGGGTCGGGGACACTATGGCCCAAGTTCTGGTAGGCCTTATGGATATGGGCAGTATACAGAACGAGTATTCTAAATAGGAAACGATAATATATTTATATTTATAATCAATGTCCACTCCATGAAATGTATCCTTGACGATGTAACTGTATTCTCTTACCCATAGATTGTCGTTGGACCCTCCCTTCAGTGTATGATGTAAAAATTTTCTTTTTCTCTTTTACAAAATTTAATAAATATAAATTACAAACAAACTCCAAGAAAGTTTGATTAAGCTGCCCCGTACTGAACCCACGTACATTTAGCTCAACCCTTCTGCTAACATGCAAGACTGTTTAATACAGGTTCTCTTTAATGATACATCTGGTGTTTATTTATCCCCCTGCCCTTTACTTCTTGCCAAACATAGTTTTTTAAAAAAATGTTTGCTTTGGTACATATTCCCCAGGCCCGATTAGACCCCCCGATGTCTTCCCTGCCCTTTACTCTTCCCTCTACCCTACCAAAAAAAGCAAACACTGTATTTGAGTCAATCATTTCTTTCCACTCTGGCTGGGGTTTGACAGCTCTGAACACAGAAATAGAACCCAGAAATAGAAAATCCTGCTGCCTCACTCAAGAGGTCCATGTTGCCAGAGTTAAGTAACAGCTCCAGCCCTTTTACAAGTGTCCTCACACAGACTCGCTTTGCAAAGGAAGGATCAGTTCTTTGTGACTTAATGGGTATACTGAATCTTTTCTGGTGCCTGCTATACTGCACAGTCATATTTAAACACCCTGCAAATCTGCTATGACATGTGAAGGTAAAACCATGAAAATTTGAGATTGCTAATAGAGTTGAGCGAACCCGGACTGTAAAGTTCGGGTCCGTACCGAACTTTGGGGTGTCCGGGACCCGGACCCGGACTTTTCAAAAAAAGTCCGGGTTCGGGTCCGGGGTTCTGGTAATTTTAATGAAAATTCTTAAAAATGCTGTAAAAAAGTCCAGGAAGGTCCTAGAGGTCTGCAAAAGGAAGGAAAATGGGGGTAAGGGTGGGGCAAGTGCCCTACAAAGAAATGGGGACAGGGAAATAACTTTAAATATTTTTTAAAAAATAAAAACATAAAAAAGCAAAAATGGAGGTGAATGGGGATCATCTTCAAAAAGGGTCTGAAAAGTATTAATTAACAGTAGAGGCCATAGAACTGTTCTAAACTCCTCTTCAAACTGTGTCAAAAAAGTATAAATAAGCCGGGAGAACCCATATCACTGTTCTGCAAAACGTGTGTGTCACTTTAAATGAAACCGGGAATAAACCGTGGATGGATTTTTTCCTTCCTCCTAACTTTGATCATAGCCTCTTGACCCCTTGAACATCACAATCGTCTCTCCAGTGGGAGATTAAACTCCTCCGTGCGAGACCCTTGAACTCTTACTACTAGAAGGCGCGGGTTACCCTCCACCCTCCCCTCACACCTCTTCTCCCCCTCCTCTTCTTTTTATTTCCCCTTTGCCTTATCTCTCTCTCTTTTCCCCCTTTTTTCTCTCTCTCCTCCACCCCTGCTCCCCTTTGCTCCTTTGCCCCTCTAACCCATTTCCATCCATCATCACTATTACAGGTCTCATCCCAACAACTTCACCTCCATAGAGCAGACTATACCCCTACTTATGTTACCACAGCCCCCCAGCTCAGGAGGTTCATAACAATCCCGTATAAGACTCTTAACCTGACAGACCCCTCACCCTAATCTAGGGTGACGTGGGGCGGCCCCCCTGTCTAGGCGCAGATTGTCCCCATTGGGGCGCAGAGACGGGTGGACTGTCCTCAGGCCGGTCTGTTCACCATTAGCTCACTATTAGCTGATTACCTTCAGTTTGTACCCCCTCCCCCGGCCACCGAGTGGAAACTCATTCTCAACCTACCAGGAAAATGTGTGTATGATCATACTTCTGCTCTATTGTCATTGCGTTTTCTAAGATGAGACTGTTTTTGTATTCTTGTACCATTGTTTTTACTTGTAATCTACAATAAAACTTTTGAAAAGAAACCGGGAATAAGTGCACATCTGTTCTGCAAACTTATTTAAAGTCTGTGTGTCACTTTAACTGAAACCGGGAATAAGTGCACATCTGTTCTGCAAACTTATTTAAAGTCTGTGTGTAACTTTAAATGAAACCGTGAATAAGTGCACATCTGTTCTGCAAAATTATTTAAAGTCTGTGTGTCACTTTAAATGAAACCGTGAATAAGTGCACATCTGTTCTGCAAACAGAACATCTGTTCTTCACACATCTGTTTAGTCTGTGTCACTTTTATTATAGCCGCTCTTCACACAGAACATCTGTTCTGCACCAGAACATCTGTTCTTCACACAGGACATCTGTTCTGCACACATCTGGAAATAGTTTAGAACACTTTACTTAAAACCAGGGAGGAACCATACACAGTTTGCAGATGTTTTCAGAACGGTGATATTATATCACTGATATGATATCACTGTTCTTCAAACATCTGCAAACAGTGTGTAAAGAGCGGAACCATATGCCTGTTCTTCTCTATTCTGTAGTTTCACACACAGATTCCAGATGTTTGAAGAACAGGTGTATGGTTCCTCCCCGGTTTTAGGTAAAGTGTTCTAAACTATTTCTAGATGTGTGCAGAACAGATGTTCTGTGTGAAGAACAGATGTTGACTTATTAGCGGCTATAATAATAGTGACACAGACTAAACAGATGTGTGAAGAACAGATGTTCTGTGTGAAGAACAGATGTTCTGTTTGCAGAACAGATGTGCACTTATTCACGGTTTCATTTAAAGTGACACACAGACTTTAAATAATTTTGCAGAACAGATGTGCACTTATTTACGGTTTCATTTAAAGTGACACACAGACTTTAAATAGGTTTGCAGAACAGATGTTCACTTATTCCCGGTTTCATTTAAAGTGACACACAGACTTTAAATACGTTTGCAGAACAGATGTTCACTTATTCCCGGTTTCATTTAAAGTGACACACACATTTTGCAGAACAGTGATAGGGGTTCTCCCGGCTTATTTAAACTTTTTTGTCACAGTTTGAAGATGATTTTAGAACAGTTCTATGGCCTCTACCGTTAATTAATACTTTTCAGACCCATTTTGAAGATGATCTCCATTTTTGCATTTTTTATGTTTTTATTTTTTTAAAAATATTTAAAGTTATTTCCCTGTCCCCATTTCTTTGTAGGTCACTTGTCCCACCCTTACCCCCATTTCCTTCCTTTTGCAGACCTCTAGGACCTTCCAGGACTATTTTACAGCCTTTTTTGTGCCTAAAAGTCCGTGTCCCCATTGATTTCAATGGGGTTCGGGGTCCGGGACAAAAATCTGGTTCTGTCCGGACCCGGACCCGGACTTTGTCCCGAAGTTCGGCCGAACCAGCAGAACCCGGACTTCTAGAAGTTCGCTCATCTCTAATTGCTAACACAATGTCTATCAGACTGCATTTATTTTCCTCTATTTGAGCTTAAAAAGTATCTAAACCCAAAAGCAAATGTAATATACTGTATTTCAGCATACCTGACCTTGCATGTAGTGACTGCATTATTTTTCTTTTTTCAACCCTAATTTTTTTCTAATTTTCACCTTGTAATACTGTGAGTAATACATGGTTTATCCTTTCACGACTACACTAATTTCTCTATTGTATATTTGGTGTCAGCCACGCATTTCACACAAGCTCGACTTCAAACATGTCCACCTTTGCTTAATTCCACCTTCACTTCCTTTTAAGCTCAGAGAAAGTAAAAGAACACTTAATTGCTGGCAAGATCAACAGATATTTTCTGTACTTGCTGAAAAGTTTCTTAGCCTAAAAGTGACCATCATATTTAACCACTTGCCGACCGCCGATCGGCATCTGACGGCGGCAAAGTGGCTTGTTCCCGCAAATCGCCGTCATACGACGGCGGCTGCGGGAACGTGTATAGTGAGCGCGCGCGCGCCGCCGGAGGCGCGCCCGCGCGCTCACTGTGTCCAGGGGGGGCCAGGGAGCGGGTGCGGCGGCTTCGATTGCCGCCGGCCACCCGCGATGCCCCCCCCGGAGCGAATGAGCGGAGGTCCGTGTATGTAAACACGGACCTCCGCTCTGTGTGAGGGGGAAGGGCTGTGATCACAGCCTTCCTTTACGTGAAGGCTGTGATAACTTCCCTTCCCCAGATAGGCAGTCCCCCATACAGTTAGAACACGCCCAGGGAACATAGTTAACCCTTAGCGCGCCCCCTGCAGGTTAACCCCTTCACTGCCATTGACATTTACACAGTAATCAGTGCATTTTTATAGCACTGATCGCTGTATAAATGCCAATGGTCCCAAAAAAGTGTCAAAATGTTCCGCCATGTCCGCTGCAATATCGCAGTACCGCAAAAAATCGCAGATCACCGCCATTTTTAGTAAAAAATAAAAAAAATTTAAAAACCCCAAAAATGAATTCTCATCATCCGTAAACGCGACCACTTTTGCGCAAACCAATCAATAAATGCCGATTGCGATTTTTTTTATCGCAAATATGAGGAAGAATTTAAATCGGCCAAAAACGGTGAAGAAAAATGTTTTTTTATAATTTTTTTTTTGGATTTGTATTTTAGGAAAAAGTAAGAAATTTGGGTTTTTTTGCAAAATTGTTGCTCTTCTTTTGTTTATAGCGGCGATCAGAAATGACGCAGCGGTGATCAAATGCCACCAAAAGAAAGCTCTATTTGTGGGAAAAAAAGGACCCAAATTTCGTTTGGGTACAACGTCGCACGACCGCGCAATTGTCAGTTAAAGCGACGCAGCGCCGAATCGCAAAAAGGGCTCCGGTCCTAAAGCTGGAAATCCTTCCGGGGCTGAAGTGGTTAAGGACTGGTAGACTGTAATATATATTTTTTTAATTTTCAGATTAGATGAACTTTAACCTCTTCCCGCCCAGCCTATAGTCAATTGATGGCCTGTCAGGAAGCACTGATTGTGGGGCTGCGCAGCAGTGCGTTCTGTCACTGGCTGCGTCCACGGGACACAGCTGATGACTAATCAGTGTACCCGCTTGCTGCTGGTACCATGTGACCGCCTTGACCAATCACAGCAGGTCACGTGACAGCTGTACACAATGGATGGCTTCCTTTTATGCCATCCATTGTGTACAATAGTGTTGCTAGTTGTGATTGGTCAATTTGATCACATGGTACAGACAGGGCCAATCACAGCCCAATTGTACAATGTGATTAGTGTTGACCAATCACAGCTAATCACAACAAAACAAACTGAATTATTCTGTTTCATTCAGTAAAATGCTTGCTTATAACAATGTAACTCACTGCTTTAAGCAAACATAATATGTAAAGAAAAAAAATCCTGATCACTTTCCCAGAGTAGTACAATGTTACTATGGTAACATTATATTGCTCTGCTCACAGTGTGTTGAAAAAAATTGTAAAAAAAAGAAAACAAAACTAAAAAAAAAATTATAACATTTTTTTTTCACACTGTCACCAGTCAGTGTCCCTGATCCCTCCCACACCAGTTATATGATGACTGAACAAAAGGTTTTTAAAAGATTCTCCCGTGGGGAACGTATAATAAGTAATGCAGTTGAGTGTGTGGGTTCAATCAGCCAAGCAGCCACTCACCCTGATGGACAGGGTGGGGTCCCTAGGGCCTAAACATATAGCATCAAATTGTGTAAGAAACACTAAGATGCCCATCAAGGGGAAACACCGGGCATTAAATGTAAATATCTTTAATAGAATCCAAAATAATAATTCGCATACAAATGAATATATATGAACATTTAGCACCAAAAAACAATAAACACAAAATATTAAAATTGGCAACGTTGTCAAACATAACAAACAGGGGAACCAGACACAGCCAATTTCACATGCAATATCAACACCATGCAATTAATGTAATTCGTCACAGTCTGGTATGGCCGGACGTGGCTAGTGAACCAGACTGGAGATGAATTACCTATATAAGCAATGGGGCCCATGGTGTGGGATGGAATGGTGACTACGGGGCACCACGTGCTGTAATCCAGTGTGTATCACAGTTGCCCTGTAGTGTGGTCTAAATGATAATAGACCAGCAGGTTCCGATAGCTGGAGGTAACACTGAGGGAGGTTGGAAATCACAGTTAGTGACACAAGGACATGACGTCCTATTGGTGGGGGAAGCAGCAGAGGAGAGTCAAATAAGGTACAATGGAAGTCAATGGGTTCCGGACCTGGCTGCCTGTTGGCAGGCTGAAGGAGGTGGAGAAGGGTTAGGTGACTCCACTGTCAGTGCCGCCTGGCTGGATATACCAAGTAGGGGGAGGTTATAGCCATATGCAAATAGTTTCCTATACGAGCATCAAGTCACTATGTAACGGCTCCAAATAGGTTGATGTATGCCTGGCAAGGTAACTGACTCACCCCTCTTGCTGTGCTGGTTGCAGGTCTCTCCGTTGCCTGGGTCTGTTGAGGAGAGGCTCTCCGTGTGGCTTCCTTCCTGCTGGTTAGATGCAGTCTTTCCTCTCAGGTGCGAGCAGAAGGTGGGAGTGGTGTCCGTAGCGGTCACATGACCGGGAATGTGTGGGCCGCGTCACGGGGGTGCTGAGAGCATAGAGGCTGGGTGGTCCCCTGGAGATGAATGGGTAGACCGCTGACGCGTTTCGTCCACTGCACGTGGACTTTTTCAAAGCTAGGGGAATGTTGCAATGCATCTGTCTTAAATAGCCTTTGAATTTAACCTAATGAGGTAGTGTTAACCCCCACCCACTAGGTGTCGCTGTGGTGCATGCAAGCCCTGGTCAATCATTCAGGGAAGTAAACAAATAATGTTTGGAAAAATTAGACAATACTGAACTAAAGGGGAATCAACAGTTTCATTGGATTTGAGTGTATTTATAGGTATAACACACAAATTCATTGTAGGATATGTACGTTAATTCCACAAAGGTGGATGGCGGATGGCAGAAAAAAGTGTGCCGTAAAATTTAGGACATGTCTTATCAACTGGATTTAATCATAATCGGTGACTCAGTCATAATGCACATAATGACGGGGAGGAAG
>BLSH010050760.1:289995-301617 GCA_018402905.1 Glandirana rugosa
ACATTTCAGAGAGCACAACCCCAATGTAAGGGAGGTTTGCAGCTGGTTCGGTTCCTCAATTCCTCAAACCGCTCGAGCTCCGAGGAAAATCTTCCGACATCCTCCGCTCTCGTTTAACCGGATCTAAACAGGTTGTACACTAGGTCCCGCCATAACCTCAGGGGCGGGTCCTAGTGTCAGGGAAGGTTCACTCTACTATCCCTCAGATAGTACCTAGCCTTTTTAACATAAACTGGGCACAATCCCCGTATCATCCTCTGATTTCTCTTTCCCGCTGGGGGCTATAGGGGGTGGTCCTCCTATATAGAAGGGAGACCTTCCCTATCATCTCACTTGGAAGGGACTGTGATCCTGGGCGGGGACTCCAATACCGCCCTGGATCACATGTTGGACAAATCTAGGCCAATTTGCTCTCGCCTCCTACAGCCTTCTAAAAGGAGCCTCGAGCTCGCCAAACTCCTTAACTCCTTGGCTTGGTCGACGTTTGGAGGGAATGTAACCCCAACACGAGAGACTTTACACATTACTCAGCCCCTCATAAATCTCTGGCCAGAATAGACCATATTTTGTTAGGAGCCGCCTCCACTCCTCAGGTTTCCAAAGCATTCATTAGGGATTCCCCGCTCTCAGATCATTCTATGGTGATTTTACACCTCAGACACTCAGGGAATACGGGGATTAGGCCCCAATGGAGACTAAGGGAAAACTTACTGAATAACCCTGTCCACTGTACCTTACTCCAGAAGGACCTTGAGGAATATTTTAGGTTAAACTCAGGCCCAGGGGTTTCCCCTGTGATGCTCCGGGCTGCACACAAAGTAGTCATAAGGGGTAAGATAATTCAACTTACGGCTAAACTTAAAAAAGAGAAGAAGCTTCATATAACTAAGCTAGAGCAAGACTTTCAGAAACTAGCTAAGGAGCACAAGGAAAATCCCTCCCCCCAATCTCACGCGAAGCTAGAGGCAGGTAGGGCGTCCCTTAACCTGGCACTTACTACTCAGGTGGAAAAGCAGGCCCAATGGGCGAACGCCCACTTTTATTTATGCAAGGACCATAAAGGGCCAAATTTAGCCTTTAAATTATCTCCGGAAGTCAGGTCGGGCTCCCTCACCCAAAACCCCCACAAAATTATGTCCACTTTTCAAGACTTTTACTTCAAACTTTACAAATCAGAGATTTCGTCCTCCTCAATTCCAGCCTCTGCCTTCCTTGACAATATTCCCATCCCGGCCCTGTCCGAAGATCATAGGCTTTCACTTGAGGCTCCTTGTACGGAGTCAGAGATTCTTGACATTATTAAGCATCTTAAGAAGGGTTCGGCCCCAGGCCCTGATGGTCTTTCAACAGGTTATTATAAGCAATTTGGCTAAAAATTGGCCCCGCATCTAGCTAACTTCTTCAACTCACTCCAAAAGGGTATGACTCTCAATGAAGACCTTAACTCGGCCAACATATCGGTCATCCCGAAACCTGGGAAAGATCAGTCTGAGGTTAGCAACTACAGGCCCATCTCACTGATCAACAATGACCTCAAAATTTTAACAAAAATACTGGCCAATAGAATTTCAGCCTTTATTGGGGAATATATATATAAAGATCAAGTAGGCTTTATACCCGGGAGACAGGGCCCAGATCATATCCGTAGGGCCATTGACATTATCTCGATCCTTGGTTCAGGTTGGGATGGAGGTCCATCACAGGAAGACTTTGTTCTGTCGGTCGATCTCCAAAAGGCCTTTGACACGTTGAATGGCCATATCTATTTGAGGTCCTGGGTAGATGGGGTTTTGGTCCGAGATTCTTACAAACCCTTAAAACCCTATACTCCAACCCCTCTGCCTCTATAAAATTGCAAAATTTTCATTCTCAGCAGTTCACTATCCATAGGGGCACTAGGCAAGGTTGCCCCTTTCCCCACTGATATTTGCAATGGCTATTGAACCTTTGGCTATCTCTGTTAGGGATCATGCTAACGTTAAGGGAGAAAACTGCGGTACTCGAACCCACAAATGCGCCCTCTTTGCAGACGACCTGCTCCTGTTCCTATCTTCTCCCCTCATATCAGTCCCACATTTAATCAAGCTCCTAGAGACCTTTGGTTCCGCATCGGGTCTAAGGGTCAATATGTCTAAATCAGTGGCTCTTAATATAAATGTCCCTGAGAATGTGATGCTTCAGACCAGGGACCAGTTCCCCTTCCAGTGGTCGCCTCTTCAGATTCCATATCTGGGGGTGCAGTTGGCGGCAAGTTATGATCGACTCTACTCCCTCAACTATCCCCCGCTGTTTAGACGAATTAGGACTGAATTAAACAACTGGGGGAAACTAGGCCTTTCCTGGCTGGGTAGGATCAATACAGTTAAGATGACCCTCTTCCCAAGAATTCTTTATTATTTTAGGGCACTACCCATCCCTGTTATAAAGTTTCAAATCCTTAAAATCCAGGCTCTGATCACAAAATATATTTGGGGAAAGAAGGGCTATAGATGCCCAGCTGAGACCCTTTGGAGACGTCGGACTCAGGGAGGTCTTGGCCTCCCAAATCTTTGGCGCTATTATCAAGCTGCGCGATTAGCCCAATTCTCAATTATTTATGCCAGGTTCAACAGTCCTGACTGGGTGGAAATAGAAAGACAAGCATTCCCCCTCAATAAATTATATTATCTGGTATGGGCCTCCCCCAAGAACAGACCTGCTATTTTATCCCCTACCCTTTCCAACTTCCTGGCCCTCTGCGACCACCTATTTAACACCACAAAGCTGGCCTCTACAGTCTGGCCATTACAACACATCTTTAATAATCCCCGTTTCCCTCCGGCTCAAGATATCCATGTCTGCTGTTGGTGGACGAACAAAGGCCTCTTCAGAATAGGATACATTCTTACCGCTTCGGGACCCATCTCCCTCAAGTATTGCCAGAGCAAATTAGATATGCCCCCTTCTGAGACCTTTAGATTTAACCAGATCCATCACTTTTTAGCCCACTCCTGTAAGGTCAACCCTTCTTCCAATGGGGCCTCCCCTTACGAGATTTGGTGCTCTGATATCTCTTCTCCCAGAGGGGGTATCTTGATTATATATGCCTCTTTGATAGACCTCCCTGGGTTGGTGGGAGGGGGACTTGGAGCAGGGATGGGATGCCGAAGAGTGGTTCTCCCACTTTGTAAGGGCATTCAAGGGAATAGTGAATTTAGCCCTGGTGGAAGCCAGTGTTAAGGTGTTTACTCGCTGGTACCTTCTCGTCTTTCATCCATATTCCCCAGCTCCTCGCCTCTCTGTTTTAGGGGGTGTCACATCCTGGGGTCTTTCTACCACACGTGGTGGGAATGCCCTAGGATCAGGGGGTTTTGGAATAAAATCTTCTATATGCTAAGAAGGGTTTTGGGTCACCCTATCCCGCAGACCCCCAAAGTAGCCTTACTTAACCACAAGATATAGAGAAAGATCCTGCGCTAGGAGAAGATAAGTAATAAGAGTGTAAGTCGACTGCTGCCCTCCAGATATTTTACCTCGAAGGAGGAAACTGTTAAATAGAATATGTTTGTGGGAGATGGCGCTGTCAAATAATTTTTTCTATATGTTGTGTTGGCTCAATTTCATATAGTATAAAAACGTTTTATATGTGAAATAAGACATCCAATATATGTGCGAGTGTATAAAGTGCTTAGTAACACTCTGTGAGTAACGCTCTGTGACCATGACTTACGCGTTTCGTCAGGTTGACGACAGCCTCAGATGACTTCAACCTGACGAAACGCATAAGGCGTGGTCACAGAGCGTAATTGAACACTCTCTACACAGACGGCAGCAGCTAGTAGACTCCTCGTGGAGGAACGCGGACAGCGGGAAGGAAGGGAGATCTAGCCTTCCTCAAGCAGGCAGAGCCCGCAGTCTTAGCACACTGCTATGTCTATCATGATGCCAGTGTATTGAGTGGTTTTAAAGGAACTTTTTACTTGAATAAAAACTGAATTTTAATCAACATACTACACTATCCGGGATACTTTCTTCTTATACCTATAACGAGCAACATCTGAAACAAAGGAACCGGGCTCATCAAGGCGGAACCGGGCGATAGCACCTGGAAGGAGGAATCCACAATAAGAAGGAGAAGCCACAGGATACCTTGGAAACAACCACAAAGACCCCATTTATCAAAGGCGGACCACCCCTGTAGGCAGGGGCGTAACGATAGGGGTTGCAGGGGTTGCAATTGCAACCGGGCCCCATGGTCCAGGGGGCCCATGTGCCTCCCTTGTACACCTGAATAGGAGGGATGGCGGGGGTGGCATTTAGAGGACCCAATCTCCTCCATTTTCATCTATCCAGTTTACTTCTCTTCTGCTGTTCCCAGGGCCCCTGTGTGCTTCCCTGGTCCCCCTGGGGCCTGCTGCAGAACTTGTGAAAGGGCCCCACTGCAGTACCATAATAAAGGGACCCTCAATAGGCGTAAAGGGCCCCAGGATCAGTGGGAAGAGGGAAGGGCCCTGGCCAGGGGTCAGGGGGCCCTTCATAATTTTTTGCACCGGGGCCCTGAAGGTTCTAGTTACGCCTCTGCCTGTAGGGGTATGAAGATTCTGGTAAGTGTGGGCACAAGGGGGGAGCACCAGTGAAGTCACCATATCTCTGCTAGAGGATTCGCACGGAAAGTCACCTTTTGAATGTGTTATTATAATCAGGGACATGTTTAAATTAAGCTCCTTTTATTGATCACCGTACACCCCTAGGACCTACAGAGGAGTCCATACATTTTTTTGTGTAACCAAGGGGTTGGTCTGGGAGGATGCCATTTTTCACTGACTTTTACGGACACTGACTTTTTACGGACATATTCTTATATCAGTCAATCATTGCACATTTTGGTCATTCTTACATATTGACACTCATAGAGTGTGGGTTATATGCAATATTATAAATAAGGGTGTTGATTTTATGTTTTAAACTTACATATCTTTCTTACGGACTTTTATGGACACTTATATTTTCACATCACTTTGCACTTTGGATCTTTTATCGGTGTTACTAAGCACTTTATACACTCACACATATATTGGATGTCTTATTTCACATATAAAAAGTTTTTATACTATATGAAATTGAGCCAACACAACATATAGAAAACATTTTTTGACAGCGCCATCTCCCACAAACATATTTTACTTAACCATAATCGAAGGCCTCTCTAAAACCGCATTTAAGCTTTCCCACTTTATACTGCTGGGAGCGAAAATCACCATAGCGAAAGCTTGGAAAAAATCATCCATCTCATTTGGAGAAACTAAAAAAAAGATTACGTGGATTATGACACAAGAAAAATTTGCTAATATTCTTCTAGACACTTCCTCTAAATTTGAGGCGGTATGGGAGCCATGGATGAGGTTCCTCAACCTGCCCTCGTGACAGTATAGCACGTATGATCTCGGTGTTGTCTCCCCGGTGCCCCTCTTTACTTTTCCTTCCCGCTGTCTCTCCTTATCTTTCCTGTCTTGTCCTCTCTTTCTATCACCTTCTAGCCGCTTTCATCGGTTATTCTCTCTTAATATTGGTGTACTGTTTTATTGAAATTTCTCTATCGGTAATCTTGAAGGCCATTCTGGACACGTAGTTCTTCTTGATACGCTGGTCATTGAAGCTGTCTCGTAACCTAGGAATAGGGAGACCTGGGGCCCTGGGGGGTCTTGGTCCACGATCTAGCACAGTTTGCTCCCTTTAGGGGTGCTGGGTGGTGGAGCGGGTCCCATCTAGGCCCCCCTCCCTGCCATTGAAGCTGTACTGTTATACGACTGTCTTCTAATTGATCGTTGCTATAATTTGTACAATGTTTTCTTAATGGGATGCCTTCCCTTTTATATTGTTTCTTTGTTTCTCTGTAATTGTGAAAACCCAATAAAAACTTTAAAAAAAAAAAAAAACTACTATAGTGTGGACAGCAAGTGGTTAAGAAGTTTGTGCTTTCAGCACCTCACTATTGTGCCCCACCACAAAAAAGAAAAAATAGCATCTCTAATAAAAAGCCACCATCATTGACTGTGCTTGTGACCCAAACTAAATGAGTGATGTAGGTGTAGTTGATAGGTGGGCTTCTCCTTCAAAAACATTTAAAAAGTAATTTGAGTGGTAGATTTATTATTTCTTTTATTTTTGTTGATATATCTTCATCAAAGGAACACAAAAGTAAAGTGTTCTATTCCCTGCACATTTTTCTATATCAACTTTCAGGTAGCAGGTCAAAATGTTTTGCAATATTGGTTGTGCAGAACTCTCCAGACATTTAGTCACCCACTTTACTGTGTCACATAAAATAAAGAAAATGCCCTATTAGCTTATTGCTGGCTGTTAGAAATTTAAAATATAAAAAATGTAATATGTAACACTTTTATATTTAACACATGGATTAGAGTAGCAAGAAAATGATTCCTTGACAATGATGGCCATGCATTAAACCCAGAGTGCTAGTTAATATGGGAGTTAATTGCCATTCACATTAGGGTTGTCAGCTTTCAGGTAACAGGGACAAAAATATTTTGCAATGTTGGTTGTGCAGAACTCCTCATACATTCAGTCACCAACTGTACTCTGTCAACCAAATTAAAAAATGCCATATTAGCTTACTGCTGGCTGTCAGATATGTAAATATTAAAAAAATTATAATACATTGGGAGATGGGCGTCACTTCCGCCACCCTCCTAAACACAGTACTCGCATAGCTAAGCTTCCTCACTCTCATGGTTTGGTAGACATATGGAGAGAATTAAACCCCACAACCAAAGACTACACGCATTTAACAGCCCTGCACCATTCTTAATCCAGGACAGATCACATCTTCCTTTCTGCTAATGCTCATCATTGTCCAACCATGTCCAGATATTAAAGCATATCTCGAAACCCCAGGGCCCTGAGGGTCCCTATCACTGGCACATCAATGAAGCCTTGTTGAGTGATCCAATACAATCCACGTTGTTAATTAAGGAACTCAAGGCATTTTTTGAGACGAATGACACAGTAGATATTTGTCGATCAACACTCTGGGAGCTCACAAAGCTGTTTTGAGGGGCAAACTCAGATTGCCTCTCAGCGCAAGCGGGAAAAAGATATTGACAATTTTGACAAATAATTTATTAAGATCTCTAAAACCTACAAAAGAAATCTCACAGCTGAACCTACTGCCCAGTTGGAATCGGCACATCTAGCACTTAATCTTTCACTCACCACTGAGGTCGAAAAGGACCTCCATTGGATGACTGCTTGGTCCTATTTGCTGAAAAACAAAATAGGTTCCAGACTGGCGAACAGGCTGACCCCAAGTTGAGATCATTTTCCTTTCCCAAACTTTGCTCCTTTACGGGCACCCTCACTCAGAATCCTGACAGTATAATGGCCACCGTCCATAAATTTTACTCATCATTATATACGGCAGGTACTCAGACCTCCTTGGAGGCGATGAGGGCTTTTCTTGATGAGGTCCCCCTCCCTAAACTGACTGCCACACATCTCTCAGTCCTCGAGGAGCCTATCACCGAGTCAAAAGTATTAGAAGTTATCAAAAACCTTAAGAATGGTTCGGTCCCTGGCCCAGATGGGTTCTCTGTGTGATATTACAAGGCTTTTGCCCCCAACCCTCTCCCTGTACTTGACAAGGCTCTTCAACTCTCTTCGGAGGGATGCTAAGGTTGATAACGAACTCAACTCAGCCTATATATCGGTTATTCCTAAACCTGGCAAAGATTCTGCAGAGGTTGGCAATTATATATTGGTATACCAGTTTCCTTGATCAAAAATGACCTCAAAATTCTAAGCTAATAGACTATCAGCTTTCATTGACCGGTATATACATAAAGACCAGATGGGTTTCATTCCAGGGAGACAAGGGCCTGATCAAATACGGAGAGCTATTGATGCTATTTCACTCTTACATTTACGTTGGGATGGGGGCCTCCCCAAGAGGGCTTTCATTTGTCCATCGACTTACAGAAAGCCTTTGATACTGTAGAGTGGCCTGCGAGATAGATTAGTCAAGAGTATCATTGACCCACCCAAGAGAGGACAGCCCACTTTCCTTGACCATCAGGGCTTCTATGGGTGTGGGAAGTGTGCAGGGTGCACTAACACCCTAGGTAATTTGAAAAAAAGAAAATCCTTTTGTTCCACCACCATGAATAAACAGTACGAAATCAGGGATCTAATTACATGTGAAACTGAAGGAGTGGTGTATTGCATTCAATGTCTGTGTAAAATGCAATACATTGGAAGAACCAAACGCAAACTGGCTAAAAGAATGCAAGAACACATACACAATATTAAGATTGGCTTTAAGGAACACCACTTATCTAGACACTTTAGGGATGTCCACAATAGGAGTACGCTGGGATTGATTTTTTGGGGCATAGAGAGGTACCATAGACAATGGAGGGGCTCAGATAAGATCAAAACTCTCAGTCAATGTGAATCATGGTGGATTTACGAAATGCAATCCCTCAAACCTAGGGGGTTGAACGTTGATTTTGATTTGAATTGTTTTATTTCAGATTTTTGATATTCTAATTCTAACTGTTTATATTTATGGCATATTAATATGGTCTGTGTGTATATGTATGTACCTTCATGCCTATCGGTGGTTGAGCATGCCTTATATCGGGAGGGGGCCTAATATTTCTGGTCCCCCTTTTTATTTTTATTTTCATTTTTATTTTTTTATTTTTATATTTATTTTTATTTTTATTTATAATCTGGTCATTTCTAATTTATCTTCATCTTTTATTTTTCATTCTTTATTTTTTATTTTTATTTGTGTTTTTTTCTTAATTTTTCTATTTTAGTGCCCATCACCCTACAGCTATGGACACATATAATCAATACATCCTTCTTTTTGTATGAGAGACCTTGGTCACATGGTCTCTATTTATCAGAAAGACACAAGTACGGCATTAGTTTAGGAACGGGCCTCCGGCCACCATGGTAACTAGGGGGCGGGATTCACATCTCCAGCTGCCCTGTTTGGATCTATAGGCGTGGGCTACAGTGTGCATAGATGCCACAGTGTCAGCAGGTGGGCGTTGCCCCGCCAGCACTACATTCTGGGGGATGGAGCACGCACCTGCCCTGAAGGAATATGGAGGGGTCGGCTTCAAAGTAAGGACAAACATATATGGAGACTTCCGGTTTTTCTTTTCTTTGCCTAGCGTGTTATTTTCTTTTGGTTGGGCGCAGTGAGTATCCCCTTACACCTGCGCTCCCTCTGAGTGTCCGTCTGGTCGGCGCAGCATGAGGCGTTGTGCAATAAGTAGTATGGGCAGTTTGCCCTTACTTAAAATGGTGGACGCGGCTTCACAATTTTGGTTTTTACTCAGATAAAAGATCAAAACGTCACCTTAAGCATACCCCTGGATAAAGTCACGTGATATAGTGACGAAACGCGTCGGAGAGGAGCTAATGTGACGTTCAGACAGTGGACCCAGGCACACACCACCAACAGCCGTGAGGTTACTGTCTTGTGACTACTGATTGTGGATGTTGTTTAACTAAACGCATTACCCGAGTGTACCGGTGGAAGTACACTGTATCATGTGAGTTTTTTTAATCTGCACTGTTTTAATAAATATGAGGTTGTAAACGATTCAGCGCTATGTCAGTATTTTTCTATCCTTATGGTATATGCTGATGCTGCAAAACACCTTGTACCATGTTCCTGAAACCTGTGGAGGATTATGCCCCAGTGGGGACTGCTTTATTAGACCCAAGTGGGGGTCGACCATTGAGGTGAGCGCATAAGATTGCCAGGTGGAGGCGCGTGCAAGCACTTTTAGGCACTGCATGCTTGGATCAAGGGTTCTCAGGTGGATTGGATGATCATATGTGGAGGAATATAATCTATGATCAAGAATCCGAAAAGCTATCCCACTAAATCACTTTTCTTTTAACATTATATGAGTCACATCACTATCATATGGACTTTATGGATTTTTTTTTTTTTTTTTTTTAGTTTTCAATATTTTTATTGGATGTTTCAAAAAAAAGTAACAAACGATAATTACATCAATCACAGTGAAAGCATACAATAAATTGAGTAGGTCCACTGAATCTTATTATTTGTAAAGACTTACAAAGTTGTTCAAAAAACTGGTGACTGTATCCTGAGTCAAAACAACTATGTTATTCTTGGGAGAGAGAGCCCTAGACACCCCAGAACGGAGCAAGCTGTGCCATAGAGCCTTCCCTCCCCCTGTGTTATTTTCATTAAATTGTTATTAAGGATTTCTAAATTTTCAAACATAGCGGTAGAAAATCAGCAGTCACATTGAAAAAGTGACAAAAATATCTCATATATAACAAAACATAAGTGTCAAGATGTGATTTAAGTATTAGTTGTGGCCCATATAGCATGTACACCACACTTATACTTTCACTTAAAAAAGTCACAAATCCAAAGCCCATGAGGGCACAATGCATTAATAATATTACTTCTTATGGCAGAATACCAATGTATAATTTCAAGAGATAGGGAAATAAAAAAAGGGGGGGAAAGAAAGGAGGAGAAGAGATAGGAGAAGAGATGAAGGGAATATAGGTAGATTGAGTGAGATAAACAGGAGTGGTTAAAGCTCCATACTGCAAATAAGCAACCCAGGTGTTTTAGAGGCCTGGAGTTAGTGAGACACCCACAAAGTTGGCCCACGGCTCCCAGACCATTTCGAATTTATGTAGGTTGTCCTGAATGATACTGGTTAACCTTTCCTGAATCATAATCCAAGAGATTTTCCGGATGGCTGCCTTCAGGGAAGTTCGTTTTAGTTTCCAGGCTTTTGCGACCGTAATTTTGGCCCCTAACAAAATGAATTGGATTAATTTTCTGTTCGTTTTAGTGGAATTAGGGATGTGATCATTTAAAAGGGCGATGGTTGGATTCCTAGGGAGGCTGTTGCCTGTTACCTTGTAGATAATTCGAAAAATTTTGGTCCAATATGAACGTATTCGTGGACACTCCCACCAAATGTGAGCGAACGAACCCTGAAGGTCACAACCTCTGAAGCAGCGTGAATCATAATTTGGTATGAACCTATGAAGTCTGAGTGGGGTGAGGTACCATCTCATCATTACTTTTAAACTGGCTTCCGTAATGTTGGTATTGAGTATGCCCTTAAAGGACCTAGAACAGGCTGTTTGCCATTTATCTAATTCCCATTCAAATTTCAGTTCTGACTCCCAATTGGTCATAAAAGATGCTTTCTTAGTAGGTAGCGTGAGAGCTTCGTAAATTAGGGAAATGCCCCCTTTTTGCAAAGATGGCTGACCACACCACCGTTCATAGGAAGTGAGGCTGGGTGGGAGAGGTTTCTCTGACCAGATTTTCTGTAGGAAGTTCGATATTTGAAGGAATCTGAAATATTCTGAGTTAGGGAGCTCTAAGGCATTTACACAATGTTCAAGCGTGAGCGGACCCCTAGATATAAAGAAGTGTCCTATGCGGAACATACCTTTGTTTAGCCACCACTGAAATGCTTTGATATTTTGACCTGGGGGAAACTCAGGGTTGTTGAATAAGTGAGCTAGTGGTCTAATAGGAGATATCAAGGAGGGGTTGTGTTTGATTTTATCCCAGAGGGCTAATTCGTTAGACAAAGT
>BLSH010050760.1:305068-315611 GCA_018402905.1 Glandirana rugosa
GAGGAGGTTCTCTGTAAGGGGTTGGTCGGGGTCCTGGGGGGATACCTTTTTTCGGTTCGGGTTTTCTTCGTCTCTCTTACCTGGAGGCACTCGAACGAGGATGGTACTTATCTCAACTCTCTGGAGTACCAGTAGTAGACTGAAACTATTTGCTGAATACGAACCTAGGAAATAATGGGGGGCCCTGTACTCTCCTGAAACAAAAGACCCAAAGAAAAAAAACCAAAACCAAGAAACAACGGTCTTACAGGGTAGATTCTGCAACCTATAAGGATGAGAGGACTCTAATCAGAAATGTGGCAAGGAAGAAAGGGAAGTGAGATCGTTTCGACTTTCTTCCCAACTAACAAACGGGGGACAAACCCTTTTTATAGACTCTCTGCTTCTTTTGGGCTTGGCTTTTTTCCATAGGGGGGTCCTGGGGCTGGTTGGGGAATGTCTCTTGGAGGAGTTGAAGTTGTTAGTAGTATCCATTTCAGATTCCTGAGATATCAGGTGGAGATGAAGAAAAAGTTTCTCTCCCTCATGAAATGAGGAAAAAGCATATTCCCTCCCTTTCAAGGAAAATTTGACGGCAAATGGAAAGGCCCATTTGTATTTGATTTCTTTTACCATCAGAACTTTAAGGAGAGGTTTGAGGGCTCTCCGTTTTTGAATGGTGGATGGTGCTAGATCAGCGAAAATTTGGACTGGGTGTCCATTGCAAAGAATCTTGTCTGTAGTTCTGGCTTGTTTCATGATCCCTTCTTTAACAGCATAAAAGTGGGGCTTCACTATTCTGTCTCTCGGGGAACCGTCTTTCCGCAAAGGGCCCAGAGCTCTATGGGCCCTGTCCAGCTCCATGCGGTGCTTGGGGATGTCTGGAAGTAAGTTAGAGATTAGATTGTGTATTGCCCCAGGGACATCATTAACCTCTTCTGGGAGACCTCTCACTCGAAGATTGTATCTTCTGGACCTGTTTTTGAGGTCATCGATTCTAGACATAGCTGAGTCTAGCTGGTCCTGCAGTGAACATATAAGGTCCGTGTTTTGGTTGGAGGTGGCAGCGGTGGAATCAAGCTTGTTCTCAATTGCTTCAATACGGTTTCCAAACATTTGAAAATCCAACTTGATTTCCCCTGTAATGGTGGCTATCGTGTTTGCCAGGCCCCTTTCTAGGAGAGCTGAGAATTTGTGGTAGAGGTCTTCTACTTGTATGGACAAGTCGTTGTTGGGAAGGCATGGAGAGGCTGGAACTGGGCTATTAGAGTCCAGCTGAGGGGATGCTAGTTCTCCCTGAAATCTGCCAAGCAGGGACTCAGTGGACTTTGGGGATAGGATAGGTGGTTGAGATTGTCCCCCTTTAGGACCTGGTGTATAGTTTAAGAGAGCTGGGGAGAGCACAGGTCTCATATCCAGATGCCCCGACGACTCTGAATTCTCAAAGTGGGGGCTGTCCTTGCTATGGAACTCTTGGCCTGTCACCGCCATAACTGAGGCCTTGCTTGCCTCTGAGGACAGCTGTGGTGTTGCTGTGGCAAAGAGTTGGCTGAGGTCCTTTTTAGCCGTAGGCCCGGACATGGGGGAAGGCGGTTTAATAGTCCTTTAGAGATATAGAGTCTTGATTTGCAAAGAAGAGAGATCGATTGTTGCACCAGAGGCCCCCGAATCGGGTCTGAAGAAAACTGTGTATGATGGAATGGTTATAATGTTAAATGATTAAGTAAAGCCTTGGCTCCTAAATACAAGGTGACTCAGAGGTGGTTAGTGAGAGCCCTAGATCCCCAAAAACGTGAAAGAGGAAACCTCAGTTCAGTATGGTGGTATAGAAATGCTGCGAGCACGTGCGGTGGCCATCTTGGTACACCCTGCCGTTCAAACAGTCTCTTGGGGAGGAGAGAGTAGTAAAAGTAAATCCTCTTACTTTTATCCTGGAGGACCCAATGGCCAGTGGGGTCTGTTAATGTGAGTTGGTCCTTTCCCCGCGCTGTCAGAGACCCGGGATGGGTCAGACTAAACTGTAGGCCGTATCCGCGGCCATCTTGGAGCTCCCTTCAGTCAGCTTGTCCCGGGGAGATTACGGCCGTTACTGGAGAAACGGTAACCTAAGTATGCCCACAGGCTGCTGGGTGTGCGGGGACACCGAAGCTGTCGGTTAGAGGGCGCCTAGGACACTGACCCGCTGTGCTGCTGGCTCAATAGGCGGACGAAGGTGCGGAGCTGCCATATCGGAACTCTCGCGCATGCGCACCAGACTTTATGGATTTTATGCTTTGCACTTTATAAAGAGTGCTTGAACACTGTGTTTCTTTTCACTAGCACCTTAAATATGTTTGCACACTGAAGAACGATTTATCACTCAGTCACTCTTCAGAGGTACTGTTTTTTGATATTTTAGCACAGTTTCTGGCACAGAGGTACCTGCATTTTGTTTTATCAATTGCTGTTTTATTATCATCTGCTATTTACTTATTGTATATTTATTCTTTGATTTGTGCATGATCACATACCCAACCTTGGTACATTTATAACATTCCGCTCAGGATTGCTCTTCACTATCTTTTGTCTATAAATACGAAGAGCTATTGATGCTATTTCACTCTTACGTTTACGTTGGGATGGGGGCCTCCCCAAGAGGGCTTTCATTTGTCCATTGACTTACAGAAAGCCTTTGATACTGTAGAGTGGCCTTACCTGTTTGAGGTTTTTTCCAGGTGGGGGTTTTGGTCCCATTTCTTGGGGATCCTTAGGGCCCTATACTCTAATCCGGTGAGACTTCAGGGTCGCTATTCTGAGCCATTTCCCATATCAAAAGGTACAAGACAGGGATGTCCCTTATCACCCCTGTTCTTTGCCATCACAATTGAGACATTAGCAATTGGGATTAGAAACCACCCTGAAATCCATGGGGTACAATGCAGCCCTCAGACTCACAAGTGCACTCTTTTTGCTGATGATCTGTTACTCTTTGTTACATCCCCTTTGATATCCACACTGGACATTCTGTCTTTATTGGATACATTTGGGAAAGCCTCAGGGTTTACAAGTTAACTTGTCCAAATCCATGGCACTTAACATCACAACTCCACCTTCACTTCGTGAGAATCTTAAAAACCATTTCCCCTTTCACTGGACCTCAACTACACTCCCCTACTTGGGGGTCAACCTAATAGCTGATGTAGGACATTTATACATTGCTAATTTCCTTACAATGCATAAAAACTAAGCTCAGACTTGGATAACTGGTCCAGATGTGATCTATCCTGGTTAGGCAGAATAAAGTCTGTCAAAATCACTTTATTGCAGAGGCCATGATATGTATTCAGATCGTTACCTATCCCAATTTATAAATTCCACCTTCTGATATTTCAGTCTAAAGTTGTCACTTTTGTTTAGGGCTCTAAAGTCATAGAAGTCCTACAAGTGTTCTCTTCCAGCTACAAACTCAAGGGGGCCTGGGCCTTCCAGATTTATGGAAGTACAAACCAAGCATCACAATTAGCCCAAATTTCAATAGTCTATGCACATGGTAATAGACCAAATTGGGTCAGTATGGAGAGGCAATCCGTCCCCAGGCACACCCTAGATTTCCTTATTTGGTCCCCCCCAAAAAGTAGACAACCTATTTTAGCACCTACCCTCTCCCCTTCGGTAGCCTTATGCGATTCACTCTATTCTAATCCCGCACTTACATCTGAAATTCGCTCATTAACCCACCATTTTCATAATCCTCAATTCCCACCAGGCCTTGATATTAGAGCATTCCAATGGTGGCTGAATAAAGGGTTATTTAGAATAGGACACTTCTTCTCATCCATGGGCCCATTGACCTTGAGTCATTGTGTCAGCAAATTGGAGGTGCCCCGATCAGAGCAGTTTAGACTGGCACAAATCTGTCACTTTTTACTCTCATTATGAAAGACCAGACCAAACCCACCAAGGGCCACCCCGTATGGACAGTGGTGTTCTGGGATTGTGGATCAGAGGGGGGCATTTACTTGATTTACTCCTCACTGGCAGAGACAACAGGAAACAGGAACAAGAAAACCATCATATGCTCTGTTATGGGGACATGACCTTGAAACAGAATGGAATACAAGTACCTGGTTTTAGCGTTTTGCCAGATCCTTTAAAGGCAATGCAAACATTTCACTGGTTGAGGCGAGTGTCAAAATCTTAACTCGCTGGTATCATTTCCCTACTCGCATAGGGAGGATCTTCCCAGGAGCATCCCTGCTTTGTTTCAGGGACTGTGGACATATAGGAGATCTTCTGCATACAGTACCTGGTGGCATTGTCTCTGCATTAGGAATTTTTGGAACAAGATTTTCCATATGCTTGGGAAGGTCACAGGACCGGCAATCCCTAAATCACCTTTTATAGCTCTACTAAATGACAAAGTTGACAAGTTACCAATATGCTCTCAAAAATGAATCTACTTTATGCTTTTAGGGGCTAAGATCACCATTGCACGGGCCTTGAAAAGACCTACTGTGTCCTTCCTAGCAGTGAAAAAGAACATTTCTTGGATAATGACCCAAGAAAAAGCAATGAGTATCTTACAGGATACTGCCCTAAAATTTGAGGAAATTTGGGAACCTTGTGCTTATTATATTCACCTCTCTTCCTAATACCTGCTTGCCCTTCCTGAATCTCTACCTCCTCTGTGTCTATGTTCTCTCTTTCTGATCCCCTCTCTTTCCTTCTCTCTTATTTCCGTCCTTTTTCTTCTACATTTCATTCTGTTCTATTAATATTTGCAATGTTTATTCTAGAAAATTCCACAATAATGTTGAGATTTGGCTTATGCTGCACTTTTGTCTGGGCCAACAGAAAGTAGGGAACTATAGGTGACCCTTTTTGTCCTCAATTTTGCATAGCTGCATGTTGGACTTGAAATGCTCTTAGACCTGAAGGTTCTGCTGATAATATCTCTAGAAGTAATCAAGAAAGAGGAAGGAAAGACGCTCCAGGTGAATATATGAATCCCAAGCAACTGTGTGCTCGTCCGGTCTGTGTGCCGATCAGTAGAGACATCTATAGAAGTAGGGTTGACAGCACCATCATTGATTGAGAAAAGTGTTTATTCCATAAAAACACGGAATGTTACAACATGTCCACAGGAACATACATGACAGGATACTGAGAGATTGACGCGTTTCACGGAAACAGAAAAATTGCTTGTGCATAGATCACCATCTCATATGCTGATATAAAAGGAAAAATATTTTGTACATTTATAAGACATTGCTATGCGGAGATAAAACCAACAAACAGAAACCAGTAAACAATTTAATTGTTGGAACATGATGATATGTTACATGTAAAAGGAAGAGAGAGATATAATAACCCAATCTGACGTATATAACCTATGGACCTGTAGAGAGATTTAAATCGATAGGGAACAACATTATTCCCATTGATCTAATCAAATTCCATAGACACCAATTGTGCTATGTATGGTGGGGATAATTATACAAGTATGCATAATGTCAGTTTTTCACTATCAGACAACTAAACACTTTATGTTTTAGGCTAAGTCAATTGCTGTAAAACATTTTAGTGTAATGAAAAGTAATGTAAGAGAATACATTTAATCATCATAAATAATTTGTTTAGTTGTCATAAAAATTAGTGACATCCCATTCGAAGTTTAACCCGTGAGGTTTTCTGCTTTTTAACTTGTGAATCCAGAAAACCTCACGTTTGCAGGGGAGGCGAAAAACATCCCCCCCTCTTCTGCCTGTTCTTACTTTTTCTATTATCTGGACCTGTAGCAATGAAGAATCACCTCCGTGCATTTGATTGTAGTGACAAGCTACATTGGTAGATTTGTTGTTTCTAATATCTGCTAAGTGTTCCCGGAACCTGTCCCTCAGTCTCCGAGTGGTTCTGCCCACATACTGCATGGAGCAAGATGCGCAGGTGATGACATAAATTACATAATATGTATTACAGTTGTAAAATTTATCTATAAAAAAGGTATCCCCCGAGAACACAAAAGTAGAGACTGCAATTAATGTGATAAACTTTTCGAACCGATCATTAACTTGTGGTGAGATATCCCTCTTATCCAAAGGTCTTAACTTTTGTCCTTCTGCCCACTTTAATCCCTTTGAGACTATCCTTGATGTCAACCGATTCATACGTAATTTAACCCTGAGAAGGCACTATTTTGATGTTGGCACCGGGGTAGCCCCTGAGGGATTGTTTGATTCTAGTTCTAATGTTTGTGATGAGAATTCATATGATTTCAGAGACATTTGTGCAATTATTGATTTGGAAGATTTGCAGTCAGAGAGTGCAGCCAGCACTATGTCTGTATGCAATTCTAATGATATTCAATTAAATGCCTTTAAAATGCCTTCTTCTTTTTATCCTATTCAGTCTAGATGTCCAGAAATGGACAAATTCCAGAAAGCTGTGGAAAATTACCTATTTTTGCTGTCCACATGACCCGCTAACCCTGGGAAAGAAAATGTAAACAAAGCTGAGAAATCAGCCTTGAAAACTTTAAAGGATGATCATTCAATAGTCATACGGAATGCTGATAAAGGGGGAGCAGTGGTCATTTTGGACAGAGAAAACTATAGGTCAGAAGCTCTTAGGCAGTTAATGGATAAAAAAACTTACACCCTTCTCAAACGAGACCCCACAAAAGAGTATAGGTGAATCCTGTCAATACTCATTAGAGAAGGTCTCAATTTACATGTATTTAGCAAAAAAGAAGCAGAAGCTTTAGTATGTGAATATCCCATTCTCCCCATATTCCATCACCTTCCCAAGGTGCATAAAGGCACATTTCCATTAACGGGACGTCCCAAAGTTTTGGGGATTGGATCATTGAATGAGCATCTGGGTGAGTGGTTAGATGCACAACTACAACCTATTGTACTTAATCTACCTGGCTATTTAAAGGATACCAATCACCTTTTAAGAATCATGGAACGCTGTAAGTGGCAAGAGGGGTATTGCTGTATTACATGCGATGTCTCCAGCTTATACTCCTCAATTCCACACGATCTGGCATCAATAGCCATCAAGTTTTGGTTAGATCAATCCACTAATCTTAACATTGACATTAAAATGTTCATATTGGACACACTTGACTATTTATTGAAACACAATTACTTTTTGTTTGATGAAGTATTTTACCTCCAAAGATGCGGTGCCGCGATGGGGGCCAAATTTTCGCCCTCACTCGCCAACCTATACATGGGTTGGTGGGAACGGGGACACATCTTTGGTGATGGTAACCCCTTTAGAGATCAGATTGTCGTATACTTTCGGTATATAGACGATCTGATCTTTATCTGTCACAAGCAGTTGGATCTGAATTTGTTTCTGTGCTATTTAAATCAAAATACGTGCAATTTACACTTTACTGGATATACTAACAATAGCACTATTAAATTTTTGGATGTACAACTAACTGGCAGTAAGGGAAGTAATGTTACATGCAGTTTGTATAGGAAGGAATCAGCTGGTAACAGCGTATTACATGCTCGTTCCAGCCATCCCCATCATACGATCAAAGGGATCCCTATGGGCCAATTTCTTAGAATACGTCGGATCTGTAGCGACAATACTACTTTTGAGAACAAAGCTTCAGAGCTTTATCATCGCTTTCTAGCGAGGGGCTATCCGAGATGGTCCCTTAATAGAGCTTTAAACAATGCAAGAAAAAAGAATAGGAAAGATCTTCTTTCAAAATGCAATAAACAAACAATCTCACCAGTAAACAAACAGCAGAGTCCACATATTATCCTCAGATATAGTTTTCAATATGAACACATTAAACACATAATTAACAAACATATGCCAATTTTATATAATGATTCCATTTGCTCTAGGATCCTGGATCCAGGTGCCAAAATAGTTGCCAAAAGGGCCAAAACTCTGGGCAACTTTTTGGCTCCTAGTTTCTTTGATTCTAAATCCCACAGGACACAGTAACTTACATGGCTTCATTTTAAAGGGAATTTCAGATGCGATAGTAGTGATTGTTCTAGTTGTTCCCACATGCTGCAGGGAAATAGTTTTAAATGCGCGGTAGATGACGAAGAATTTTTTATAGATAAATTTTACAACTGTAATACATATTATGTAATTAATGTCATCACCTGCGCATCTTGCTCCATGCAGTATGTGGGCAGAACCACCCGGAGACTGAGGGACAGGTTTCGGGAACACTTAGCAGATATTAGAAACAACAAATCTACCAATGTAGCTCGTCACTACAATCAAATGCATGGAGGTGATTCTTCATTGCTACAGGTCCAGATAATAGAAAAAGTAAGAACAGGCAGAAGAGGGGGGGGTGTTTTTCGCCTCCTCTGCAAACGTGAGGTTTTCTGGATTCACAAGTTAAAAAGCAGAAAACCTCATGGGTTAAACTTCGAATGGAATGTCACTAATTTTTATGACAACTAAACAAATTATTTATGATGATTAAATTTATTCTCTTACATTACTTTTCATTACACTAAAATGTTTTACAGCAATTGACTAAGCCTAAAACATAAAGTGTTTAGTTGTCTGATAGTAAAAAACTGACATCTATGCATACTTGTATCATTATCCCCACCATACACAGCACGATTGGTGTCAATGGAATTTGATTAGATCGATGGGAATAATGTTGTTCCCTATCGATTTAAATCTTCTACATAGCCTCTCTACAGGTCCATAGGTTATATATGTCAGATTGGGTTATTATATCTCTCTCTTCCTTTTACATGTAACATATTATCATGTTCCAACAATTAAATTGTTTACTGGTTTCTGTTTGTTGGTTTTATCTCCGCAAAGCAATGTCTTATAAATGTACAAAATATTTTTCCTTTTATATCAGCATATGAGATGGTGATCTATGCACAAGCAATTTATATATAACCACTACATATATTGTAGTAATTATCATGCGGAGATCTTTATGTAGAACCACAGTCTAATTGTAAAGATGTAGCAGATACCAACCAATGTTTGTACCAACTTTTCATTGTGTTTCCTGCTTGCTTTTGACACTCTAGTTGGCTCTTGCCATGTGGTTTTAAAAAATATCTCTGATTCTTGTTTATCACACATATTTTACAGCATAGGGAATATTTTTTCAATCTTTTCAATCCCCTTAATTTTTGTTGTCTTTGTTCTTTGTTTCCTGCTGGAACATATGTTACTTTGCAAACACAATGTATCTCTGTGTCTAGACACACGCTGAGACACGGAGATATTTAAATATGTTTCACATATATATATTTTTGTTTTTGTATTTGTGTTTTTATGTTTCACATGACTACGTTTTAATGTGAACCCTGCCTCTATCATGACAGGTGTTTGCATTTAAAAATTCAGCATTCAATTTGCCCAAATCACACAGGTGATTCATTATACCATGTTATATATACCAATATTGCTTGCTGTCTGTTAGGTTATGACTAAGCGGATTCTGTTTACGTGAAACGCATCAATCTCTCAGTATCCTGTCATGTATGTTCCTGTGGACATGTTGTAACATTCCGTGTTTTTATGGAATAAACACTTTTCTCAATCAATGGTGGTGCTGTCAACCCTACTTCTATAGATGTCTCTACTGATAATATCTCTAACACAGTGGCGGCTGGTGTAGGAGGGGCGATTGGGCGCCGCCTCCCCGCCGGCTAGAAAGAAAAAAAAAGTCAGCCCGCCCCCCTACAGGTGGCGCCGGTACATTGACTTTTTTTTTCTCCGGCTCCTTGGCTGTCACATGACAGCCAAGTAGTGAGCCTATCGGTCAGCCATTAAATTCTGTGTGTGTGCGCTGGACAAGCACACACACAAATTGGCTGCACTGAGCCTTTGGCTCAGTGTGATTGGATGCAGTGGCGGGGGTGGGTCACTGTGGCAGCGAACGTGACTCCCGCTCCCACAGTGACCCTGACAGCCCTGTGACTGACGAGGGGGGACAGCGCGCTCATCCGCATGCCGAAGCTCTGCATTAATCCTGCCTGCTGGATGGGGTAAGTGCGGGACTTGTCCCGATCTGGGGGGGGGCGGGTGTCTCTGCAATGTACCTCTCCTGTGTTACTTGCTGCATAACTGCCCCTCCTGTGTCACTGGCTGCATAACTGCCCCACCTGTGCCACTGGCTGCATAACTGCCCCACCTGTGTCACTGGCTGCATAACTGCCCCTCCTGTGTCACTGCCTGCAAACTGCCCCACCTGTGTCACTGGCTGCATAACTGCCCCACCTGTGTCACTGGCTGCATAACTACCCCACCTGTGTCGCTGGCTGCATAACTGCCCCACCTGTGTCACTGCCTGCATAACTGCCCCCACCTGTGTCACTGGCTGCATAACTGCCCCCACCTGTGTCACTGCCTGCATAACTGCCCCACCTGTGTCACTGGCTGCAAACTTCCCCACCTGTGTCACTGCCTACATAACTACCCCACCTGTGTCACTGGCTGCAAACTGCCCCACCTGTGTCACTGGCTGCATAACTGCCCCACCTGTGTCACTGGCTGAATTACTGCCCCTCCTGTGTCACTGGCTGCATAACTGCCCCCACCTGTGTCACTGGCT
>BLSH010050760.1:317376-338188 GCA_018402905.1 Glandirana rugosa
AGTCGTAGTGTCCTGTGTCATGTGTCGAGTCGTAGTGTCCCGTGTCATATGTCGAGTCGTGGGCTGTATACCGTGTCCTGTGATGCTGAGCTGTATACTGTGCCCTGTGATGCTGAGCTGTGTACTGTGTCCTGTGATGCTGAGCTGTATACTGTGCCCTGTGATGCTGAGTTGTATACTGAGTCCTGTGATGCTGAGCTGTATACTTCTGACACAATATGTGGAATACAGGGGATGGAGTGGGTGGATTATTTAAGGGGTGGGGTTTATTATAAGTAGGAGGGGTCAAAAAGGAAGGGTGGGGCTTGGCGCCCCCCCATCCTAAAACTTCACCAGCTCCCACTGCTCTAACATAATGATCATTTACAAGCATCTTAGCTCAGGCCTATATTATGTTATTGTATTTGTGGTTTTACCACAGTCCCAATTACTATGCATCTCTTTCTCTACTTCCCTATATGAGTTTTTTTTGTTTTGGTTTTTTTTTGTTTCAATGTTTTTATTGAGGATTTTCAGGTAACAAGCAATCATAAACATCAAGAAGTTTACACGCATGTAGATGTAGTACAGAAGTATGTAAATATAAAGTAAAGAAGACATTCTCATTGTCTAGTTAGTCAAAACCTAACCTACGGTGAACAAACAATGAAGTTCAAATCAGGATAAGGGTGGTTAAAAGGAGGGACCCTATGGTTTCCTGAGATATCAGGCAATCCTACAAAGCACCCAAACACCCCTATTGGAAACAATCTGTGAGTGGGTGGATGTGGAGATAGCCAGTATTTGCTGTTCTATCTTATCGGTTTTCTATGTTGAACTTTCGGGTCATACTTCCTTTGCAGGTATGATCATAGATGACAAAGTCATTATCAGGTGTAAACTCTAAAGAGGGGTTTTAGGACGACAGCTAAAACTATATAGGTATACAGTTTATCAGGTGTAGCTCCCGAACTGCACGGAGAGCATAGTTTTCCACTGGGGTTGGAGAGGGGTAAGGTTGAATGGAATAAGGGGGGTGAAGCATTGGTGAGCAGGCGCTTGCATTGTTTAATTAATTTAGTCTAAACTATTCCCTTGAATACCCCTGGGTCAAGGCGGTGTGGTATGTTGGGTCAATCTGCGGAATTCCCCGGATTCTGTAAAGTGTCTCCAGTGTGCCCAAGTTTTATGGAATCTTGCAGGGATTTCTCTAGCTTGATGGACCAGGTCCTCCATTTCTGCAATTCTCTCTACGCGTTTAAGGCACTCAGAGATGGTGGGGGTGTATTGTTTTTCCAATGTACTGGTATACACATTTTGGCTGCGTTGATAAGGTGGAGGGTCAGAGATTTTTTTATATATAGGTGTATAGGTCATAATTTGGGTGACAAGGCAGTGTATTTCCATCCAGAAAGGTTGCAGCAGTGTACATTCCCACCATTTATGAATCATTAAACCATGGGTTTTGTTGCATCTCCAGCATAAAAGGGAGATGTTAGGGTAATATGTATGTAATTTGTCTCCCTATATAAGGTTTTTATGTCACATATGCTCTCCACCTGATATGCTTTTCATGTACCCACATATTATCTATTTTAATAAGCCTCTATGTTTATCTTCTGTGGCTTATATAAATTTGAATAAAAATATTGAAAGTGAAAAAAAAAAAAAAAAAAAAAAATATATATATATATATATATATATATATATATAATATTCTACACCTTTATTTTTAACATTTGGATTCAAATAGCAAGAAGCTGATTCATTGACAATGATGGTCATGCATTAAGTTCAGAGTGATAGTTAATATGGCACTTAATGCCCATAAACATCAGGGTTGCCTTGATGAACATAAAGTAATTGTAAAGTCTAGTTTTTTTTTTTTTAAATAACAAACATGTTATTCTTACCTATTCTGTTGCGGTGTATTTGCACAGGGCAGCCTGGATCCTCCTCTTGTCAGGTCTCTCTTCGCTGCTCCTAGCCACTCCCTCCTTTCGAGTGCCCCAACAGCAAGCAACTTGCTATGGGGGTACCCGAGCCAAGCTGCAGTTCCGTATGTCCATTCAGACACAGAGCTGCAGTTCAGCCTCACCCCCTCCTCTCCCCTAATTGGCTAATTGACTTTGATTGACAGCCAGGGGAGCCAATGGCTCTGTTGCTTTGTCTCAGCCAATCAGGAGGAGAGTCCCTGACGGTCGAAGGACTCGTGGGCATAGATGTGGCTCAGATAAGTATTAGGGGGTGCTGGGGGGGGTTCTACACACAGATAAAAAACCTTCTGCCTTTACAACTCCTTTAATTTCTGCACACAGTCTTTATATAAATGTTCCCAAGCACAATGTACCATGCTGGTGATTTGTGTTAATGCCCCATGTTAGAGGCACTGACCATCTGATCACTATGTCAGCTATGAAATTTAGATCACATGCAGCCTGGAAGCCCTCAAGCCTGAGGAAGCCACGTGGATGGTGGCGATACTCGTGGAACCAGCCAGGCGGTGTGTGATCCTTTCCAGGAGCATAAGTGAGAAAAACCGTAACTGTTTTTATACATACATGCTTGCTTTAATGAGAAAAAATGTGAGTGTCCATTTGGAAGTGTGAGGTGGATTTGTCACAAAATTAGAAGTACTACACTATATTGCCCCCCCCCCCCTTCACCCCTCTCGTTACATGGATACATGGAGGAATCACTGCTAAGGAGACTGCTGTAAAAGAAAAAGATGACCAACTACCAGGACAAGTCCTGATCTATTATGCTGGTGGGACCCCAGTGGGTTGAATATTTGAGGTGAGTGTGCATTCTATCTGGTGACGGCTTGCTTATTGCACTTATATTTGGAGCACAAGAGCACTTTCTTCCTGAATCCCCCTTGATATTAGAGGAAAAACTTTTCTGCAGTGGGAAATTGGACTGTGTATTGACTGTGGAGCAGAATGTCGTCCTTTTTTCTTCATATTTTTCTCCATTGCCTGGGAGATTACCTATTCAGATGAACTTATCATATATGTAGTGCCTCTTTTATTCTACTTACCTTTTCATTGTTTTGCACATCGATCAATTCGTTTTTTAATCATTTTTTATTGCTTAATTTGCACTATTTGTATTGGTACACATATTTACACACTTTGATTGTTCATTCACCAAGTGGTAATTGTAGAGGCAGCACTGATATAAATGCATATATTGCATATTTATAGCATCATCTGGTACAGCGCTTCCCCTCCCCTTTTTGGGTGGTTTTTAGATGGTAACAAGAATGAGAATATCCCACAATCTTTGAGCATAAAGAGGCTGAAAAGAAATTCTTGAAGTGACATGATCTTGTTTTACAGTAGCAATATTGTGCCATCAAGTATATTGAAGAGAGAATCTAGGAACGCCAACCACTAGGAGGGCTTCAGCTGGCTCTTATGCTAGTTCAGAAGCCAACCAAAATTATGAGGGATGGAATCAGAATCTGCCTGTGCAAAATGAATGCCCCATGTCTTTTGCCAGCAGTAGAACATCATCTAGATACTGGAAGATGCAAAGACCCTACACTCATAGACAGGCTATGTTTTAGATCAGGCCTTTTTTAAATGTTTGTAAAATTGCAGGTATAAATCTCCCACTGCAAATCGCAAAAATCGCTGTAACTCTGATAATGAAAGGAATGTAAAGACTGGTGTCCTGAAAGTCCAAAGACGGCATACAGTCTTCTGGCTTGACTGCAAAGATGATAGTGTGTAAAGATCAAATTTTGAAAATTCACAGCCTGATAAGCGAATTCAGCCCCCAAGTTTTTGACAAAAAAATTGAGTTATGATAACGCTTAACCACTTGAATACCAGGCACTTACCCCCCTTCCCGCCCAGACCAATTTTCAGCTTTTATCGCTGTCGCTTTGAATGACAATTGCGCGGTCATGCGACGCTGTACCCTAACAACGTTTTTATCATTTTGTTCCCACAAATAGAGTTTTCTTTTGGATGGTACTTGATCACCTCTGCATTTTTTATTTTTTGTGCTACAAACATTAAAAAAAACAGAAAATTTTGAAAAAAAAAAGTTTTTCTTTGTTTCTGTCACAAAACTTTGTAAATAAGTACACTTTCTCCATGTCTGATGGCACTGATAGGCTACACCGACGGGCACTGATGAGGCAGTACTGATTGGCACTAATGAGGCGGCACTGATGAGGAGACACTTATATGCAGCACTGATGGGTACTGATAGGTGGCACTGATAAGCAGCACTGACAGGCACTGATGTGTGGCACTGATATGCAGCACTGATGGGCACTGATAAGCTGCACTGATGTGCACTCATAGGTGGCACTAATGGGCACTGATAGGTGTCACTGGTGGGCACTGCTGGACACTGATAGGTGGCACTGAAAGAGGGTACTGGAAAATGTCCATTCCCTGGTGGTCTAGGGTGGCATCTGTAATTGGTTCCAGCCATGTTGGGCATTATGCCCCTTACCTGGTGGTCTAGTGTGGGCTCCCTGATCATCTCGCTGGTGGTCTAGGGTGGGCTCCCTGGTGGCCCCTGGGTGGACTCCCTGATGGTCCAGTGTGGCTATCTGAGGGGGGCTGCACTGATAAACTATCAGCAGAGACCCCCCCGCCAGGAGAGCAGACGATCGGCTCTCCACTACTCATGTTTGAAGACACGAGCAGAGGAAAAGCCGATAAACGGCTCTTCCTGTTTACATCGTGATCAGCCGTGATTGGTCACGTCTGATCGCGTGGTAAAGAGCTTCCGTTGGCAGCTGTTTACTGAGATCGGTAATGCGGTGGGTCATTCTGACCCACCGCACCACCGATCGCCACGATGAGCGCCCCCGGGGGTGCATGATCGCGTGTTGTCCTGATCAAGTCACATGACGTCCGGTCAGGATAATGGAACACCCACCCGGACATCATTTGACAAAATGACAGACGGGAAGTAGTTAAATATTTTTTTTAAAACTTCTGTATATTATTCAGTATATTAAAAACTGCTGTAGGTAGAGAATGGAGAGAAAGTTGTCAAACTGCTTAGGGAGAGATTAGGGTCAACTAGCAAACCATGCTTTACTTTTGTGAATTGCAGGGGGGAGGTCTGAAACCGGCCTCCCCCATATTCACAGTTCTTAATCTAACCCAGACGTCTTCCTTATTTTTTGCACTATTTGGGGTCTCTCATCTGTCCTTTTTTTTTTTTTCAAGGTTTTTCTGTTGTGTGCAAAAACAGCTAGTATAGGATACTATTAACCACTTCAGCCCCAGAAGGATTTCCAGCTTTAGAACCGGAGCCCTTTTTGCGATTCAGCACTGCGTCACTTTAACTGAAAATTGCGCAGTCGTGCGACGTTGTACCCAATCGAAATTTGCGTCCTTTTTTCCCCACAAACAGAGCTTTCTTTTGGTGGTATTTGATCACTGCTGCATCATTTCTGATCACCGCTATAAACAAAAGAAGAGCGACAATTTTGCAAAAAAACCCCAAATTTCTTACAAATCCAAAAAAAAAATACAAAAAAACAATTTCTTTCACCGTTTTTGGCCGATTTATATTCTTCCTCATATTTGTGATAAAAAAAATCGCAATCGCCGTTTATTGATTGGTTTGCGCAAAAGTGGTCGCGTTTACGGATGATGAGAATTAATTTCTGGGGTTTTTATTTATTTTTTACTAATAATGACGGTGATCTGCGATTTTTAGCGGTACTGCGATATTTCAGCGGACATTTCGGAACATTTTGACACTTTTTTGGGACCATTGGCATTTATACAGCGATCAGTGCTATAAAAATGCACTGTTTACTGTGTAAATGCCATTGGCAGTGAAGGGGTTAACCTGCAGGGGGCGCTCTAAGGGTTAACTATGTTCCCTGGGTGTGTTCTAACTGTATGGGGACTGCCATAGCTGGGGAAGGGAAGTGGTCACAGCCTTCATGTACAGGAAGGCTGTGATCACAGCCCTTCCCCCCTCACAGAACGGAGGTCTGTGTTTACTTACACGGACCTCCGTTCTTTCACTCCGGGGGGGCATCGCGGGTAGCTGGCGGAGATCGAATCCGCCGCACCCGCTCCCTGGCCCTCCCCGAACACAGCGAGCGCGCGGGCGCGCCTCCGGCGGCGCACGCACGCTCACTAGGCTCGATCCCACAGCCGCCATCGTATGACGGCGATTTGCGCAATAGGGCCACTCTGTCGCCGTCAATTGCCGACCAGCGGTCGGCAAGCGGTTAAAAACAAAACAGGTTGTAAGATATTTACATTTACAAAATGTGGATGATTAACATTTCTTTCACATTTCTCCCCTTGTAGTAATTCTCACTGATCTGCTATCACTTTTAACCTGGGATTCCCTTATGTTTAGGAGGAGCTAGTTCCAGCCTAGGAGTCAAACTCCATAGGGAAGAGGCTAATAGTTGAGAGCAGCTATGTTACTATGAGATGGTATTTTGAAAAAGAAATATGGATTAAAGGGCACTGCATTTTAAAAGAGTCTCTGTCTTGTCTATTGAGTCTTCTAAGAATAACAAATTCTGGTTTACGCATAGAAAAATGGGCTAACTTCACCTTCCCTGACTTTGATGTGGTCATTTTATGAATGCTGCATGTGCATAGTGTGAAAGTATATGCAAACAGAATGAAAAATAATACCTTAAAGATGTAATTTCTTACTCATTGGAGTCAATTCCCTACATTATAAACAAAATCTTTAAAGCTACTCAAAACCTTAAAGGTGATGTATTCTTCTTTAGCAGTATCTCTTGCCTTTTGTTGTAGTTCTTTAATCCTATCAAGATGGCCTTTAATTACATTTTCATCATCTGATACATACATAAAGTAATCCAAAGCTAATGGACCAGAGCTGGAGGAATCTGTGAGCTACACAGGCCCTGCATGCATCCTGGTCTGCAAGGCTGCCTGTTTAGCAGCTTCATCAGCTTGAGCATTTCCTTTGGCTTACCTACTAATGTTAAAAAGATCCAGACCTTCCAAATGTGAACAAAACCATGAGCTATCTTGGCATATCTGCTGGCAATGTAATGCTGGGTACACATCAGGAACCGGCCAACATTCGGATCAGAGCTGCGAATGCCGATCAGTGTATTCTGGCAATGGGAGGAGTGTCAGAACACATTCCCCTGCAAAGTAAAAGCATAATGGGCTACGATACATCGTATCGTAGCCCATTATGTGTCACTTACCTGCAAACAAAGCCTGCAATGTCTACTGTGCAGGCAGCGTCCATCTTCTGCCCCTCTTCTTTCCGGGGTCCGCGACTCCGGCTCCGTGACTGTCCGGAGTTGCGTGACGTCACTCCTGCACATGCACGTGGGAGCCTCCAGTCATGGCATGAACTAAGTGAAGGAACGGCAAAGCGGGCCGTTTCTTCACTGCGCATGTGCCGAATGACGTTGGCAATGCAAGCACATTGTATATCTCCTAAACCGTGCAGGTAGGCCTTACAGTATAGGCTTATCTGTAAGTTAAAATGGTTATCACGGGTTGACAACCACTTTAAACATGTACTTTTTAACCTACTACTGCACTTAGAGTGGTGCCGCGTGTTCTTCTGCATCCTTTCTGTATGAGCTTCTATGAACAAAGCATTTTTTAACTCAAACTCTAGATGGCACTACAGTATCATATATGCTATAGGTTAAAAATGTCAAAAGCTATTGATGACTATTATTGATGTAGCCTGGGTGCCATGCTTGACTAGAATGCCTGTAAAGTAATGGGAGCATCTATAAATGTGTACAAGTTTTAGGCAAGTGGGGAAAAATGATGTCAATTAGGACTACACACAATTATAATACATAGTCAATTTTTTATTCAACATTAAAATAAGATTTAAGAACATAGGCGTAGATGCCTCCAAAATATCCACATAATATAGTTAGGGAACTGGAAGTCTATCTAAATATAATAGATAAAACAGAGCATCAAGTTGCAAAGACTGTGGTGGGTGCCAGCCGTGGTCCTTCCTATCTGGCCGTCACCTCTGGGCCAGGCGTGCCCGCCCCCAGGTTATGCTGTTTTACGTTTTATGATCCACCACAGTTATGTGAGTTATGTGCAGTGCCAGGACAAGGTCATCCAGTGCCCAGGGCAAAATTGGAAATGCCCCCCCCCCTGTAAGAGGGCGGGGCCAATATATCAGCATGCACCAAAATGTTTGTAATGTTTGTGGCATGCAACTAAAAGGTACCAATATTTGTGGTACACTGCAGCAAACTGAAAGGTCTACCATTGGTGCTCAAACATGGGATTAACTGTCAGAATACAATGACACAACTAGAGGATTCCCCTATCCACATCAAATGTATGGATAGGTTAATTTGGTTGTTTATGTTCAACCCACTGGTTGAACAAAAAACAGACTCCTCTATGGCTAGCTTAAGGTTCCTTTCAGATGGGCATTCCGATAAGGTCTGCCTGTCAATTTTTCCATGAATGCCTATGGACAGGCTGATGTAAATGGATTTGTGTCTGTTTTTACCCGCCGATCCATCCAGGTCTGGAAAAAAATGGAAAAAAGACTGCTTCTTCTTCCACTTTTCTGAACCGAAACGTGACACATCGGAGGTAGACTAATGTAAACAGCCAATGGAGTATTTTTACATCTGGCTGCCCATAGAGCTCTCATGGGTCCAGCTGTGTCTGCTGCACAAACTGCATGGCACAGATGTAAAAAAAAACCTGGCATCCATCCTGTTCAGCTTTGATTCGGCAAGGGCTGGGCTCATGCATTCCCTGCTAATTGAATTGGGCTCAATTCCATGTGAAAGGATCATCAATGCTAATTCACACATGGGACTGGGGGCAGTAAAATCAGGTGGTTGAGTCATGGTTTTATCCCCCACACCAACTGCCTGCCTGAACACTAAAAATACAGCTGCTATACATGTGGTGTCTATGATGCTGTGCTTAACGACTTGCCTACTGGGCACTTTCACCCCTTTTCTGCCCAGGCCAATTTTCAACTTTCAGCGCTGTCACACTTTGAATGACAATTGTGTGGTCATGCTACACTGTACACAAATTACATTTTTATATATTTTTTTCACACAGATAAGGCTTTCTTTTGGTGGTATTTAATCACCACTGGGCTTTTTTATTTTTTGCTAAACAAATAAAAAAGACTGAAAAAAAAGTTTTTCTTAGCTTCTATTCTAAAACTTTAGCAAATAAGTAGTTTTTCTCCTTCACTGATGTGCACTGATAGCCTGCATTGATGAGGTGACACTGATGGGCACTGATTGGCAGTACGGATAGGCGGCACAGATTGGCAGCACTAATGAGCACTGCTAGGCAGCACTGATGGGCACTGATAGGCAGCACTGGAGGGTACTGATTGGTGGCACTGATTGGCAGCACTGATGGGCACTGATAGAACTGGTTAAACAGCATGTAGCTTTCAGTGGGTGGTGCTGTGTAAAAGAATAATGTAGTCCAATGTGGCCATTGTATGGCAATTATTGGGTTAAATCAGGTGGTAAGGAGGCACCATATGGCCTCCTCACCACCTCTCAAACAGCTCTGAAAAGCAATCCAAGCAAGGATCTTTTCAGAGGAGCAACAGTCACTAAGAGTAGCCAAGCAAAAGCATGCAGGGAAGTAAAGTGTCAAATCTCTTCACATGATAACAGACAGTTCAGGCTTATGTCCAACTGGGATGACGGTGGGGAAGGCAACCTTAAAGAGGTGGAGATCTACCTGAACGATATGGGAGAAGTCAAAGATCACCGGGCACAGTGTCGCCTCCTCACACCTGATTTACACCTCTAATTGCCGTACTAATGTGTCACAATCGCGTGCATTGTAGGCAGCACTGGAGGGCACTGATTGGTGGCACTGATTGGCAGCACTGATGGGCACTAATAGAACTGGTTAAACAGCATTTAGCTTTCAGTGGGTGGTTCTGTGTAAAAGAATAATGTAGTCTAATGTGGCCACTGTATGGCAATTACTGGGTTTATATCAGGTGGTGAGGAGGCAACATATCACCACCTCACCACCTGTCAAATATACTGAGATCACTTTTTTGAGAGCAGTGCCTGCTGCACTTGTAAATGAGCCACTTTCAAAAAGTGCACGAAACCCACAGGATATGTTAGAAAGCTATGACCAAACACAGCAAACACACAGGAAAGATGCAGGTACACTGCACTGCACCAGTAGTGTGGGTAAACCACAGCACATCAATGTGAAAGCAGCCCTATACTATTATGCTCAGTGTATTGCTTCACATTGACCTAAAGATCTTTTCTTTCCTGCTGCTGGCACCACTCTGGACTCCCTCTGCAGTGCACTCTGTTTGATGCTCTGAAATGGTGGGTCAGCAAGCCCAGACCAAGATCTAGTAGTCAGCTGTCCATGATCTACTGTTAGATTGCAATCTATAGGTTGCTGACCCACAGTGTAAGATGATAAACGGTCTGTGCTAACAGGTCCCACAGTCCAGCAACTGGAGACACATTCCACAAGCAGTTCGCTGATAACAGAAGATAGGAGCGATCGGGCAGCCTGTGACTGTATCTATTATATTTGGATTGTGTGTGTGGGGAAGATTAGTTCTGGTGACATGTGCTGATGGAGGGTACAACTTTGTAGTAGGAATTTAAATATTCCTCCAGTAAGCACATATCGCATAGTTATGAACTATATGATATGTGCTTACTGGAGGGATATTTAAATTCCTACTATACAATTATACCACTTCGGGCAACCTAAATACATGGGATACTATTATGTGGATATTTTGGAGGTGTCTATGCCTATGTTCTTAAATCTTATTTTGATGTTGAATAATACATTTGCTATGCTTTATATTTGTGTGTGGACTCCCATATTGAGCCTATAAAGTCAGTTTTCCTGGTTGGTATCTGTCTGTTGTCAGACCATACTTTTTTGCATTAGGAGTGTTAATATTTTTTTTTATGATTTAACAAAATGGAAAGTAAATGAACAGAAGAGAAATCCAGAACAAATCAGTCTTTGGCGTGACCACCTTTTGCCTTCAAAACAGCATCAACTCTACTAGGTACACAGTTTTTGAAGGAACTTGGCAGGTTGATTGTTCCAAACATCTTGGAGAACTAACCACAGATCTTCTGTGGATGTAGGCTACTAGAGTTGAGCGGACACCTGGATGTTCGGGTTCGGCGGGTCCGGCCGAACTTCGCGAAAAAGTTCAGGATCGGTACCGAACTTGACCCAAACTTTACCCCGGACACCGAACCCCATTGAATTCAATGGGGACCCAAACTTTTCGGCACAAAAATGGCTGTAAAAAAGTCCTGGCAAGTGCTAGAGGGCTGCAAAAGAAAGTAAAATGGGGGTAAGAGTAGGACAAGTGCCCTACAAAAAATGGGGATAGGGAAAATAACTTAAAATCAAATAAAAATGGGAAGGGAAGGAGGATGTGGAGTAGGAGCCTAGAGGTTGACTAGGCCGTGACCGTGGCAGTGTAGGTGGAAGGAGGTAGCCAACACTTTTTGTTGTTTGTTTTTGTTTTTTTTGTAATTGGTGATTTTAGAACAATAATCTAACCCTTACAGCACCAGCAGGAACCTGACCCTATAGCAGTAGGAGATGATTAGAGAACAATAATCTGTCCCTTACAGCACCAACAGGAACTTGACCCTATAGGAGTAGGCGATGATTTTAGAACAATAATCTATCCCATACAGCAACAGCAGGAACCTGACCCTATAGGAGTAGGCGATGATTTTAGAACAATAATCTGTCCCTTACAGCAACAGCAGGAACCTGACCCTATGGAGTAGGCCATGATTTTAGAACAATAATCTGTCCCTTACAGCAACAGCAGGAACCTGACCCTATTGGAGTAGGCGATGACTTTAGAACAATAATCTGTCCCTTACAGCAACAGCGGGAACCTGACCCTATAGGAGTAGGCGATGATTTTAGAACAATAATCTGTCCCTTAGAGCAACAGCAGGAACCTGACCCTATAGGAGTAGGCGATGATTTTAGAACAATAATCTGTCCCTTACAGCAACAGCAGGAACCTGACCCTATAGGAGTAGGTGATGATTTTCGAACAATAATCTGACCCTTACAGCAACAGCAGGAACCTGACCCTATAGGAGTAGGCCATGATTTTAGAACAATAATCTGTCCCTTACAGCAACAGCAGGAACCTGACCCTATTGGAGTAGGCGATGATTTTAGAACAATAATCTGTCCCTTACAGCAACAGCAGGAACCTGACCCTATAGAACTAGGAGATGATTTTAGAACAATAATCTGTCCCTCAAAGCAGTAGACTCTACCTAGTCCAGAATGAGATCATTCTGTAATGCTGGATGAGATCTGCAATCTGTCCCTCAAAGCAGTAGACTCTACCTAGTCCCGATTCAGATCGTTCTGTAATGCAGGATGAGATCTGCAATCTGTCCCTCAAAGCAGTAGATTCTACCTAGTCCAGAATCAGATCGTTCTGTAATGCAGGGTGAGATCTGCAATCTGTCCCTCAAAGCAGTAGTTATAATCTCTACCTAGTCCACAATCAGATAGCTCTGTAATGCAGGATGAGATGTTATTAACATCTGCAATCTGTCCCTCACAGCACCGGCAGCATCCTCTCCCTAGACTAGCCTGAGAGCATGTGACATGCAGCACTACGTGACTCCAGCTTATACAGAGGCTGGGTCACATGATGCACTGGCCAATCACAGCCATGCCATTAGTAGGCATGGCTGTGATGGCTTCTAAGGGCAAACCAGTGCATCATGCGTGATCAAATACCCAAACCCAGAACCCAAACTTTTTTCAAATGTCCGGGTTCAGGTCCGGGTCACTGACACCCCAAAGTTCGGTACGGACCCAAACTTTACAGTTTAGGTTCGCTCAACTCCATAGGCTACCTCAAATACGTTTGTATCTTTATGTAATCCCAGGCAGACTGGAAGGTGTTGAGATCAAGGCTCTGTGGGGGCCAAACCACCATTTCCAGGATTACTTGTTTTTCTTCAGGCTGAAGATAGTTGTTAATGTTATTGGCTGTATGTTTGGGATCATTGTCCTGCTGCAGAATACATTTGGGGCCAATCACCCTGCTCCCCGATGGTATGGCATGATGCATAATATCTACCTGTGTTTCACACCACTGAGGACACCATTGATCCTGATCAAATCTCCCACATCATTTGCAGGAATGTAGCCCCAAACTTGCAAGGAATCTCCACCATCCTTCATTGTTGCCTGCAGACATGCATTATTGTATTGCTCTCCAGTAGAGTTGGGTGAAAAGTTTGGCCCAAACATCGCCTGTTCACTTTGCTCAATCAGGGCACAGTGAATAGATGGTTGTTAAGGAGCAGACCGAGAAGCAGGGTGCGGTGTCCTTAACAACAGATTAGTCATCCGCTGTCCACGGGCTTCCTCGCTGACAGCTGAATGAAAAAATAAAACATTGCAGGCAATAGAAAAATGTTAAAAAAAATGGACTTTGGGTTTGGTATGGATTTTAAAGGGAACCCCATGCCAAAAAAAAAAAAAACAGTGTGGGGCCCCCCCAAATATTATACCAGACCCTTATTCATGCAGCCTGGTAGGCCACATGCCCTCAAGATAAGGGCTCTGCCCCCCTGCCCCAAAGCACCTTGTCCTCATGTTACTTATCAGAATCTGGAAGCCCCCTTTAACAAGGGGGCCCCCAGATCCAGGGCCATCCCTTATGTACATTGTACCACTACCCATTCACCAAAAAAAGTATCAAAAAGAAATAGAAACACAGACACGGTTTTTGACAGTTCCTGTCAGTAAAAAGGACTTTGCCAGTGTTCCTGGCCGTTTCCGGGTGGTGCGCGCGCATCCGTGCGCGCTCGCGCGCTCCCGTGCGCGTTCGCGCGTTCGCGCGCTCCCGTGCGCGTGCGCGCGCCCGTGCGCGCGCACGCGCCGGAAACGGCGCCAAATGGTGCCTATTTAAACCCTGGACATACTGCACCAAGTTGCTGCTTGTTCTACAGCGTTCCAGACCTGTGAGCCTCAGCTCCCTACCTGTTCCTGTGTTTTCACCTGTTTCCTGTCTACCCGGCTTGCTTTGACCTGTTGTCCGCTACCTGCATCGACCCCGGCTATCCACGACCATCCGTTTGTCTACTCCTCTGTACCTCCGCTGCCCGCCCGTTAACGAACCTTGCCTGAACTTGACGATCCGCTTGCCTAACCCCTTTTGTACCTTTCTGCCTGCACGTTGCCAACCCTGCTTGTACGACCATTCTCCTGTTTGCACGACCTGCTGGAATCTCACTACAACATCTGTGACCATCCAGCCCTCGTGCCATCCCGCACTCTCGGGCCTCTGTCTACACTACCAGGGGTCCTTGAATCGGGTGCGCAAGAGCGGTTGTTCCCTGCACAAGACAGACTCCACCGTCAGGTACGTAACAGTTCCTTTATTAAAAATAGAAAAGCAATGTCCCCCATGTAGATCCATCATCAATCACGATGCCCACTCAATGTTGAACCTGATAAAAGAACGACAAAGGCTAACCGCCAACTGCAGGATCCGCCCTTTGACAGTTCTTACATAAGTAAAGGACGGAGCCACCTGGTGATGCCAACTGGTGGCACCACCCCCTTGTGATATCACCGACCCAGAGTGCACTGGACGGTGACATCACATTGGGTTTGCCACCAGGTTGATAAGTAAAAGGTAGTAGGATTGGTGCTGCTCTTATTGATTGTGTGTACTAGATAAATGCAAACAATATGGAACAACTTTGTGAGTTCACAGATAAACAATGAATCAAAACCTTATAAAATTGCATAAAAAGTGAATAAAGTGCTTGGTGCTATTAACAATCCATGTTAATAAATCAACGAGCCTGTGAGTGTCTTGATTACAGAACCTCCAATGTTTGACTTATTTCTCTTCAAAAATAGAAAATTAAAATTAAAAATAAATGAGAATCAGAAGTCCTAAAATAAGTTGATAAGTTTAAGATCAAAGGCCAAAAGTAAAACAGTTAATTTATATCATTGAAAAAACAGTTTGTGTAAAGTGATTTGTGCTCTTCCAATTTGCAATGTGGTAAAACATGCTTGTGCTCTGGTAATCCCCTATTGGAAAGCCACTTACCAGAGAGAGGCCTCCACTAAGGGGTGTCACGCCTCCACAGTCTTAGCCCTGTGGTGCTTCTTTTACTCCATGGTTTGGTGCTGTCCTCTGCTTAACCATCCAGCCTCTCCGTGTGGTCCATATGTGGGAACAAAATATACCCAAAATAATGCAGTACCGTTTTAAAAGTTAATTTATTCAAAATAGAAACTGATAGTACACTTTAAAAACCACTGACAGCAGTCAGGGAGCGCTTGGGTGCAAGAACTAGGAAGCCTGTGCATACCACTGGACCGCGGGTGACATTGCCAGGTGGCCCTGCACCTTACCTACAGTATCTCACAAAAGTTAGTACACCCCTCACATTTTTGTAAATATTTTATTATATCTTTTCATGTGACAACACTGAAGAAATTACACTTTGCTACAATGTAAAGTAGTGAGTGCACAGTTTGTATAACAGTGTAAATTTGCTGTCCCTTCAAAATAACTCAACACACAGCCATTAATGTCTAAACCACTGGCAACAAAAGTGAGTACACCCCTAAATGAAAATGTCTAAATTGGGCCCAATTAGCCATTCTCCCTCCCCGGTGTCATGTGACTCGTTAGTGTTACAAGGTCTCAGACGTGAATGGGGAGCAGGTGTGTTAAATTTGGTGTTATCATTCTCACTCTCTCATACTGGTCACTGGAAGTTCAACATGTCGACTCATGGCAAAGAACTCTCTGAGGATCTGAAAGCCCCTGAAACTAAGCTGAAGCACGGTGTCTAAGACCATACAGCTTTTTAACAGGACAGGTTCCACTCAGAACAGACCTTGCCATGGTTGACCAAAGAAGTTGAGTGCATGTGCTCAGCATCATATCCAGAGGGTATTTGGGAAATAGATGTATGAGTGCTGCCAGTATTGCCACAGAGGTTGAAGGGGTGGGGGGTCAGCTTTCAGTGCTCAAACCATACGCCGCACACTGCATCAAATTGGCCTGCATGGCTGTCATCCCAGAAGGAAGCCTCTTCTAAATATGATGCAGAAGAAAGCCTGCAAACAGTTTGCTGAAGACAAGTAGACTAAGAACATATAAAGGGAAAAGCCACCAAATATTCATGTACGAAAAGTACCAACGTCCCAATTAATAAGGTGCATGTCAAAACAAATTAATGTGCGAGGCAAATGAGGACTTTTGACGGTACGTACTGGACATAACACAGAATTTATAAAAAATATGCAGTTTTATTTAGAAAACAATATTACAAGCTCTCTCTGCCATAGAGGTCACAACACACAAATACAGAAATACAGTCACATTGGAGCTGAAGTTTAATGCTAGAATGTCTGGTTTCTGACCCCGCACAGGGGATCCTCACTATTCCAGCATATACTTTTACATGTTTCGCAGGGATCCTCTTCTTTAGAAAGGCTTCAGCTAACAATATTTATACTACATCATATTCAGTCCAGGCAGCATGGCCTGACTGGGAACAGTTTTTAAATATGTTATAAAATGTGATGGTTAGGGAGGTCCCACCCCCAGCCCCAGGGCAGATTCCCAAGGGAGAATATCTCCGAGTATGGACAGTCAGCTCAACAATATCCTAGGCCCGAGGCCACGATGAGGGTGTAAACATTGTTTTGATGTCCCACCCACAATACCAGAGAATGTGTCCTAATATTCTTAGGAACAGGGAATGGTATTCCAAGCTTAGACCTGAATGTACCCCTCTCTTTCAGGAAGAATTATGGATGCTATGTATACAAGCATACACTGCTGGACTCATTGACCAGAAAACCCTTGAATATCTTGTTCCAAAGTTTCCACGGGTTGCTACCTTTTATGCACTACCTAAGGTGCATAAGAGTCTATCTCATCCTCCGGGTAGGCCAATTGTTTCCGGTAATAAATCCTTAACTGAAAAAGCTAGTCGTTATGTGGACACATTTCTAATGGCGCACGTCATTTGCCTTCCATTGTACATTAGAGATACGTCAGACCTATTGAAACACCTGGAGGGGATCCATATTCCCCTAGGTACCCTGCTCGTGGCGGTGGATATAGAGGATCTCTATTCCAGTATCCCGCACAAGCAGGGTATCCGGGTGATTGGATCCTTTCTAGCAGAACAAGAGCATACCACCTGGCCGCATAATAAATTTGTCTTGGATCTCCTGTGTTTGTTCTGACGAGAAATTTTTTTACATTTCTGGATCAGGTGTATCTACAAAATCAGGGTGTCGCGATGGGCACTTGTTGCGCACCCTCCTATGCAAATTTATATCTAGGAGGCTAGGAGAGGTGGATCTTCTCAGACGAATTCTTTAGTTCCTTTTTGGGGTCCATTCTTTACTGGTTTTGTTTCATTGATGATCTGTTGATTATATGGATGGGGTCCAGGGAGGAGCTCTTGCAGTTCTTAACTACCCTTAATACCAACCCTTTCAATCTGAAATTTACACATACTTTCAATGAAAGGCAGATCTCCTTGGACTTTGGACCTCACAATCTTGATCTCTGAGAGTGGAAACCTGACAACAAACCTATACCGTAAACCCAGTGCTGGGAACACTATTTTACATGCTTCAAGTGCCCACCCTGCCTCCTGATTAAAAGTATTCCATACGTGCAGTATCTGCACCTCAGAAGAAACTGTTCCTCTGAGGATGATTTTTTCACTCAAGTCAAGTCACTTCAAATGAGACTAATGGCCAGGGGATACTCAAGATCGCTTTTGAGAAAGGCTTTTAACAAAGCCAGGAACAAGTCCAGGGCCGAACTTCTATTTCAGAATAATCCCAAACCCAAAATGAATACTGTTAAATTCATTACCCAATTCTCCACCCATGAGAAACCTCTACGATTGCTGATGTCCCGTCATTGGCATTTACTGACTGATGACTATGTACTTTCTAAATATGTACGACCTTACCCTGAATTGGTATTCAGAAGGGCTACATCCCTAAGGGATACTTTGACCTCCAGCCACTACTCTAATGTACCTAGAGGGGTTAGGCCCCCCAAAGGTACATACCGGTGTGGTGAGTTTGATAGATGCCCGTGGATCATTGAGGGGAGGGGGGTACACCTCCCCAACAGTTCTTGGTTGCAATCACGATACCATGCCACGTGTAAGACCCGTGGTGTGATATATCTAATGAAGTGCACTTGTCATGCATTCTATGTCGGGAAAACCATCTGTGAATTTGGCCAAAGAGTACGGGATCATATCCACTACTCCGGTAATAGCAAGATCATAACACCGGTTTCTAGACATATAGGGCTCCATCATGCCTTTGATAATACGACTGCTTCCTTTTTTGCTCTAGAGGTGGTTGAACCCAGCTCGAGTGAAGGAGATTGGGATAGCCTGATCCTCAGAGCTGAGACCCTGTGGATAGAGAGGTTGTCTGCTACAACCCCCCAGGCTTAAACAAACCCTTTTTGTAATTGGACTCCCCTTAGGTGGTCCTTCTCTTGTCGTCCGTGTACCAATATGTGTGTCAGGGTTTTGAGGTGGAGAGATGGGTGGGCGGGGATTTGGTATCCCCTGAGTGGAATATTTTAATGGTTGAGCAGCACTATGGTTAAATATGATTTTTTGTTATTATGTTTTTGTACCTATCATGTTACTTCTTTGAGATTGTGATGGTTAATAGTGGGGGGTCCTTTCCCCCTGTCTCCCCTATTTTTTGTTTGCCTCCACCTGTGGCCTTTCCCTTGGGGGTTGTCTTCTGGGATGGGCACTTTCCCACCCTCCATGGCCCTGTCACCTTTGGCCTATGGCACCTTATATGCTAATATTAGGTCACGTTACGTTTGGGTACATCCCCCTTGCCATCCTTTGGGGGGAGCCTTTTGTGTTCCATTAGGTGATTGACCATGAGCTCAATCCCTCTTTACTAAGAGGGTTTAGCTCCGAGCAGAAGTACGTTCGTATTTTACGAATGCATGCGCACGGGGACCGGTGATGTTGGTGGTCTGCGCCGGTCGCTTCTGACCTATGGCATCTTACAGGCTAATATTAGGTCACCTTTTGTTTGTGTGCACCCCCCTTGCTGTCCTCTGGGGGGAGCACTTTGTGCACTATTTGGTGATAGACCGTGAGCTCAACCCTTTTTCAATACGAGGGTTGAACTCCGAGCGGAAGTACGTTCGTACTTTACTAACGCATGCGTGCAGGGACCAGTGACATCGGCGGTCCGCGCTGGTCGCGGGCGCTGTCGTCATTTAACCTTTTGGCGCCAAGCATGGCATATAAGTGTGAGCCTGCAGTCCTTTCAGTTTATGGTGGCCCACACAGCGGATACATATTGAGGAACACTACAGGGTAAGTGGCTGGAGACACATGGAGATTTTAACCCTCAGTTCAACCTATTGCTGATTTGAAACGGTTTCGATGACATCCTGTGCCTTATTTTTAGATTGTGGCCGGTAGGGAAGTTTTGTGGCACAGTCCCCCGGCCCACCTTGAACATTGGTGTGTCCCTGGGTATATTTTCTTACCATATTTGGGCCAGGATGGACACTCACTGACTTGCAACTGGTTAACTAGCCAACTTCCACAGTCTTTTGAACCAGGTACATTTGATACAATTTGCTTATATGCATTAGGTATCCTAAGCTATTTCTAAGGACTAATTATTATCATAATATCCCTTGTTCTCATTTTTACATTGAACATCTCCTCTGTCTCCATGGCCCTGTGGTTGCTCTTGATACCGCTGTGTGTGATATAATCCCAAAAATTTAAATCCTGAGGTGGGTATTTCCACCCCAATGGGCTTGGGATATGTATATATATATATGTTCCCTTCCAATCTTTTTCCCCTCTTCTACTTTTTGGGTATTGAAGTAGTTTCATACTTACCTTCACAGACTGCTGTAGTATTCTGAATCTCGGCCCTTGGCCTCCATATCGATCCATATGGAAGTTGGAACCTTTGGATAGTGGTGTCATGGCCTCGGGCCTAGGATATTGGTGAGTTGACTGTCCATACCCCGGAGATATTCTCCCTTGGGAATCTGCCCTGGGGCTGGGGGTGGGACCTCCCTAACCATCACATTTTATAACATATTTAAAAACTGGTCCCAGTCAGGCCATGCTGCCTGGACTGAATATGATGTAGTAAAGAATCATTGATATATGCTTATTATGCAATATTTGTCTTTGTAGAAATATTGTTAGCTGAAACCTTTTTGAAGAAGCGGCTCCCCGTGAAACATGTAAACGTATATGGTGGAATAGTGAGGATCTCCTGTGCGGGGTCAGAAACCAGACATTCTGGGGGCGTGTCTGGCCTAGCTAGTGCATGGACACACTGTGATAGAGCTCCTGAACACCGTGATCCCTGGAGCTATTTACAGCGGCAATCCGGAGACCCGAAGGGCACAATTTGAAGCTGGAAGGACAGGTGAGCACATTCATCCCGATGGGGAAAAGGAAAACCCGGGATAAACCCCGCAAACTAGAAGCCTTTTACAGCCCCTGTGAATCACAGTATAGGCAAGATGGTGCTGGCCCCTCCCACACAGCACACACAGGCAAGCAGGGAGAAACTGCAGAAGGGGGAGAAGAAGAGCAGGCTCACCTAAAACAGAGCACAGAATATGACCCTCTGCATGCTGAAATAAACAGCCCCTTAAAACAGAGGAGGAGGATTTCAGAATCTGAGACACAGGAGACTGATAATAGCATGGATGCTGATAACTCAGCTCCTATTAACCCTTATGGAGAAAAGTTAAACTCTTTCCC
>BLSH010050760.1:342410-358000 GCA_018402905.1 Glandirana rugosa
TTCTTGGTAACCCCTCCACATGGGGGGAGGGGAGTTACTAGGTGCCCGTAGATAGTGTGAGTGGTGTGGCCATACATGGAAACCCCCCGGATTGGGGAGATCCATGTAATCTCATCACCGACCTCCAGTTTCATAGGGAATCCCTACATCGGGAAGATTTATGGTTAAGTCCCATTCCAGCATGTATAAATCTTTCATGTATCAGTAGTCAGTCATTTACGGTTACTTCCCTGTAGTCGTTAGCATCTCCAAAGAGTACCCGGCTCTTAACCCATTACTTAAATTGTCATAAGTAAAACCCAAACCCTAATAAGACCCCTCAGAAGGAACTGTTCCTCTGAGGATGATTTTTTCACTCAAGCCAAGTCACTTCAAATGAGACTAATGGCCAGGGGATACTCAAGATCGCTTTTGAGAAAGGCTTTTTAACAAAGCCAGGAACAAGTCCAGGGCCAAACTTCTATTTCAGAATAATCCCAAACCCAAAATGAATACTGTTAAATTCATTACCCAATTCTCGGCCCATGAGAAACCTCTACGATTGCTGATGTCCCTTCATTGGCATTTACTGACTGATGACTATGTACTTTCTAAATATGTACGACCTTACCCTGAATTGGTATTTAGAAGGGCTACATCCCTAAGGGATACTTTGACCTCCAGCCACTACTCTAATGTACCTAGAGGGGTTAGGCCCCCCAAAGGTACATACCGGTGTGGTGAGTGTGATAGATGCCCGTGGATCATTGAGGGGAGGGGGGTACACCTCCCCAATGGTTCTTGGTTGCAATCACGATACCATGCCACGTGTAAGACCCGTGGGGTGATATATCTAATGAAGTGCACTTGTCATGCATTCTATGTCGGGAAAACCATCTGTGAATTTGGCCAAAGAGTACGGGATCATATCCACTACTCCGGTAATGGCAAGATCAACCATGTCTCCAGACCTAAACCCTGTTGAGCATCTGTGGAGCATCCTCAAATGGAAGGTGGAAGAGCGCAAGGTCTCTAACATCCACCAGCTCTGTGTTGTCGTCATGCAGGAGTTGAAGAGGACTCCAGTGCAACCTGTGAATCTCTGATGAACTCCACGCCTAAGAGGGTTAAGGCAACATTGTGTGTTGAATTATTTTGAGGGGACTAGAAATTTACACTGTTATACAAGTTGTACATTCACTACTTTACATTGTAGCAAAGTGTTATTTCTTCAGCGTTGTCACATGAAAAGTTATAATAAAATATCTACAAAAATATGAGGGGTGTACTCACTTTTGTGAGATACTGTATATAAGAACTGTCAAACAGCGAAGCCTGCAGTCAGTGGTTTAGCCTTGGTCGCGGATGGAACTTTTTTCTCCTTTCTTTCTGCATGCTTGGATAAGGGTCTGGTATGGATTTTGGGGAGTACCTTTTTTCATTTTGGTGTTGGGTTCCCCTTAAAATCCATACCAGATTCAAAGGGCCTGGAATGGATTGGGGGGACCTCCATGCCATTTTTTTCTTAAACATTTTTCTATTGGTATTGTATTGCCATCAATTTAAATCTCTTTTTTTTTCATTTTAAATGTCAGTTTTGCTGCAGCAGGTTCTATACACAGTATAGATGTGCCACTTTACAGACAGACTAAGGGGACGTGACCTGCTGTAACATGATTATTTGGACTTCGTCTGAAGATCCGTGGTGTGCTGGCAAATATTTACACTGTTCTTTGCATCTTCCAGTTTCCAGCTGGTTGCAGCACCCATTATTTAAGAGCCTATTCCAGGAACATGTGCAATAAGGATATTGACAATGTCTTCCGTAATTATTCCAATCAAAGGTGAAAATCTGCCATACCCAGTAAAGATTTTTTTTTATCATTAGTCTATTGTCCAGGTTCAACATGCTGGTAGTTTTTATATTAGTGATTGCCCCCCTTTTACAAAAATTGCTATGTACACGAGTGATTTTAACAAGTGACCCTTTCAATTTAAAATAATTTTATTTGGATACCTTTGTGATGTTTATGGTCAAAAAGGGTAGCATGCATATGTATTATGTCCACACTAAACCTTTAATAACAAACCCCAGCTGCTGTATCAAGAAATACCCCCTGATATTTAGAATACAAAAATAATAAAAATAATACAGTGCTAATTAATTACTCCTGACGTGAGCATTATAGTACATACATATTTATAGCACTAGTGCTTTAAATCAAAGTGCTATAATTGAAAGTGGCTGTGCTCCTAAAGTTTGTTAAAACAAATTCATCTCATATGCATAAATATAATAATGTGCAAATACATGCAATTTTGTGCAAAATATAAGAAATCTTTTTGTGCAAAAGTCCTTAGTGCAAAATTCTGCCAGAAGCTGTGCATGCACCAATTCCTATAGAGTATAAAAATAAGCAAATATAAGCAATTCTACAGAGGTGGAGCTGTGTTCTCATAAACCACATAAGCTGCAATATTAATGCTAGGATGGTATTTCCAAATGTGAGTCAATTGGTTTTATTTGTTTTAATGTTTTTTAATAAATGGAATTAGTAAATGATTTCCTCTTATCTTCTCTTTATTTCATGTATAATCCATATGGGGAAAATATGAGATCTGGATATTTACAAGAGCGTATGACACATACATTTTAAGGGTTTTGGTTTTTGGGGAGTTCTCTGAGATTTGGGGAAGGATTCACACAAGATTTATTGAAGGTTGGTATCATAAATGGAAAAGGGGAATACACACTGCACATCCACTAATAAGCAGCAACCACCACAACTTCAACATAAATTGTGCAAAATTACAGATAAATACATAAAGTGTCGCGCTATAAATAAATAATAAAGTCCACATATATTGTGATGAATAAATATTATTCAGTGTATCAGAACACCACTTCCACCGTAGAAAAGTGCATCCACCACCAAACAAGCTTAAATACTCTTATTGACGGTAAGTAGTTAAACCGCATGAAGTGTTAATCCTGGCACATCTCAATGGGTATGGAGATTGTGTTGAACCACCTAAGGTTTTCTCTCCAGGCACATCTCGGTAAGTACAAACACTGGACCCACTCTGTTCATCCGGACATGTGCTCATCAATGGGCAAACCAGGGAGACTGAACCTCTCATCCGCCCTTCACCTCACAAGTGCTCATCGAGAATCCATCCATAGAATATATAAAAACCGCACATAGTGTGATAGCAGATAATAAAAATGAATTTATTTAAAATCGGATACACTCACATTTTCAATCCAATAATCATCGCATGGAATTCCAAGGGTAGGTCAGCGCAATAAAAGAGCATGGCCCAGTTGAAGTCTCATAAGACGAAACGCGTTGGGTCCTGCGAGCCCCATGCTCTTTTATTGCGCTGACCTACCCTTTGAATTCCATGCGATGTTTATTGGATTGAACATGTGAGTGTATCTGATTTTAAATAAATTCATTTTTATTATCTGGTATCATACTATGTGCGGTTTTTATATATTCTATGGATGGATTCTCGATGAGCACTTGTGAGGTGAAGGGTGGATGAGAGGTTCAGTCTCCCTGGTTTGCCCATTGATGATCACATGTCCGGATGAATGGAGTGGATCCAGTGTTTGTACTTACCAAGATGTGCCTGGAGAGAAAACCATAGGTGGTTCAACACAATCTCCATACCCATTGAGATGTGCCAGGATTAACACTTCATGCGGTTTAACTACTTACCGTCGGTAAGAGTATTTAAGCTTGTTTGGTGTCGGATGCACTTTTCTACGGTGGAAGTGGTGTTCTGATACACTGAATAATATTTATTCATCACAATATATGTGGACTTTATTATTTATTTATAGCGCAACACTTTATGTATTTATCTTTATTGAAGGTTCACACTGTAAAGATATTGAAGGTTTCACTTTTGATGTGATGGAAGATTTCAGTGGAGAATTGCACATATCACTGCATTGACTATGTTGTTATATGCACAGATCCTTTTGCACTAAGGACTTTTGCACAAAAAAGTGTTTTGCTTTTTGTGTTTTGCACAGAATTGCTTGTATTCACACATTATTATATGATATAGGAATTGATGTATGCACAGCTTCTGGCAGCATTGTGCATTTTTGCACAAAAGATTTCTTGTATTTTGCACAGAATTGCTATTATTTGCACATTATTACAATATATGCATTCACTGTATATCTGTATATAAGATGTTAATTTTTAAGAAGCTTAAGGAGCAGACACTTTTAATTACAGCACTTTAGTTTATAGCGCTAGTACACATTATAATGCTCACTGTTAATTAATTATCACTGTATTATTTTTATTGATTTTGTACTTTATGTATTTTTATGTGTTTACAGTATAGATTATTTAAGAAGGGCACTTAAACCCCCTTAACAACCAGACAAATTGTCAGCTTTCAGTGTTCTCACATTTTGAATGACAATTACTCAGTCATACAACACTGTACCCATATGAAATTTTTGTCCTTTTTTTTTCACACAAATTGAGCTTTCTTTTGGTGGTATTTAATCACCGCTGGGTTTTTTATTTTTTGCGCTATAATTAAAAAAAGACTGACAATTTTGTAAAAAAATGCATTTTTCTTTGTTTCTGTTATAAAATTTTGCAAATTAGTAATTTTTCTTCATACATTTTGGCCAAAATTTATACTGCTACATATCTTTGGTAAAAAAAAAACAGATTAGTGTAGATTATTTGGTCTTTGTGAAGGTTATAGAGTCTACAAGCTATGGTGCCAATCACTGAATATTGATCACACCTGATGTATTGATGATCTCATTTCTTGAAACACTAACAAGTCAGGAAAGTACAAATGCCCCCCAAATGACCCCTTTTTGGAAAGTGCCCTCCCAGAGTTAAGCAACCTCCCTGTAGCCGTCATTTGACTATAGGGCGGTTGTTAACTGGTTAACAACAACCCACCCAAGGATGTGACTGAAAATAAAAATATAAGATAAACAGTGTCCTACAGCTATGTTGATCTAAACTGGTTCCAATGTGTGTATTGTACCATGTGACTTGTGTTTGTGTTCAAAATTGATCAGCGCTTTGATTGTGCTAGAAACAAAAAAATTATTATATTCCACTGTGTGTTATTTTGTCTGTAATACTCTTATAACAAACACATATTCTGTCAATATACATTAAACAAAGAAAATATACTCCCAAACACAACGGTAAGCTCTTAACTGTGCACATGTTTGCTTGATCAAGAAAAAGTTCTCTAAATGTGTGATGTGCCACACTCCCCCATTAAAGGGAACAACTCACTGGATATATTGTGACCCTCTAGCTAATTCTGGTCAAATTGCGTTCAAATACATGAAGCATAGGCCAGCCCAGCACTCTGCTCCAGGTGCCCCCTTACCACAGCTTAGTACCTTGCATAGGGAAGCCACAAAGAAAAGATCATTGTGCATGGCACATTCTTGAGGACAACCTGTGGTGTAGCATTATTTATTTGTTTGTAACACATCCATTGAGCTGGTCAATTTTGAACACAATAAAAGGTATTTTCATTGGCTGTTTGTGTGCTTTGTAGATTTTGCAATTAATTACATATATAAAAATTCAAGAAGTGAGTCAAAAAGTAAGTTCTAAAGAATGTTATATGCACTGTGTAACTTAAAGTTAAGTTGTGATTTCCAAAGAATTGGAGACTAAAGCGATTCTTTTAAACATGTGATGGTAACTAAATTTAACATGTCTTTATTCACCCGTAACAAATTCACTTTTATTGCACTGTTGCTCTCTACAGAGATTGTTGTCGGAAAACTAATTATTTTCTTTGCTTCATCACCTTTTAGTTAAAGGACAATATTAGAATGGGAAAGGTAGTATTCATCTATTTTTGCTCTTTTAAACCTCGGGGCATGAACCAAGCTAAAGAAAATTACCCAAATAAATGTTGATGCTTCTAGTCTTCTACCACTGAGCAATAAGGTTTAACAAACCCGCCAAGAGATGCTTTTTTTTTTATGTGTTTTTTTTTTCAATACATTTTATTGAAAGAATAATGCATATACAAAATATGACTTGAATCAGGGACAGGACATCTGTCCCTGAAGATACAGCATTTTTCAGTAACAAGGAATGTTTAAATGAATAATACTGCACAAGGAAACATAAGAGAGGGAAAAAAAGGAGGGGGGAGGCATATAGAGGAAATTGTGATGGGGGAACCATAGGTGGAGAGCTGGATGGGAATTTAGGAAATACAATAAGCAATACTTATCACTGGTCCATATACAAGTCCTTAAGTGATTTGGGAATGAGGAAAGGAGAGAGCGCACAATCCGTTGAGTGAGATTGTTAACAGTGTCGGGGTCTTAACAATGAGATGGACGGTCCACATGACCATATAAAGCGATGAGATTGTGGTGCGAATAAAAGGAGTTTTTGCGTATGGTGTCGATTTCTTCTTGAGGAAGTGTTTTGTCCATATAGTATCGCCATCTAAGGTAGAAGTACTTGTTATTGGAAGCTTGCGAAAGGTCCTTTGTAAGTCTTTCTCTGTACATTAGGAGATTGAGGTCCTTCTTGACTTGTGAAATAGGAGGAGTCCACGATATCCAATTTTTCAGAATGGCTTTGCGAGCAGCGAGAAGTGAGATTGAGATCCAAGTTTTGAGGGGAACCAGTTGAGTCATAGAGGCGTTGTGGGACCAAGAAATGATTTGCTTATCCCAGTGACCGAATATGAGTAAGAGGGGGTCCTTTGGAATTTTAATCAGGGTTATTCCGAAGATGAAGGTGAGGACTTGATCCTAGAAGGTTGCGATATCTGGGCAGAACCAGAAGCGATGAGAGAGTGAGGGTTTATCCTTGGAGCAAAGGGGGCAGTGAGCTGCATTGGGTGAGGAATTGTCTTTGATGAAGGGAATATGCGCCTGGTGCAAGATCTTGAGCTGGGTCTCCCTCCAGATTTCGTTAGTTGTGATGTGTAGGACAGATTGGTACCCACTCAGGGTTTTATTTGGCAGGTCATCAGGAAAGTCTTTCTACCATTTGGCAGTGGTTTTTGAGCCCAATGGGGGGGTGGCAGCTATTGTCAGGGGTTTGTACAGGTCCGTGATTGAGTAGGAGCCCTGTTTTTCCAGGCCATCTAGGAAAGAGAGTTTGAAAGGCTTGGTTTTGTCTGGGTAGATTGTTCGGATATAGCTGATACATTGCTGGTAGTGGAGGCTGGTAAAGCATAAGTAGAAGAGATGGCCTGGAAAGGGATGGGAGTGCCCATATCTTGTTTGAAGAGTAGAGAGAATTTAGTTAGACCTCATTGCTTCCAGAGATGGAATGGTTTATAGTCCATGCCAGGTGTGAAGTTGGGATTGCCCTGTATTGGGAGTGCAGTTGAGACGGTGAACGGTAGTTTCAGGCTTTTCCTAATTCCGTGCCAGGCTATGATTGTGTCCTTGAGGAGGAGACTATTTTGGAGAGTAGGATGCAGAGTCCTGAGTTTGGTATGCAGCAAGGCTTGTAATGATAGGGGGTGGACCAGTCCTGCTTCCAGGTTGTAGGTGGAATATAAGGAGGCCTTGGAGGTCCAGTCCAAACATATTCGAGCTAAACAGGCTAAATTGTACAATCTTATGTTGGGAAAGCCTATGCCACCTTCGCTCCTGGGGAGATAAAGCTTATTCATGGCAATACTAGTGCTCTCTTTCCACACCATAAAAAGGAAGACAGCGCTCTATCGAGAGACTGAACATCTTTGTGTTTAAGTAGAAGTGGCAAGGTTTGCATAGGATAGTTAAACTTGGCGAAACTCACATTTTAAAAAGATGACATCTCCCCAGAAGCGAGAGGGGCAGGTCCATCCAGCTCTCCATTTCATTGCAAATTTTTTCCAAAAGAGGGGGATAGTTCAATGAGTAAATTGTGGAGGAGGTCCTTCCTATTTTAATGCCCAGGTATGAGATAAAGGATTTGGCTATTAGGAATGGGAAGTTTAGGGCCCATGAGGGGTTTTTGGTGTTGCCTAGTGGGAGGAGTTCGCTCTTAGCAAAGTTTATTCGCAGACCCGAGCAACATTTGAATTCCTCAAAATTATTTTTGACTGTGTTGATATCTGAGGATGGGTGGGGTGTAAAAATGAGGATGTCATCCACGAACAAGGCGGTGCGCAGTTCACCTCCTGTGAGGAGGATGCCATGCAGAGGTGCTTTGAAGGTGAGGGGTCTAGATAGGGGTTCAATGGCAATGTTAAATAACAATGGCGACAGTGGGCAGCCCTGTCTGGTACCCTTGAATAGTTTGAATTTATCCGTTAGGAGGCCTGACACTACTAGATTAGCCGAGGGGGAAGCATACATTTCTTTGACCAGATGGAAAAAGGGGCTGGAAAATTCCATTTTGGTCAGAACCAGTGACAACCAGTCGAAACTGACGTTGTCAAAGACTTTTTCTGCATCTAAGGTGATGATGCCCAAGTCCTCGGCAGGATGTTTAGCTGCATAGTCCAGGACCATCATCACCTTTCTGATGTTAAGTGTGGTGGTTCTGCCTCTGACAAAACTGGATTGGGCTGAGTGGATTAGAGAAGGGATATTGTCAGCTAATCGGTTGGCCACTATCTTGGACAAAATTTTTACAACCAGATTTAAAAGCGAAATGGGGCGGTAAGACCCGGGTTTCAGGGGTTCCTTCCCTTTTTTCGAGAAGTTTAAAGATGGCCTGGTGGCCGGTTGGAGGGTAGGGGCCACCTGACCAGATACTGTTGTATACTTGAAGGAGAGTCAGGCTCAGTGTGTTAAGCAGGGTGCTGTAGAATTCCCCCCATTAGTCCGTTGGGCCTGGGACTTTGGATGGGGCTAAGTGGCGTATGGTTTGGGTTAATTCTGCTTCAGGTGCTTCTGGGCTTGCGAGATATTAAGGGGCTTGAGGTGGTTTAGGAAGTTTTGTGCTTTGAGGGGGTCTATGGGGTCTGGAGCGTAAAGGGCAGAATAATATTTTAGCATGATGTTGACTACCTCTTGTGGGCGTGAGTGGATGTGTCCAGCTGTGTCTCTTAGGGATGTAAGGTGTGTTGGATTGTACTGGCCTTTGCACAGCCTGGTTAGCAGTTTCCCTGGCTTATTCCCAGATTTGGAAAGGTTGGTGTCAAGCCTGGCTTTGTTCATCAGTTCTACAGTCTTGGACCAGTGATTAAAGTTGTGCTTGGCTGTTTGTCATGCTGAGGTGTTATGGGGCGTGTGCAACGTAGTTAGGGAATGCTGGGCGAGTTTGAGCTTCTCGCTAGCTTCTTTGAATTTGGATAGGGCCTTTTTCTTATAGGCGGAGGCGTAAGATATTATGCGCCCCCTGAGGTATGCCTTACCAGTCTCCCAGAACAGATTTGGATTATCCCGGTGTGACTTGTTTGTGTCAGTAAAGTCTTCCCAAGCTTTGTTTATGTATTCGGCGAAGTCTGCATTATGAACTAAGAATGCTGGGAAATGCCATAGTCTCAGTGTGGCCCCGTGACAGTACCCACCCAAAGCTTTCTCATTTGATGGAAATCTGGCTGTGTGAGATGGGACTCCTGTATAAGGGCTATATCTATTTTCAGGCCCTTTAGATGGTGGAGCACTTGCATTCTTTTGATGGGGGACCTAATTCCTTTAACATTCCAAGTGGCTATTCTCATAAGGATGAGATGCGGGGGAGTATGTGAGCTGGTCAAGGGGCCAAAGGGAGAGGTTTGGATCTAGAGCAATGTTAAGAAGGAGTGACTTCCACTTCAAGGGATATTTAAGAAGAGGACCCGACTGCATATTTGGGGTTTGTTGTGTGCACACTCTCATAGGGGGAGGGGGAAAAATTATGCTGATAAAAGGGAGAACAGAAAAAACATAGCAAAAACACAACTTCTCTTTTTTCCACATGGTGTCACTGTGTAAGAGCCAGCTCCCAAAAACAGAGGACTAGCTATAACTGCAGTGAAACGACCCCTGGTTGAGGGTTGTTTGGTGAGGGACCACCAATTTAGTGAGCAGGGAGGCAAGAGGGCACATCCATGTGGAAACATATTAAGTATAAATTGTCCTAGATATTAGCACTACGGCTGATAGTAGTAGCTGGTCAAAGACCTATGCTTGGACCTGCTGAAGTGAGTCAAATAAACGCATAACTACCCATCTGGGCACTTGTGTGAAGCTTGTAGGGTCTGTAGATCCAGTCATCTCGGGAACTCTGGTTGCGGGTTGCCGGTTGGTTTGAAACGTTTTGCCGGTTCTTTCCTAGGGCTTCTTTGGTCTTGAGGCCATGGAGAATTAGGTTCTTTGCCTGCAGCGATTGCGTATGTGCCAGACTTAAGGGAACGCAGGAAGAGTTCGGCGTCCGAGGGTTCTTGGAAGGACAGCTGGTTGCCGCTAGGAGATTGCAGGTGGAGGGTTGCAGGGAAGGTGAGTGTAAATTTAATATTTTGCTTGTATAGAGTGGAGCATATTGGTTGAAAAGCCTTCCTGCGCTTAGAGACATCAGCGGAATAGTCAATGAAGATTAGTATTCTGATGCCGTCTATGGTGAGAGTTTTATGCTGGCGATATTTTTGTAGGATAGTATGTTTATCTGCATAATTGAGGTATTGCGATTATGGGGCACGACGTGGTGCCGCCTTGTCTGGGAGGCCCAAGGCGATGGGCTCGTTCGACAACACAAGGCCCTGGGAAGCCTAGGGCTCCAGGGATTTTTACTGTGCAGAAGTTTCCTAGTGCAGTGGGGTGGAGGGATTCAGGCACTCCTACAAAATGGAGGTTGGCCCTTCTGGACCTGTTTTCTAAGTCCTTCAATTTTCCAGTAATCAGCTGCAGCGGCTTGTCTTGGGCTTGTTCTGACCTCTGAAATATGAGGGATTCATCCTCCAGACTAGAGATACGCTGTTTGACTTTGTTGAGCCATGCGGCCTGCTCCTTTACATCCCTGTGTATTTTACCCATGCCCGCCTGTACCTCTACCGAGGAGGTGATCGTCGGGGGGGCTAATAAGGCTGCCACAGCCTGAGTGATTAGCTCTGTGTCAGGGGGAGCCGAGCGGTGTGAAGGGGAGGGAGCGGTGTCGCTCACCTTCATGTTGGGCGCCGCCGCCATGACAGACGATAGCAAGGGCTCCAAAGGCTCCTCCGAACATTGCGCCTGTTGTGTCTGGGGCATGGATTTCTCTGGAAATCTGTCCATGTCGGAGCTGGGGGTGGCGGCCCTCGGTCTGGCGGTGATCAGCAGATGCTCGGGGCTGATTTTGTAGGCAGATTTGAGGTCACTCTGCGGGAGCTGTTGTGAAGCACAGCTACATCCCGCGCTGGAACCGGAAGTGCCAAGAGATGTTTTAATCATGAGTAGAGTTGAGCAAACCCGGACTGTAAAGTTCAGGTCCGTACCGAACTTTGGGGGTGTCCGGGACCTGGACCCGAACCCGGACTTTTCATTAAATAAGTCCGGGTTTGGGTCCGGGGTTCTGGTATTTTATTCCACATGTTGAACAGCTGCCAAGGGCAGCCAATCAATAAGTGTTTCACTGGTTTTCCCTGAGAAACAATCACAGCCATGCCTACTAATGGCATGGCTGTAATTGGCCAGTGCACCATGTGACCCAGCCTCTATATGGGGCTGGAGTCACCGTGCTGCATGTCATATGCTCTCAGGATAGTTTAGGGAGAGGATGCTGTTGGCTCTGTGAGGGACAGATTGCAGAACATCTCATGCTGCATTACTGAACGATCTGATTGTGGACTAGGGAGAGATACTAGTACTGCTGCTTTGAGGGACAGATTACACACCTAATCCTGCTGCACAGAATGATCTGACTGGACTAGGTAGAGTCTGTTGCTTTAAGGGAAAGATTATTCTTCTAAAATCATCATCAAGTTGTACAGGGAAAGGTTTCAGCTGTTGCTTTAAGGGAAAGATTATTCTTCTAAAATCATCTCCAACTTGTACAGGGAAAGGTTCCAGCTGTTGCTTTAAGGGAAAGATTATTGTTCTAAAATCATGTCCAAGCTCCATTCACTAAGTGTATTCTAGCCGCACAGAGCCATATTAGTGTTATGAAATCATGTCCAAGCTCCATTCACTAAGTGTATTCTAGCCGCATAGAGCCATATTAGTGTTATAAAATCATGTCCAAGCTCCATTCACTAAGTGTATTGTAGCTGCATAGAGCCTTATTAGTGTTATAGAATCAATTTAGTGAATGGAGCTTGGACATGATTTTATAACACTAATAAGGCTCTATGCGGCTACAATACACTTAGTGAATGGAGCTTTGACATGATTTTATAACACTAATATGGCTCTATGCGGCTACAATACACTTAGTGAATGGAGCTTGGACATGATTTTATAACGCTAATAAGGCTCTATGCGGCTACAATACACTTAGTGAATGGAGCTTGGACATGATTTTATAACACTAATATGGCTCTATGCGACTACAATACACTTAGTGAATGGAGCTTGGACATGATTTTATAACACTAATATGGCTCTATGCGGCTAGAATACACTGCAGAACCCGGACTTCCAGAGGTTCGATCAACTCTAATCATGAGCCATGTAAAAACAGTTATAGTGCTACATTTTTTTAAATAATTATATTTCTAACTATGCTTTAGTAAAGAACATGATATGAACATGATATGATGTAAAGCACAATTCTGATTAATTCATTTTTAACATACTATAGTCTTGCTATTACTATCATCTGGTACATGGTCAACAAATGTTATATTTGCAGTGATTTTTACAACTGGCTATAAATATCAGGGTCTGATAATTTGTCATGCTGTGCTGACTTTTTAAGTATAAACCAGGCAAATTACTTGATATGGGTATTGTAAGTGTTTCCATGTTGTGTTTAAATATCAATTGTTGTAGTTATTAATAGGAGTTCTATTATTTTTCAAGTTGCCATTAAAAATGTGCTCCACCAGTAAGTTTTCCATGTTTTGCCAGTAAAAAACGCTGCAGGAGGTTGACAACACTGTATATTTGTAATTTTTTTTTTAACTGGATGGGTATTGCTTTATTAATATATATGGTTATTTCCTTTTAATTTGTTTATTTTGTTCATTTATTTAGGGTAGGTGTATTCAGCAATGCACATAACTAACTAGCCCATTAAATGTAGTCCCTGTACCAAATTAGCTTGTATTCTAATGCACATGCTAAGGCAAAGTATTTCACTGCACACTCTTGAATAGGTACTATACAAAATACACAATATGCATTTCTGGCTTTGCTTCATGGAACTCCCAACTCTTTGAATTAGACACCCCTAAAAGACAACTTTTTTAGCATTAATATTATTCAGTGTAAGAATCTGCAAAAACTGAATATACATTACTTTTGTCATTTCAGGTTTTAAACTTCATGTTCAAAATAAATTTTTTTCATGCAGTTCAGAGAGTTATGAGAGTAATAATTTAAAAACTAGGCAAATTAATGATCATTGTTTTTTTTAAATACCCAGAATAAACTGATATGACAAACTGAGGCCTCACTCTGTCAATGTTTACCGTTATCCTATAGTCAAAATCTTGGCTTAAAGTGGTTGTTAAGCTACTCATTGCCACAATACCCTCTGCTATATAAAATAATGTCCCAGTGCATGTGTTTTTTAAAATAAATGCTGCTGTGTACTTCAATTCATAGCGCCAATTGGAGATCCTCTCTGGATCTGACAGCTACAGTGGGAGGGGCTGAGAAACCCCCGCTGATGTCAGAAGGAGAGGAGAGGAGGAGAGAGGCGGCCGGTCACGTGAGCGTCGATCAACTTTATGAAATGAGGTACACAGCAGCATTAAAAAAATAAATCACATGCACTGGGGACATTATTTAAAATAGCAGAGGGGATTGTAGCAATGTCATTGCGTTATGATAGCAGCAGGAGGGAAGGGTAGAAGAGCGGACAGAGTTGACAGGCAGGGAGGGGAGGGGAGAGAGGATGGGGGAGAGCAAAGAGGAGAGACAGTAGATGATGTAGGCACGTAAACTGACCACGGTGTCAGGGCTCAGCAGCCATGATAAAACCATGGTCAGTGTACAGGGGGAGGGCATAGCCAGGCAGGATCAACCAGGTTTTTTAGGTTATACAGGGGACCAAATTACACAACAGAAGCACTGTGCTGTATAAAATTTTTTAGGGTTGTAAACACTTTAGGCTCATGTCCCTCCCATTGGCCATACCATATGTTTCCCCCAGTTTGGGCTAAGCCATAGAGACTTCAGCTGCTGATCAGTGTATTCTGACAGTGAGGAGTCCCGCTGTCAGAATACAATGTTCCAGCGTGGAGGATTCCACCATCCACCTCATTTGTGTGAATAGAGCAATCCATTTGGTGTTAAAAAAATTCTATACATGGTTGGTTTACAACTTTATGTACTTAGGTTATGAACACTGGCAGAGAGTTTAAAAATGCAACAAACTTGCAAAATAAATAAATAAATTGTACACCCAGAATGCTTATTAGTATTCTGGAAACAGATCAGATAGATCAAGATTGCAGACCAAATAGTCTGAAATTGCAAAACAAGCTATAATTGAAACAATGCAGTATAAAAACCAACCTGTGGCTGTCTGAAAAAAATACTTTGCCACTGACATGTTTCACCAAAACTGACATCCTCAGAGGGACATGAATTATTAACATGTTTCAGACCCAGCCTTTCCTTCAGTTCCTTCTTTAGAGGTATGGTTTGGGAGATGATACAAATTTGTGTCATCTTTCCATAGTTCTCTACTTTATGGGCTTTTGCATAAAGTTGTGTGTCTAAAAGGATCTGTACTTGGGCCTTGCCTCAGCCCCTGCAATGTGTCGGAGACTCAGGACTTTAGCTGTCTACTGAAGTGGATATCTGGAGGGAAATGGGCTTGCAAGGAATCTTCTTGCTGAGGAGTGTTCCAGAGCAGCTGAGTGGAAGAATTCATCACTAGAGTTGAGCGAACTTCTAGAAGTCCGAGTTCTGCTGGTTCGGCAGAACTTAGGGACAAAGTCCGAGTTCGGGTCCGGACAGAACCCGAACTTTGTCCCGGACCCCGAACCCCATTGAAATCAATGGAGACCCGGACTTTTAGGTACAAAAAGTGTTGTAAAATAGTCCTGGAAGGTCCTAGAGGTCTGCAAAAGGAAGGAAATGTGGGTAAGGGTGGGACAAGTGACCTACAAAGAAATGGGGACAGGGAAATAACTTTAAATATTTTTAAAAAAATAAAAACATAAAAAATGCAAAAATGGAGATCATCTTCAAAATGGGTCTGAAAAGTATTAATTAACATTAGAGGCCATAGAACTGTTCTAAAACCATCTTCAAACTGTGTCAAAAATGTATAAATAAGCCGGGAGTACCCATATCACTGTTCTGCAAAATGTGGTATCAAACCGGAAATCAGTGCACATCTCTTCTGCACAAGTATTTCAAGTCTGTGTGTCACTTTAAATCAAACCGTCAATCATTGCACATCTTTTATTCACACTTCTTTTTTAACACGTCTTCTCTACACGTTACAAACTGTCAAAGTAAATTTCACTATGTGTGTAAAATTTTTCTTCACACTTATTTTCTACACCTTACTAACTGCCAAACTAAATTTCACTGTGTGTGTGAACTTTAT
>BLSH010050760.1:372165-392805 GCA_018402905.1 Glandirana rugosa
TTCAGCTGCAGCACGCACGGGTCAGTCGCTCTGCGGAACAGCAACACTTCACCACCAACGAGTGGGCCTCCATGCGAGACCTGTGTAGCATATTGCGGTGTTTTGAGTACTCCACCAACATGGCCAGTGCCGATGATGCTGTTCTCAGCGTTACTATACCACTTCTATGTCTCCTTGAAAAAACACTTCGGGCCATGATGGAAGAGGATGTGACACAGGAGGATGAGGAGGAGGAGGAGGAAGAGGGGTAATTTCCACGGTTATCAGGCCAGTCATTCGCAAGTGGCTTGGAGGGTGGGTTCCTGCACCAGCATAGGCCAGGTCCAAAATATTCAAGCCAGGGCACAGTTCTGGAGGACGAGGAGGATGAGGAAGATGAGGAGGAGGAGGAGGAATTGCAGCAGGGTGGCACCCAACGCAGCTCGTGGGCATCACTGGAGCGTGGCTGGGGAGAAACAGAGGACACAGATGATATACCTCCCACAGAGGACAGCTTGTTTTTGCCTGTGGGCAGCCTGACACACATGGCCGACTACATGCTGCAGTGCCTGCGCAACGACAGCAAAGTTGCCCACATTGTAACTTCCTCTGATTACTGGATGGCCACCCTGCTGGTTCCCCGTTACAAGGACAACGTGCCGTCCTTAATCCCCTCACTGGAGCGTGAGAGGAAGATGCGCGACTACAAGTGCACACTGGTAGAGACGCTGCTGAGGGCATTCCCAAATGACACCGGGGGCTCAGCGGAAGCACAAGGTTAAGGTAGAGGAGGAGGAGGAGGTAGAGGCCACCAACGCAGCTGTGCCACCGCCAGCACCTCAGAAGGCAGGGTTAGCATGGCTGAAATGTGGCAAAGCTTTGTCAGCAGCCCGCCACAACAAACAGCACAACCAGTCAATAGACAAGGTCTTAGCAGGAGGCAGCATTTCAGCAACATGGTGCAAGAGTATGTGGGCACACGCCTACACGTACTGACTGATGGGTCTGCCCCATTCAACTTCTGGGTCTCCAAATTGGCCACATGGTCTGAGCTTGCCCTTTATGCCTTGGAGGTGCTGGCCTGCCCTGTAGCCAGTGTATTGTCGGAACATGTGTTTAGCACGGCAGGGGGTGTTATCACAGACAAGCGGAGCCGTTTGTCCACATCCAACGTGGACAAGCTAACCTTTATTAAAATGAATCAGGCATGGATCCCACAAGACTTGTCTGTATCTTGTGCAGAATAAACATTTAGACCGGACTCACACAGCCATTCATATACTTCTTTTTTTGAATAGGCCTCAATACAAAAAAAAAATACCATGTTGGCTACCTCCTCCTACTCCTCTACCACCGCCACTTCCACCTACACTGCCACGGTCACGGCCTAGTCAACCTCTAGGCTCCTACTCCACATCCACCCCATTTTTTTATTTGATTTTAATTTATTTTCCCTATCCCCATTTTTTTGTAGGGCACTTGCCCTACCCTTACCCCCATTTTACTTCCTTTCCCAGCCCTCTAGGGCTTTCCAGGACTTTGTTACAGCCATTTTTGTTCCTAAAAGTTCGGGTCCCTATTGATTTCAATGGGGTTTGGGGTCCGTGCGATCGTTCGGGTTCCGTCCGGACCCGAACCCGGACTTTGTCCCGAAGTTCGGACGGACCAGCAGAACCCGAACTTCCAGAGGTTCGCTCAACTCTAGTTATAAGAGGGAAGCTGATTAAATACGGCACCAGGAGGAAAAAACCTAAAGAGAAACACATAGAACATATACTACAAAGGATAAACACTTTAGAACTGATGCACAAACAATCCCTTTCAATTGCAGCAGCAGATGAATTGACTGAAAAAAGAAAAGAATTACAAAACATACTAGATCTCAAAACTAAAAGATCATTGTTCCTGAAAAGGACTATTTATTACGAACACAGTGATAAAAGTAGCAAATACCTTGCCAGAGCCCTGAAAGATTCACTATCTGCAGGGAATATTCACTGTATACGGGACAAGCAAGGTACACCCTCATTTGACTCAGATTCTATAGCCCAAATGTTCAATGAATTTTACACGAAATTGTACTACTTACCAATCCAATCTAAACCCAAAGAGACCATGGGAGATAGAGCACATATTATTAATACATTTCTGGAAGATAGCAAAATCCCAAGATTAGATCCATCTGAGACCTCAATTCTCGATGAAGTTATCTCTATCGAAGAAGTTAACCAAGCCATCAAAGACATGAAGCCAGGGAAAAGCCCCGGCCCAGATGGTTTTACATCTTTATATTATAAGTCTTACAACCTATTTTAAGCGCCCACCTGTCTAAAACCAAATCATTGAGGATCCCGAACCTCCCTGAGATTTTTCTTTGGCCCACATCGCTGTCATCCCCAAAAGAGATAAAGACCCAACCGATTGCGCCAATTACAGACCCATTTCTTTATTGATTTTAGACATTAAGATATTAGCAAAAATTCTGGCCAAAAGAATATGCCCTTTCCTGGGGAAACTTATTGGAATGGAACAAGTAGGATTTATGCCGGGTGGAGAAGCTCGGGATAACATTATCAAAGCGCTCAACCTGATCCACAGAACACACAAAGAAAAACGTGAAACTTCTAGCAACTGACGCCAAAAAGGCTTTTGATAGAATCTCCTGGGACTATATGATGGCTACTTGCAGACATATAGGCTTTGGAGATAGTTTACTCAATTGGATACATAAGCTTTATCTTAACCCTACTGCAAGAATTAAGGTAAACAACACACTTTCGGAACCCATTCAAATTAGAAACGGTACGAGACAGGGATGCCCGCTTTCACTAATTCTTTTTATAATTACACTGGAACCGATGATAAGAATGGTTAACCTGCAACCAGACATACACGGTATCACACTGAAAGAAGCTGAGTTCAAAGTAGCAGCTTATGCTGATGACCTCTTATTTTTTATTTCACATCCCCATATTTCCATTCCCAATCTGAACAAATTATTTCAATTATTTAGGTATATCGCCAACTTTAAAATTAATCACAAGAAATCAGAAGCTATGAATCTTTCCCTTAATAGCAAAATCGCAGACTTGACACACAAAAATTGCCCCTACAAATGGGAGAAAAACGCTCTTCAGTACCTTGGTATTAAACTAACCCCTAGAATAGAACATATCTTCTCTTCCAACTTCAAACCTATGTTGTGCAGAATTCAGAAGGACCTACACAACTGGAACCCTAAACATTTTTCCTGGTTTGGTAGAGCGGCCATACTGAAAATGGTGATTCTTCCCAGATTAATATACTTATTCCATGCCCTACCGATTGATCTCCCAAACTCCTTTTTCCAAAAACTCGCCTCGCTCCAAAGAAAATTCCTTTGGGCGAACAAGAGACCCCGAATTAATCTGAATTTACTACACTCACCTAAAATATATGGAGGACTGGGAGTTCCGAATTTCAAAAAATATTATTATGCATCTCACTTAACAAGGATCCTAGACTGGCACTGCCACCAAGCAAACAAGGAATGGTTGTGATCAAGTCGAAAGTGAAACGCATCAGGGGCGTGGCCACACAGCGACCCGAGGCGGAGCAAGTTACTGGCAGCCTGGACGTGGAATAGGAATAGGAGCGAGACGTGCCACAGCTGATACACTATGAGGGCTTTTTTTGATTTGTTCCTCACGGTTATCTGAGCTGGAGAGCATCGGGATTTGAAGTGTTTACTCTCTGGACGCAAGCTGGGAAATCCCTTTGACAACATTGTGATTGACACAAGCTGTGTTGGCTCCATAAAATCGGGCTGTCTAAATTAGGAGAGCAACAACTTCTATGCTGTGTTTCCTGTGGATGATTTATAAGGGCTGTTTGAATCCATGGTTCTGGTGAGCCTCCATTTTTTATAACACTTGGTGGACAGAGGTGGAGGATATATTAGAAGACAGCAAGTCACTTTATGGCACCCTGAAAAGGACTGTTTTGTAGCACCAGCACTTTACTTATGTTATTTTATGTCACATGCCACACTAAGCATATTTTGCATCATTCACTATTAAGCGCTGCTAACACTAATTTTATATGTGGATATTAGTGAATTTTATGTATTTAAAAATACATAACCTAAAAAAGATTACCACCCACCATGTCTGAATTCTGGTGTATTAAAAATACATTCTGTTGCCGAATTACTGCAGGATTAACAATCTCAAAACTATAAGCATGCTGCATAAGTGGATCTATATTTTATATTTCAGCTGTGCTATGTACAGCAACCATGAGTGTGCAGCTGGTCATTGGGTAATAAAGGAATTACTTGCATGTCCTATGCACTAACTTACAATGGGATATAAACCTTTCCTTTGAGCTTGTGATGGACATGACAAAATCCTTTATTGAAAAAAATAAGTAAAGCTGTAGATTGCATATAGCATGGTGAAGGTTCTGATATGAAATTGTTTTCCATTGCCCTGTCTCCCTTTGCTCATTTGTATCTTTATCAAAAAATGCTAGGGCCTTTATGTCATTATTGGAGACAGTTCCATTCAAGGACAGAAAATGATATCAGATGTCTACAACAAAGTTAAAAACAAGAACAAAAACACTTTCATTTTTAGTAGAGTAGAAAAAAGGTAAGAAGTTTTGTAAGTTTCATGTCTTCTGCCTGTCCCAGTAAAATAAGACATCAATAAAAACCTTGCAGAGGTTCGAACCCATCTCAGCTATACATAAACTAAAAATTGGGCCCGGAGTTGTGTGAACATTTTTGTAACTATAGAAGTCTGCGTGAATACATATGTCACAATATACAACAAAAACATTTTTTGAATAAGTCCAGGGCTCGAGTCCTGCGGGAATGCATGGGAATGATGTTCCTGTATTTTTTTCACAGCAGGAAAGCCATTCCCATTAGCAGCTGCATGCTGCAGGACTGGCCTCAAGCATGGGTGCTATGTCAGGCAGTGTGGATGTGTGGGAAGTAGAGGGCATCCGTGCCAGTGAGGGGCGGTCTGCCTTGGATGCCACACATGGGAGGTATCAACCCAGTGCACCTGTCCTCTTCTCCCTCGGTCCTCCTCCTGCAGCAGCCGCTGTAACAAAGTCCCAGCTCTAGTGATAGGCAGAGCACTGATCCAATGGCAAATTGAATCAGTATGATGTGAATTATAGGAGCCGGGACTTTGTTACAGTGGTCGCTGGAGGAGAAGAAGGACAGAGGGAGAGGAGGACAGGCACGTATTTAAATCACAGATCCAGACACGGGTCAGGCTGCATTGCTGGGCACTGATCAGGCTGCATTGCTGGGCACTGAACAGCCTGCATTGCTAGGCACTGATCAGGCTGCATTGATGGACACAGGTTAGGCTGCATGCTGGGCACTGAACAGGCTGCATTGCTAGGCACTGATCAGGCTGCATCGATGGGCACAGGTTAGGCTGCATTTCATGGGCACTGGCAAGGCTGCATTTGATGGGCACTGGTAAGGCTGAATTTGATGGGCACTGGTAAGGTAGCATTGATGGCCACTGGTAAGGCTGCATTTGATAGGCACTGGTAAGGCTACATTTGATGGGCACTGGTAAGGCTGCATTTCATGGGCACTGATCAGGCTGCATTTGATGGGCACTGGTAAGGCTGCATTTGAAGGACACTGGCAAGGTTGCATTGATGGGCACTGATCAGGCTGCATTGATGAGCACTGATCAGGCTGAATTTAATGGGCACTGAGGAGTGAGCAGCCCACAACCTGGGCCCCACTTTGCACAATCAATACAGGCGGCCTGAGGAGAGTGGCCCCTGGCTGGCACACTCAGCACTCCCAGCCTCACTCCTCTGCACAGACCAACACATGTGTGCAGACGCCTTGGGGCCTCACATATCGGAGCCTGCATAGGGCCTTTATTTACTAAAGGCAAATCCACTCTGCACTACAAGTGCACTTGGAAGTGCACTGCAAATGCACTTGGAAGTGCAGTCGCTGTAGATCTGAGGGGGACATTCAAAGAAAATAAAAAACTGAAATTTGGCTTGCACATGATTGGTTTAAAAAATCAGCAGAGCTTTCCCTGATTTCAGATCTTGCCCCCAGATCTACAGTGACTGCACTTCCAAGTGCTCTTGCAGTGCACTCATAGTGCACAGTGGATTTGCCTTAGTAAATCAACTCCATAGTGCAGAAGGTGCCCCCAGTCACTGCAACTTGTTTTAGAAAATCCCTGCGAGGGAACCATTACCACACAATGTGATGTTGTTTTGTTAGTATAGCATACAGGTTAAATTATTTTGTTGTTACATCTGTGCTATATTTATTTGTTTAATGCATGTGAATTTTGGAGGTGTCCTCGTAAACTGGCACTTTACATTAAATGTTGCAATTTATTTGTTAAAAAAGGAGTATATACACTATTATATATATACACACACACACACTTTTTATTTTTGAAGTGGGGGGTGAGGAATCTTGGGTGAGTTCCCACACTTTTTTTCCCAGGACTTGACTCCTGGATAAGTCCCATTGTTTATCATTAACTACTTCCCACTAGACCTATAGCAGTTATGGCCGGGTGTAGGCTTTCCCATTCTGAATGGACGTCATATGTCACTCATGCGCACCCCTGGAGGCATGCAGTGCAGCGATCAGTGGTGCAGTGTATCCTTCAGACACACTACATCTCTGATCTTCATAAAGAGCCTATGACGTAGGCTCTTTACCATGTGATCAGCTGTTTCCAATCACAGCTGATCATAGTGTACATAGGAAGCGCTGGTTATTGGCTATCCTCTGTTCACTCTAACAGTGTATGAGGAGAGGAAAGCTGATAAGTGGCTTTCCTCACAGGGGGGATCTGCACTGATAATCAGTGCAATGATTATCAGCGCAGCCCCATCAGCAATGCCTGCCAGTGCCCACCAGTGATGCCAATCAGTGCCCATCAGTGCTGCCTTTCAGTGCCCATCAGTGATACATGTCAGTGCCCCCTCATCAGTACCACATATTAGTGCCATCTATTAGTGCCAATCAGTTCTTCCTATCAGTGCTAAGCAGTGCCCATAAATGCTGCCCATCAGTGCCCATCAGTGCTACATATCGGTGCCACCTATCAGTGCCCATCAGTGCTGAGTAACAGTGCTGCCTATCAGTGCCCATCAGTGCTGTATATTAGTGCTCCCTTATCAGTGCTGCCTCATCATTACCTACCAGTGCTGCCTCTTCAATGCATGCTATCAGTGCCTGTCAGTGCAGCCTCATCAGCGCACATCAGTGAGGGAGAAGAATTACTTACTTTTTGTTTGTTTAGCAAAAAAATAAAAAAATCCCAGTGGTGATTAAATATCACCAAAAAGAAAGTTTTATCTGTCTCAAAAAAATATAAAAATGTTGTTTGGGTACAGCATTGCATAACAATTGTCATTCAAAGTGCAACAGCGCTGAAAGCGGAAAATTGGCCTGGGCAGGAAGGGGGTGAAAGTGGCTAAAATTCAGTACGTGAGCTCCAGTCTGTGACTTTGCCTAGTCTGCAGACAAGATGAAGAATAGCCTCAATCTCCTCTCCCTCAGTAACTGGACTGCACCTCTAAATTTGTAGAAAGTAAAAATGGGGCTGAGCTGTGTGAGATAAACATGAAAAAAGCAAAGAGTTGCATAGGCACCAGAATTTAAATTATTGTGTCATCGCGCTGCTGGCATCTCAGTCCAGGAAATAGGGACTGACACCGGATAATATTTGAGGAAAGCAGGCACCATCTTTTGGAAGAGAAAGGTAGATAAAAGCATTGTTAGGGAAGCACTGTGATCTTTGTGAAAAATGCCTGTATGCATTGCTTAGCATGCACGCAGATCATATGAAACATATATAATAGGTCCACTTTTTTTTTTAAACTTCTCTTAATTTAAATTTGTGGTTTCAAGTAAAAAAACATAGCCGTATGGGGCATACCCCTGCCGATTAGTAATCATTGTCTTCTTTAACACTATACAACTCAAAAAAATCCAACAAGCACTGCTCAGATCAGGTATAGTAAGATAGTAAACAAGGATCCATTCTTTTAATGGGATTTCCACCCCTTTCCCTCAGCAACCAAGGCTGCATCTGCCAATTGCCCAAAGACCTAAAACAATTTATAACGTGTGACACCACGCATGTGGTATATGTACTCAAATGCCCTTGTGGGTTAATGTACGTTGGACGCACAAAACGCCCTTTGAGGGTAAGAATAGGCGAACATGTGTCAAATATAGTGAAGGGCTTCAAGTTCCATAGTGTGTCCTTACACTATAGACAGGTACACAATAGGGATCCATCCAGTCTACAGTTCTGGGGAGTAGAAAAGCTGCTACCCAACTGGAGAGGAGTGAACAAAGTGAGGGAAATATCAAAGAAGGAGACACGATGGATCCATCTTTTAAAAACTTTAAAACCGCATGGGTTAAACATTGACCTGGACTTGAATTGCTTTTTGAGCAATGCATAGACCAGGGGTTAATGTTATGACCAACAGGGATGGTGCCACCCTCTATGTAACATCCTCTATAGAGTGGCCTAGGATTCCCTGATTCTCTGACTAGGCTTTTTTCACTGTTTGATAGACTGATTGTTTAAGGTTGACTAGTAATAAGATTGGGTCAATATTTAACCTCATAGATACTAAATTAACATTTAGGCTAGTGGCTTGTATACATATATTTCCTTATGGGATTAGTGTCTGAATAGACCCAACCCCCCACTCTAATTTGATATATTATTAAAGATTTATTTTATTGGATTTTATTTGATTTTATAGTGTATGGATGTAGTCTGAGATTGTAACAGATTGTACAACCATTGCCTATTTATTTTGTATAAATGGAGGACGCAAAATAAGGAGGTTCCTGTCGTCCCCCGGTCCTTAGGGGAATTCCAGTGTATGTATTTCCCCATAAGTATGGCTCTTTGAGGCGTCATTGTCGGACTACCATACAGTATTGATCCCTAGGGGATGGAGTTTAAATTGGTTTTGAGTTAAGATTAATTTTAACCCACCACAAACTTGGATCTACTAGTGAAATTAGAAGGGAGTTCGACTCTAATTATCATTTGTGAGACGCTGCCGCCACCTAGTGGCGGATTGGAGCTAATACTTAAGCAGGGATGGTATGTCGTATGGCCAGCCCTTGTGACCAAGTCGGAAGTGACGAAACGCGTCAGTTGCGTGGCCATACGACTACCTGGACGGAGCTGCTCTGACCCGAACATGTTAGTGATCAGAGCGTGACATAGACAACTTAGCGTTGGTGGATGGACACGATCGAACCGCGGATCGGGGAGGACAGCTCAGATGTTGGTTTTCTGCTTGTAACTTCAAAGTTTATGTAAGGGCAATTTTATTATTACATTTTTAGTGTTTTAAGTGATACACTATGGGAGTTTTTCTTTTCTGCTTGCCTCCTGTATGAGCATTGAGGGAGCTGAAGGGAGAAGCAAGAGCTGGTATAAACAGCTTTCCTGGAATATGGAGATATAACCAGTGGATGCAGTGCCTGACAGGAGATCTTGATGGGCTGATTAACCCTCAGTGTTCTGGTGAGCCTCAGTGTGTGTGGTCTATTCACGTGGTGACACAGGTGGAGGATTTAATTGTGGAAGACTTGCTTCTGCTGCACTGAAGATTTCATTGTATGGACTGTCAGAGCACATACACTATATTATGCTGTTCTTTGGGATGTGTTTAGTGCACATGCAACTGCGCTGCTTATAGGACTATGGACTGATAGTTTTACAAATAGTCATTGTTGCTGGAATGGGTATGGTAATTCATGGAGAAGCTGGTTAATATCTTGCCAATAGCCTTGAATCAATGGGCAATACCAGAAAACATGTGTAAACCCTGCAGGAATGCCATTGCACCTCCAGCATAGGGTTGCCACCTTTTCTTCAAGCCAAACCCGAACACTTATTTTATTAGCAATTTATTTTTATAGTATAAACCAGGGCTTGACAAATGTGCTTTGAATCTAGGAGCCAGCTAAAAAAGTTAGGAGCCAGGTTATTTTTAGTGTAGTGTGGGTTGTCAGCGCCCCCCGGGGTAAGGCAAGTCATTTGCACCCCCTAACCCTAACTTACTCACAGAAGAGCAGCCAGTCACTAACTCCAACGTAACACCTTTACATTAGGGTTATAGGCTGGCCAGAAAGAGTGACACTAAAAACCTGTTATAGGGAGAAACTCCTTATTATGTCTAATGTATCTTGACTGCGGCATGTAAAACGCCCTCATCTGCTGCCTAATGCAGCTTAAGGGTGGCCATTGGTGGGTGGCAAAAACATGTCTCTACTGCACATTTTTACCACCCAACTGTACATCTAAATGAAGCCTTAGATACACTTTAAATAAAATACAAAAAAAGGTGAAAGAAGTATTCCAGTGCTGCTGATCTTCTGCTGCCTCTTTGCAGCCATTCCTCCCTACATGTGTGCCCCCCACGGTGACTTTTCATTGCTCCGGTGGGTTTCTGGTCACCATGAAATACTGGAGCCCAGCTGCACATAAAGAGTGGTAATGGTTGATGGTACACAGGGCTTTATCACAATTTTGTTGCTTAGAATAAAGATCACGAGTCTCGCATTCACATTATACAAAAAAATGGGCTAACTTTACTGTTTAGTTTTTTTTTAATTATTATTTATTAAAGTGTATATTGTCCAAAAAATGGTGTTTGAAAGACCGCTGCGCAAATACCGTGTGACATAAACTATTGCAACAACCGCCATTTTATTCTCTAGGGTCTCTGCTAAAAGATATATATATATATATATATATATATATATATATATATATATATATATATATATATATATATAATGTTTGGGGGTTCTAAGTCATTTTCTAACAGAAAATACTGGATTTTTACTTGAAAGCCACAAATGTCAGAAAAGGTTTTGTTTTTTAGGCCTCATACACACGGACGTTTTTTGACACCAGCGTTTTCTGGCATTATTTGCAGCTCTCCATGTCAGTCAATGGCCCCATAAAAACGCTGACGTTTTTGAGCTGTAGATAGTGTCGGCATTAGTGAGCTGAAACTAGAACCCACGGCCAGTGCGTTCTGAGGCTGTAACGTTTTGGCATTTTTTGACGCCGACGCCACAAAACGCCAACAAATGCCAATATTGTACCGGCGTTAACCAACGTTTTTAGGTTGAAAAATAGCAGAGGGATGATTTGCATTGCATAACGCCGAAAAATGACAATTTTTTTTTCCGTGACTTCAGGCCCGACGTTTTGTTTATTTTTTAAGAAACGTCCGTGTATATGAGGCCTAAATTATTAAACTTCCCTCATACTGCCCGGAGATAATTCCTTTGATAAAAGAAGGAGAAGATTCATTGTTCTTATGTTCTTCCTAAGTATAAACAAATATCCCAGGCAGCTTGCCAAGTTTAACAGCTGTTAACCACTTGCCGACCGTCAATCGGCAATTGACGGCGGCAAGATGGCTCTGTAACGCGGATCGCCGTCATACGACAGCGGCCGCATGATCGAGCCTAGTGAGCGCGCGCGCCCGCGCGCTCACTGTGTCCGGGGAGGGCCGGGGAGCGGGTGCGGCGGCTTCGATTGCCGCCGGCCACCCGCGATGGCCCCCCCGGAGCGAATGAGCGGAGGTCCGTGTAAGTAAACGCTCTGTGTGAGGGGGAAGGGCTGTGATCACAGCCTTCCTGTACATGAAGGCTGTGACCACTTCCCTTCCCCTGTTAGGGCAATCCCCCCACAGTTAGAACACGCCCAGGGAACATAGTTAACCCTTAGAGCGCCCCCTGCAGGTTAACCCCTTCACTGCCAATGGCATTTACACAGTAATCAGTGCATTTTTATATCACTGATCGCTGTATAAATGCCAATGGTCCCAAAAAAGTGTCAAAATGGTGCGACATGTCCGCTGAAATATCGCAGTACCGCTAAAAATTGCAGATCGCCGCCATTATTAGTAAAAAAAAAATAAATAAATAAAAACCCCAAAAATTAATTCTCATCATCCGTAAACGCGACCACTTTTGCGCAAATCAATCAATAAACGCCAATTGCGATTTTTTTTATCGCAAATATGAGAAAGAATATAAATCGGCCAAAAACGGTGAAAAAAAATGTTTTTTTATATATTTTTTTGGATTTGTATTTTAGCAAAAAGTAAGAAATTTGGGTTTTTTTGCAAAATTGTTGCTCTTCTTTTGTTTATAGCGGCGATCAGAAATGACGCAGAGGGGATCAAATACCACCAAAAGAAAGCTCTATTTGTGGGAAAAAAAGGACGCAAATTTCGTTTGGGTACAACGTCGCACGACCGCGCAATTGTCAGTTAAAGCGACTCAGCGCCGAATCGCAAAAAGGGCTCCGGTCCTAAAGCTGGAAATCCTTCCGGTCCTTAAGTGGTTAAATTAAGCAGAGAGCAGCTCTCTCTCACTGAATCAGAGACGCTGTGTATTAAGATAGTGAGGGGAGAGAAGGAACAGCTGTCACTCACCAGGACACGATTTCTGGTCGCCATTGCGACCTGGCGCCTGGAGATTGTCAAAGCCTGGTATAAACTATCTATATATTTTGCAATTAAATAACATTTCTAATCATATGAAGTTTATCACAAGAGTCCCCTTTACATCAGAGTCTACATAGTTCCCCTTTTACATCTGAATCTGCAGAGTTCCGCTTTTACATCTAAATCTGTAGAGTTTCGCTTTTACATTTGAACTCGCATAGTTCCCTTACACTGTAAGGGGGGACTCTGCAGACTCTGATGTAAGGGAGAACTCTGGTGACTCTAACGTATGGGATGCTTTGGAAACCCTGATTTAAAGGGGAAACACTGAGAACTCTGATGTACAGAGAGGACTCTGATGTAAGGGGGGAGACTGTGGCCTCTGGTGTAAAGGGGAACTCAGATGTAAGGGGTGCTCTGAGAACCCTGGGTTACCTTAGTGTACTCATTCAGAGGCAGGAGATAGAAGGGGGAAGACTTCAGTCACAGACGGGGATGGATGGTGAGCTCTCTCACCCCTTGGCAGTAAGCACATCTCATCCAGATGTATCTCAGGTTGCTGGATTTCAAATTTCCCACCCCCAATTTCCTTTTCTGAGGCACAGCACCAGGGATTGGAATGTGGGTAGACACAGAGGGCTAGGGGCGGGAGGAAGAGGATCAGATTGAGCCCTCTCTCCTCTCTGTCTGTGTGTGTGGGGGGGGGGATTGTTAGTGCTGACTTTTGGCAGTGTGAAAGAGAGTGTATCAGACACTATTGGCTTACACAACTGCAGCCAGCAACCCTGCTAGGAAGCCATAGTCCGGTCTGGACAGTGTCCAGGTTTCAGGTGGTCTGAAACCCAGACACATGAGGTCAAACCCAAACTTTTTGGGTGGCAACCCTACTCCAGCACCCAGCCGGGGAAGAGGGATAAATGCGATGCAAGCACTGTGGGGTAAAATAGCTTCTATGCAAAATTTTAAATTGTATTAGTTTATCTCTTATAGCAATTAACTGTTGCAATGGGCCATCCCATATATCCTGCCAGTCTTCAGTATCTAAATTCTGCACCTCCATCTGCCACTGTCCATACATACCATCCAGACCAACCTGGATAGGGGGCAACAGCGCTTTGTAAATCTGAGATAATGGTTTAGAAAGATTAGGGTCTTTCAATAGCATCTCCTGGACCAAGAAAGACCCGAATTGCGATTCATAGGCTTGACAGAGCTGCAGGAATCTGAAGAAGAGCGAATTTGGGAGCTGATGTTTATCCTTCAGTCTATAAAAAGTAAACAGCCCTGACCCATTACTAATATCCTATAGATATTTAATCCCTTTGTGAGCCCAATGGCCAGGGTTTCTGTAACTTTTGATTAAACCAGAGTGGCGTATCAATGGGCTCTCTCAAGATTAGGTTTAAATAGAACCACGTGCCATGTTTAATGACCACTTTCATCGCAGGCGTTAAGGTTGGGAAATAGACATTTGTTCCCCTATAAAGTGTGCTCGAACGACCCAGAATAGGCCGCCTCGAGTATCACTGAGGAGTTGGTGTCATCTGAGGTCAACCAATTATAGGTATGGTTGAGAAGAGCTGCCAGATAATAAGAATAGAAATCAGGACAAGCTAGTCCCCTTTGAGTCCAGGGCCTACATAGAGTTTTCTTACTGAATCTGGCTGGGCGCTGTTGCCACAAAAATTAGGTAATTATGGGGTCCACTTGTCTAAAAAAAACTTTTGTATCCAAACTGGAGAATGTCTTAGTTTGTACATCAGAACGGGTAGTATTTTCATTTTTATTAAATTCATTTTCCCCACTAGGGACAACAGGAGGTTTGGACATGCCTTGTGTTTGTGTTTACACCACTGCAGGGCTGGTGCCAGGTTAAGTTTATTAAAGCGGTTGTCTACCCATTGATTTGATAGTGTCAAAGAAGAGTTAATATTCCCGGCATGCCGGAAATGCTAGCTGTCTCCTTGATTGTGCTCTCAACCAAACTAGCAAACCATCCAATGGGTGGTGTCATAATGGATCACATGTGCAGCATCATGGCAGTTGCAGATTAGGTAAAGTAGCTGACAAAGAAAAAAGCAAAACAATTCCTGAGCATGTGCAAAAACTCTGTAAACAGTAATTGTAACTCCCTACTGCTTGGCTGAACCCCAACAGATGCCATAGCAGTTTAAATCCCAAACCAGTTAACAAGTTTGCCTACTTGAGGCTCAGTTTAAGAAAAACCTAATTGGGTTCCAACCTATAACATCAGGCGAAAGTGGGGGGGAATCCGACTTTGAGAGTCATGGAAGGACTGGTTAGTCCAGATGTATGTAACTTGTCATCCCTCCAAGCAAAGCATAGCCCTGAAGAGTCGGGGTCACGTGTGTAGAGACAGGAGCATCGCCCAATAAGGGATATGTAGCCATCTTCCACAATTGTCATGAAGGGCAGGCCCGGACTGGCCATAGGGCACACCGGGCACTTGCCCGGTGGGCCACGGCCTCCTAGCTGCATGTGGGGCCGAAAGCAGCTGCGGCAGCTGGGCTCTGTTGTCCACAAGCGCTTCTGTCCACCCATTCAGTTAATGGAATGCCTCGTGGTGCACAGGGTGCACCGCACCCAGGTGTGGCAGGTTTCACACACACATACAACGATGACAGAGGAGGACAGAGGGACCGGTGGGATATCAGTATGTACAGAGAGGAGGGGGAGGAGAGGAGACACACATTGTCATCCAATGTGGCCACCTATCCCCCGCTGATGTGTGTTCAGTACAGCTAAAGTCCCACTCTGTAGGGGTGGGAAAAGGGGTTGTATTAGGACTGTCTCTCCTGGTCTGGGCTGTCTCTTCTGGCCTGGGGCTGTCTCTGCTGGTCTGGGCTGTCTCTGCTGGTCTGGGCTGTCTCTGATGGTCTGGGCTGTCTCTCCCGGTCTGGGCTGTCTCTGCTGGTCTGAGGCTGTCTCTCCTGGTCTGGGCTGTCTCTCCTGGTCTGGGCTGTCTCTCCTGGTCTGGGCTGTCTCTCCTGGTCTGGGCTGTCTCTTCTGGTCGGGGCTGTCTTTTCTGGTCTGGGCTCTCTCTTCTATCTGGGCTGTCTCTCCTGGTCTGGGACTGTCTCTGCTGGTCGGAGCTGTCTCTGCTGGTCGGGGCTGTCTCTTCTGGTCGGGGCTGTCTCTTCTGGTCGGGGCTGTCTCTGCTGGATTAGGGCTGTCTCTGCTGGTCTGGGGCTGTCTCTTCTGGTCTGGGGCTGTCTCTGCTGGTCTGGGGCTGTCTCTGTCTCTTCTGGTCTGGGGCTGTCTCTGCTGGTCTGGGGCTGTCTCTGCTGGTCTGGGCTCTCTCTTCTATCTGGGCTGTCTCTCCTGGTCTGGGACTGTCTCTGCTGGTCGGAGCTGTCTCTTCTGGTCGGGGCTGTCTCTGCTGGATTAGGGCTGTCTCTGCTGGATTAGGGCTGTCTCTGCTGGTCTGGGGCTGTCTCTGCTGGTCTGGGCCATCTCTTCTGGTCTGGGGCTGTCTCTTCTGGTCTGGGGCTGTCTCTTCTGGTCTGGGGCTGTCTCTTCTGGTCTGGGGCTGTCTCTGCTGGTCTGGGGCTGTCTCTGTCTCTTCTGGTCTGGGGCTGTCTCTGCTGGTCTGGGGCTGTCTCTGCTGGTCTGGGGCTGTCTCTGCTGGTCTGGGGCTGTCTCTGCTGGTCTGGGCTGTCTCTTCTGGTCTGGGCTGTCTCTCCTGGTCTGCAAAAATGTAAACACTGTAAAAATGCATAGGCAAAGGCAGATAGCAATGTTTCAGTTTTTGGGTGGAGTGATCAGCAATGCACACATGCCATTGTTAAAAGGCATAGGCATAGGCAGAGGCAGATAGCAATGTTTTCGTTTTTGGGTGGAGTGATCAGCAATGCACACATACCATTGTTAAAAGGCATAGGCAAAGGCAGATAGCAATGTTTCAAATTTTTAGTGGAGTGATCAGCAATGCACACATACCTGTGAAGAGAGAGAAGAAGCGTTCAGATGGATGGATGGATGGATGGCTGCAAGAGCAGAAGTGCCCACTTATTTAAAGAACCCCACTTTTTTGGAAGAACCCCTCTGCAATTTCTAACCCCCTGCAATATGTTCCCCCGCAAGGAAAGCCTGGATTTATACTGTGATGGGTGTGGTTGGAAGTGGACAATTAATCAATTAGGAGATATTAGGCACACAGCTATCACAGCAAACTTTTAACACTGCAATCAAAATGCGACAGGCAAAGAGGGCAAGATTGTAAAGATAAGAGAAACCATAATTTAGGTAAGGCTTAAAGGCTAAACAAACATCACAATGATATTGGCATGGGTACAGATGTAGTTTAAACAGCAGTGACAAAAGCAGATTACCAAAGACACATTTAAGCAGTCATTCAGTGTTCAGTTTAAGGAAGATGAAGGTAGTATAAACAGATTTACCATTGTTAAAAGGCATAGGCAAAGGCAGATAGCAATGTTTCAGTTTTTGGGTCGAGTGATCAGCAATGCACACATACCTGTGAAGAGAGAGAAGAAGCGTTCAGATGGATGGATGGATGGATGGCTGCAAGTGCAGAAGTGCCCACTTATTTAAAGAACCCCACTCTTTTGGAAGAACCCCTTTGCAATGTCTAACCCCCTGCAATACCACATACAGGCAGGTCCATAAATATTCAGACATCGACACAATTCTAATCTTTTTGGCTCTATACACCAACACAATGGATTTGAAATGAAACAAACAAGATGTGTTTAACTGCAGACTTTCAGCTTTAATTTGAGGGTATTTACATCCAAATCAGGTGAGCGGTGTAGGAATTACAACGGTTTGTATATGTGCCTCCCACTTTTTAAGGGACCAAAAGTAATGGGACAGATTAACAATCATAAATCAAACTTTCACTTTTTAATACTTGGTTGCAAATCGTTTGCAGTCAATTACATCCTGAAGTCTGGAACGCATAGACATCACCAGATGCTGGGTTTCATCCCTGGTGATGCTCTGCCAGGCCTCTGCTGGTGAGCTCAGCAACACCAAAAGACCTGGAAGACCACGGAAAACAACTGTGGTGGATGACCGAAGAATTCTTTCCCTGGTGAAGAAAACACCCTTCACAACAGTTGGCCAGATCAAGAACACTCTGCAGGAGGTAGGTGTATGTGTGTCAAAGTCAACAATCAAGAGAAGACTTCACCAGAGTGAATACAGAGGGTTCACCACAAGATATAAACAATTGGTGAGCCTCAAAAACAGGAAGGCCAGATTAGAGTTTGCCAATCATCTAAAAAAGCCTCTACAGTTCTGGAACAACATCCTATGGACAGATGAGACCAAGATCAACTTATACCAGAGTGATAGGAAGAGAAGAGTGTGGAGAAGGAAAGGAACTGCTCATGATCCAAAGCATGCTACCTCATCAGAGAAGCATGGTGGTGGTAGTGTCATGGCGTGGGCATGTATGGCCGCCAATGGAACTGGTTCTCTTGTATTTATTGATGATGTGGCTGCTGACAAAAGCAGCAGGATGAATTCTGAAGTGTTTCGGCCAATATTATCTGCTCATATTCAGCCAAATGCTTCAGAACTCATTGGACGGCGCTTCACAGTGCAGATGGACAATGACCCGAAGCATACTGCGAAAGCAACCAAAGAGTTTTTTAAGGGAAAGAAGTGGAATGTTATGCAATGGCCAAGTCAATCACCTGACCTGAATCCAATTGAGCATGCATTTCACTTGCTGAAGACAAAACTGAAGGGAAAATGCCCCAAGAACAAACAGGAACTGAAGACAGTTGCAGCAGAGGCCTGGCAGAGCATCACCAGGGATGAAACCCAGCATCTGGTGATGTCTATGCGTTCCAGACTTCAGGCTGTAATTGACTGCAAAGGATTTGCAACCAAGTATTAAAAAGTGAAAGTTTGATTTATGATTGTTAATCTGTCCCATTACTTTTGGTCCCTTAAAAAGTGGGCGGCACATATACAAACTGTTGTAATTCCTACACTGTTCACCTGATTTGGATGTAAATACCCTCAAATTAAAGCTGAAAGTCTGCAGTTAAAGCACATCTTGTTCGTTTAATTTCAAATCCATTGTGGTGGTGTATAGAGGCAAAAAGATAAGAATTGTGTCAATGTCCCAATATTTATGGACCTGACTGTATGTGAGAATTTTTGGGATATCACATATGTGAGACTTTTTGTCAGTCTAGCTGCGTACAGGAACCTGAAAACCAAGCACCGCCTTCAGGCTTTTTCTAATCGCGTAAAATGGGGATTTTACTCCTCACTACCTATCACCGTTTCGGAGGCCATGGAATGCCCAGATAGCACAAAACACCCCCAAATGACCCCAGTTTGGAAAGTAGACACACCACGCTATGTGCTGAGAGGCACGTTGAGTATTTTGCAGATCTCCCTTTTTGTCACAAAGTTTTGAAATTTGAAAAAAGAAAAAAAAAATACATTTTCTGTGTATTTCTTCATTTTTTTATTTCTTCATTTTCCAAAACAAATGAGAGCTGCAAAATATTCATCATGCCTCTTAACAAATACCTTGTGGTGTCTCCTTTCCAAAAATGGGGTCATTGGGGGGCTTTTGTGCTACCTTGACATTTCAGGGCCTCTAAAACCGTGATACGTACTGAGGAGTAAAATCACCATTTTACGCATATAGAAAGCCTGAAGACAGTGATTGGTTTTTGGGGTTCGAGCAATATATCATTTAGTGACAACTTTGTGTAAAAAAAAAAAATGTAATTTCCCCGACACTTGTGGCAAAATATAAAATATTCAGCAAATAGCTTGGGGTGTCTACTTTCCAAAATGGGGTCATTTGTTTTTTTTGCTATCTGGGCATTTCATGGCCTTGGCAAATGTGACAGGTAGTGTGGGGTCAGAGCATACATTTTCGCCCTTAGAAATCATGAAGGCGGTGATTGGTTTTTGGGGTCACGTACGCGGAGAGACTCCCAAAAAGTATCACACATGGGGTATCACCATACTCAGCAGAAGCATTAGAATGTATTTTTGGGTGTAACTCCATATATACCCATTGCATATGTGAGCAATATATCATTTCAGTGACAACTTTGTGTTTTTTTTTTTTTTGTCATTTTTCAATCACTTATGAAAAAAAAAAAAAAACATTTCCATGGACTCAACATGCCTCTCAGCAAATAGCGTGGGGTGTCATTTCAGGGGGGGGGTTAACTGTCCTGGCATTTTATTCCCAACATCACCCACTCTTCTAACCACTTGAACCACCAAATCTTTTCTGACACTTTTTGTGTAACCACCTCAGTACTGGGCACTAAAACCTCCTTCCTGTCCAGGCCATTTTTCACCGCTATCACACTTTGAATGACAATTACTCAGTCATGCAACACTGTACCCATATGAAATTTGCGTCCTTTTTTCACACAAATAGAGCTTTCTTTTGGTGGTATGTAATCACTAGTGAGTTTTTTGTTTATTGTGCTATAAATAAAAAATGACTGAAAATTTGGTGAAAAAATGCCTTTTTCTTTGTTTCTGTCAAGACATTTAGCAAATTAGTAATTTTTCTTCATAAATTTTGGCGAAAATTTATACTGCTACATATTTTTGGTAAAAAATAACCCAAATTGGTGTATATTATTTGGTCCTTGTGAAAGTTATAGAGTCTACAAACTATGGTGCCAATCATTGAAAATTGATCACACCTGATGTACTGAAGGCCTATCTAATTTCTTGAGACACTAATGGCTCGTACACACGGGACGACGATCGCACGTACGACCGTGTTGAATCGTACGTTGACGGTCGTATGTAGCCTACTGACATGCACACGACGGTCGTGTGTGCAACGGCAGTTGCATGCTAAGTTGTGCCAGCATGCACGCTAGCAGCAGGGCACACATGCTCGGTAATCACAGAGTTCTTTAATCTATCCGGAAGTCATGTAGTCCACACTAGTTAAAAGTTACTAACCGTGGTATCAAACATCTGAGATATTGAAAGTGTTCCTGGTTTATTATATGTGGTTAAACCCAATAAAAAATGGTTTTTATACATCGTCATATTTAAAAGCGGTTTTAAATACTTCTTTTTAATGATTAAACGATTTACAGAACTGTCTTTGTTTCTTTTTCCGTAAAAAAGTGGTTTAAAAGTCAGTAAAAAATAAATATC
>BLSH010050760.1:400132-412162 GCA_018402905.1 Glandirana rugosa
CATAAACATGAAAGAACTGAACAATACGGGGCATGTGTGCCCTGCTGCTAGCACAAGTTGTGCAGCATGAGTGCTGGCAACGTACGTCTTAGCAAGCAGACACCGCCGTGAAAGTTGTCAACTTGCATGCTGCCAGCAAGCACCCTCAACATACACGTCTGATGTTGGTAAATAGAAGAAAAGAGATTGAAATTAGTGAAAATTCTAGTAATATCGCTACAGTACAGCTGACTTTTATGACATTAGTATCATGTGTACCACTAGCAAGGTGCATCTTCGTTATTATCCCATTGAAAAAGATGCTAATGTGCGCCGCATTTCACTATTTGAATGGGATTGTCAAAATCAAAACGAATCTGCAACTGTGAAACTGAAGCCTAGTTGTACACGAACAGACACTTCCGCCCGTTCCGGACTTGGCGCATGCGCGTTTAGCACAATACAACTTTGTTGAACACAGCTGCTCTACACACGACTCAACGGTCGTATGCGAGCTTGTTGACACGACCAAGTTTTGTAGTCTGCACATACAACTCCCACGAACGACCGTCGTACGTTCAACTGTTGAAAGTGCCGCCACAGACGAACGATTCTGCATGCAACGGTCGTGAGTACGACGTGTTGAACACGATCGTCGTCCCGTGTGTACGGGGCATAACAAGTCAAGAAAGTACAAATACCCCCCAAATAACCCATTTTTGGATAGTAGACATTCCAAGGTATTTAGTAAGTTGCATGGTGAGTTCTTTGACATTGTAATTTTTTCCCACAATTCTTTGCAAAATTAAGACTATTTATTTATTTGTGTTTACAAAATTGTTATATTGATACGTTATTTCTCTCACATGATATATGTATACTTACAACTGCACCCCAAAACACATTCTGCTACTCCTCCTGAGTATGGCGATATTACATGTCTGAGACTTTTTCACAGCCTGGCCACATAGGCCCAACATGCATTGAGCACCATCAGGTATTCTAGGGACATAAACTACACATCTAATGTCATGACGACCTATCACACTTTTGAAGGCACCAGGACAATGGAATTGCCCACAAAATGACCCCGTTTTGGAAAGCAAACACCCCAACGTATAATATATGAGGCATAATGAATCTTTCGAAGATGTACTTTTTTTCCAGAAGTTTTTGGAAAATGTGGAAAAAAAATGAAAACGCATTTTTTTTTACACATAGTCGTCCATTTATAAGATATTTCCAACACATAGCATGTACATAGCAAAATGATACCCCAAAATACATTCTGCTACTCCTCCTGAGTCTGGCAATATCAAATGTGTGAGACTTTTACACAGCCTGGCCACATACAGAGGCCCAGCATTGAACTAGCACCTTCAGACGTTCTACGAGCATAAATTGCACATCTCATTTCTCAACCACCTATTACAAATATGAAGGTCCTAAAGCACCAGGACAATGGAATTGCCCATAAAATGACCTTTTTTGGAAAGCAAACACCCCAATGTATAATATATGAGGCATAATAAGTCTTTTGAAGATGTACTTTTTTCCAGAAGTTTTTGGAAAATGTGGAAAAAAAATGAAAAAGCATTATTTTTACACAGTCATCCATTTATAAGATATTTCCAACATATAGCATGTACATAGCAAAAATGACACCCCAAAATACATTCTGCTACTGCTTCTGAGTCTGGCAATTTCAGATGTGTGAGACTTTTTACACAACCTGGGCACATACAGAGGCCCAACATCCAAATAGTAATCAGGCATTCTAGGAGCATAAATTACACATATAATTTCCTGAGAACCACACATCATCAAATAGCATGTACATACCAAAAATTACACTCCAAAATAAGTTCTATTGAGGAAAGGGTAAAAAAGAAATATTACCTGTGGTTTTAGTAGCGTCCACCGAGGATAGCATTGGTCCAGGCAGCAGGCAGGGATGTGCTTAGCGACGGCAATAGTAGTTATCCAGGCAGCAGGCAGGAATATTGTCTATAGTTAGTACAAGGACATTGTCAGCACAGCCAAAGCATTTGTCCATAGGAATTGTCCAGACAGAGACATCCAGCACAGCCATAATATTGGTCCTGGTACATTGTTACCTGCAGCCACTCACTATACAGCTCTCCAGCCCTTCATAAACATGCTTGCTACAGCTAATTACTTCCATAGTCCAGGTAGCAGGCAGAGATGTGGTCAGGTCATTCAGCAAGGAGAGGCATGATGGCAGTAAGTCAGCAGCAGGCTGAGGGCTCCATTCAGGTAAGACCTGTGCACAGGGGCACAGGGGTAGAGGCTTCTCCCACCCTTTGCTTTGTAGCCTCCGGGCAACCAGTCCCTAATCCGGAAATTACAAAATCCGGAGTAAACAAAAAATTTGTTTTCTCCATCTGGAAAAACAATTCTGGTGCCCTTCACATATGTGAGACCCCTGTGTACTACTGTAGCAGGGCAATAGATCAGTCCAAGTGGTAGGCAAAAGCATAATCGATAACAGGCCAGGGGCAGTCCAAATGGTAGGCAGAAGCGTAGTTAGTAAAACAGGCCAGGGTCAGTGCACGTGAAAGGAAGTGGCATTATTATTTGGGGAAGCATGGAAAATGGTCAGCACAGATGATGAAAATTTAGTAAAATATGGGCTTATATTTTATGGTTGGATGGCCGGGTTTGGAGGGACACTGGGGACAATGGAAGCAGGTATCCTTGCGGAATCTTCTTTTGCTGCATACTCTGCATCTTTTTTGGCGTCTTCGGCCTGTTTCAGACGGGAGGAGGGAATGTTGTCCGGGAAGTGGCGCTCATGAAGTCGGCTAACCGCATCAGAGCAAAGGTTTTCTGGGGGGGGGGCTTTCTGGATAAATGAGGGACGTGACAATTTCTTCTATGAATTTTAGGAAGGTGGCGGGGTTTCTGTGGTTTTATTGAAGATTATGTAGGCATTATACATGGCCAAATGAACTAGATAAAGTGCTATCTTCTTGTACCAGAACCAGGACCTCCTTATTGCCAAATAGGGTTGAATCATTTGGTCATTGAAATCCACCCCCCATGTAGAGATTGTAATCTTGGACGCAGGTTGGCCTTTGAATGGGACCTCTTCTTCTCTGAACCTTGACTGTGGTGTCGTCATGGATGGTGGACATCATGTGCACATTTCCGTTATCCTTCCACCTCAAGGACAGTACTTCATTGCATCGCAGCTTTGCTCTTTCCCCCTTTTGCAATTTCTTGTTCACTATAGATAGTGGGAAGCCGTTCCTATTCTTTCTTATGGTTCCGCAGGCCAGGGTTTTAATAATGTAAAGATGCTTGAAAAGGGGCAAACTGATGTAAAAATTGTGGTAAATTGTGGTGATATATATGGTATCCTTTGTTGAGCAGCGGGTAGTCCAGGCCCCATACAATTTTTCCAGATGTGCCCATGTAGGTCAGGCACTCAGGGGGCTGGAGCTCGAAATCTCTTCCTTCATATATACGGAATGCATACAGATATCCCGTGGCTCTCTCATAAAGTTTATATAATTTAACTCCATATTTGGCCCTTTTGTTAGGAATATACTGCTTTATTCCTAGCCAGCCTGAAAAGGGTACCAGTGACTCATCCACACAAATATGCTGTTTGGGGACATAGAGTTCTGAAAATCATTGGGAAAAGAATTTTATGAGTGGGCGAATTTTAGTTTATAGTAATTTGGATGATTATGGGGAGGGCACTGAGTGTTGTCGCTGAAATGAAGGAATCACATTATCATTTGGTATCGGTACCTGAACATTGCGGAAGAATAAATGGCTGAGGTGGGTGGACCATTAGGCATTCAGTTCATTTTTTTTGTAATCCCCATGTTTATGGGGGAGGTCCATAAACACTTTGAACTTTTCCAATGTCGCATCTCTCCATTCAGATGGGCATATGAGAATTGGGGGTTGTTTGAAATAATTTGCTGGGCATATAAATTGGTTTGGTCCACAATAAGCTGAAGAAAAGTGTCGGGTAAAAATAGAGAAAAAAAAATAATTTCTTTGAAATTTTGGATATTGACCTGCACACCTGGCTGTGCGGTAAAAGGGGGAATTCTTGCTGCTCCTGAGCTGGAAGGCAGCCATGTTGGGTTAGCAAGACCATCTGGGAGGTGTGTAGCAGCCCTGGCTCTTGGGGGATGTGATACTACAGTACTGTTACTTGGGCGTGATGTGGCAGCGCTGGTACTGGGCATTTGTTCCCGGGGCCTATCTCTGGTGGCAGAACTGGTACAGGGCTTCGGAATGTGATCCTGGTTGCTAGCAGCAGCGCGGGTACTTGGCCTGGCAATGTGATCCTGGTTGCTGGCGGCTGCATGATTTCCAGAGTGCCGTGCCCTTTTAGGAGGGACCCATTCTTCCTCCGATTAATTTTCTCATCCGCTGCTGCCAATTAGTTCAAATGCAGAATCTGTTTGGGAATCAGAATAGGTATCAGATTCTGATGAGAGCTCCCCGTTGCTCTCGGTCATGGGCAGGATCTGGAATGCCTCCTCATTGGTATAAACTCATTTGGACATGGCTGTGCGACGGGTGGCAAGTGACGGTAGCTGATGGACTGTGCGACGGGTGGCAGATGGGTGGCAGGTGATGGTCACTGATAGGCTGTGCTATGGATGGCATTTGAGGTTCACTGATTAGTGATGATGGTCACTGATGGGAGATTGCCGATGGTCACTGATGGGTGGCAGGCAGTGGTCACTGATGGGTGACGGGTGTCTGGCAGTGATCACTGATGGGTGATGGGTGACAGGTGGTGGTCACTGATGGGTGATGGGTGACAGGTGGTGGTCACTGATGGGTGACGGGTGGTGGTCGTTGATGGGTGACAGGTGGTGGTCACTGATGGGTGACGGGTGCTTGGTGGTGGTCACTGATGGCTGACAGGTGTCTGGTGGTGGTCACTGATGGGTGATAGGTGGTGGTTACTGATGGGTGTTGTTTGGTGGTGGTCACTGATGAGTGACAGGTGACAGGCGGTGGTCACTGGGTGACGGGTGACAGTCAGTGGTCACTGGTTGACGGGTGACAGGCGGTGGTCACTGATGGGTGACGGGTAACAGGTGGTGGTCAATGATGAGTGACGGGTGACAGGTGGTGGTCACTGATGGGTGATGGGTGACAGGCAGTGATCACTGATGGGTGATGGTTGCTGATGGGTGACGGGTGACAGGCGGTGGTCACTGATGGGTGACAGGTGCACTAAAGGTCACTGATGACAGGTGCACTTTATTGGGGCAGATGTGGTGACTGTTGGGTGACAGGTGCAATGGGGGGCAGGGGTGATGTGGCAGGTGTTGTGCTTGTACAGTACAGACACAGATCAGTAACTCACTGATTCAGGCTCTCCTCTCCTCACACTGGCTAGTTACCGCTCTGTGTTTACATTTGTGATCGGCTGTGAATGAATCAGTCGATCACATGGTAACAGCCGCTGGCCAATGGCTGTTTTTTTTTTCCATAATGTTTTATTAAAAGAATACATGTTAATACAACAAGGATCAGTACATATTAATTAGCGGGATATTAAAGAGAGATTTATCTTAGTACCATAATACATTCTTACAGCAAGTGCTATCATGCTTAACAATGATAAAAGGATACTTTACTGGTACATAGGTTATCTGAGATCATTGTCTGTTTTATGTACTGGGTGGGGCCTCATATCTGGACTAAGGGATGGGGGGGGGGGAGGGTGATGGGGGAGGGATGTACAGAGGAGTCCGTTCTCACAACATGGTGTTTTGCGAACCTTTCAAAAGTCTGGGATAAGATGCCGGCGGTTAATAAGTTTATCATAGTGGGAGAGATTCATTTTGTTAGGTCTCGGTAGCATTCAGATGTTTTAAAGTCGAACCAGCTAAACCAAATCTTGTGGAATATCTGCAGTTTTTCAGAGGAGATGGCTATTAATTCTTCTATATCGAGGATTCTGTTGACTCTAGAGATCCAGTCTTTAATGGTGGGCGCTCTAGTTTGTCACCCCAATGGCTGTTTTTAACCGTTGGTGGCAGGCAGTGTTCCCGGGAACACGCCGCCACCGACATACATGCGCAGCGCGCTCCTGATCGCACGCATGCGCCGTGTGAATGGGGGAAGTATCGCTTTGTGATCAGCCGTGATGCGTGCCCAATGGCTGTTCACCCCCGTAGGTGACAAACTGTGTCCTGGGGACAAGCTGCCACCGACAGAGCCGGGATGCGCGTGCCCGATCGCGCGCAATCCCGGCTTAAAGGGCTCACGTCATATGACGTCCGCCCTGAATGAGAGCCGTACTGCTCCACCGTCATATGACGGTGTGCGGACGGCAAGTGGTTAAATGTGTTTTTTTCCAATTGCCAACACACAATTTTTCAAACTAGTCTGGTTTTATCAAAACACTTAACACAATTCACAAAACCACACACCCAACCTGCAAAATACCTCATATATCCTGCAAAATGAAGCACTGCAACCGAAACTACACATAGCATTATCAAAATCAAACTTTTGCATGAAATAGCACACACTTCATTCATATTACCAGGTTTTTGCCTAACCACCTACACACTGTTGGGCATAATGAAAAGCACCCCCATCTTTAGTATGCTTTGCCATAATACTAAAATATGTATCAGATTGTTCACATACACAGAAATATTTGCAGATACACACACATGCTGTTGCTACATTTTTATTTTTTTTCCTTCACTACAGTAAACAAGTCAGTGCAACATATGCACAGCAGATATATTTACATGGGACTGAACAAAAATATTCTTACAAAAAACAGTAAACTGAAAAAGAAAATTTCTGAAAAAAATATATTACAGTAAAAAAAAGAGGCAAGAAAAATAATTAGGCAGCATCTTGCCGCACAGCCAGGTCTGGCCACAACGCTTCGTCAACATCACAGGCAATATTTTCCCTTGCCAGACATCGAGGGAAGAACGCCTTGAGTGCCTTATCCATCCCTGAATTGCACCCACATCAATGTCATCACATGCCTCTTCCATGGCCTGCACAAGAGGCATGCGCACAAAGAGCTGCCGGTCGTATACCTTCCACCGCCATGCCGAAAATAATTCTTCTATGGGGTTCAGAAATGGTGAGTATGGTGGGAGGTATTGCACGAGAAATGTTGGGTGGTCAGCAAACCAGTTTTGGACTGGGGCTGCACGATGAAAGCTCACGTTGTCCCATACTACAACGTACCGGTTTCTTTGATGGTCTGCATCATTCATACGCTCTGGTGGTATGAGAATGTTGTGAAGTCTGTCCAGAAATGTGAGAATATGGTCTGTGTTGTATTGTCCAAGGTTGGCATGACGGTGGAGGACACCATGCATATTGGAGATGGCAGCGCACATTGTGATGTTCCCACCACGTTGGCCAGGAACATCTATAATGGCTCTGTGGCCAATGAGGTTTCTCCCCCTTCTTCTGGTCTTTGCTAGGTTGAACCCAGCCTCATCTATAAAGATGAACTCATGTGGGATTGCATGAGCATCCATTTCCAGTACTCCCTGAAAACAAAGAACAAAAATCAGTCAATATGGTGTTATCCAGTATACTGGGAAACAAAGTTGCGTGTAGTGTACTGCAGTCAATATAGTACTTACATCCACATATACTCGTCTGAACTCTTTGTTTCTTTGAGAGTTTCTCTCAAATGGCACCTTATAAAGTTGTTTCATTCTGATTTGGTTTCGCTTGAGAATGCAAGCCAATGTGGACAGACTAACTCATTGAATGTTGTTGAATAAGGTGTTGTCTTGGATGATGTGGCTTTGAATTTCTCGTAATCTGATTTCATTATTTTCCAAAACAAAGTTTACAATGGCAGCTTCCTGTACCCCGGTGAACATTTGGCCCCTTCCACCACCATGGTGTCGTCTCTCAGTCCTTTGGAAAAAATAAAATAAAAATATATATAGGGCTTGGACAATGCAGCCTAAATATTTTCCCCCACAGTAGAGTACATTGTACAGGAAACTTGTACAGTTCATGAATGGCTGATGTCATACACTAAGTAAACAGGTGTCACCCAACTGATACACTATGACATGGGGTATACTACATGTGTACTACATGAAATTTTGGTTACATACCTGTTCTCCAGTCTAAAGGTCCGGATGACAGAGGCGACAGTAAAACGGCTCAAGTTTGGCTGCACTCTATGTCCAGCCTCACGCATTGTCAGCCCATAGTTGATGACATGATCTACTAAGGTTGCTCTGATTTCATTTGAAAGTGTTTGTCTTCTTTGGCCATGAACTCCTCTACCTGCTCTACCCCTACCTCTCACTCTTCCTCCCCCTCTCAACCTCCCTCTTCCTCTTCCTCTCTCTGCAATGTCTTCCATTGTTGTTGTAAAAAAAAGGTTCTCACCTGTGGTCTTTTCATAGTGCTTACATCCTGATTGAAGTGTTAACAATTAACCATTGAGGTGTTTGACCAGGTGGCACATGTAATTGGCCAATTAGCTCATGTAGTGTCATTTTGAATGGTAGTGTTTTGAAATGGCAAACATGTGACTTTATGTCAGATTGTTGTGTCTTATGCAGAGAACTGTGTTCAGTGCATTTAAAAAGTGCCATTTTGAAATGCAAAATGTGTGTAAAGCAGAAAAGGTGTTTAGACTTTTGGAGACTTGAGAAGAAGTTTTGCTCTCTGCGTGTCAGTTTAAATAATTGTGCTGTGCATGTCATTTTAGTGTGTTAGCAATTGGAAAAAACTGTAATATTAAAATAATATGTGTTACAATTTTTTTTTCACAAAGTATTTGCGCAGCGAGTTTTCAAACACAATTTTTGGGGGAAAAAAACACTTTTTTGAATTTTAATGCCCAAAAACACACTATATTGCCAAAATATTTGGTGAAATATAAAAGATGATCTCATGCAGAGTGCATAGACACCAAACATGACATGCTTTAAAAATGACGCACACCCGCAAAGCGGCAACAAACTATATACATTTTTAAAAGCCTTTAAAAGTTACCACTTTAGATTAACAGAGGAGGTCTACTGCTAGAATTACTGCCCACAATCTGACGTTCATGGTGATACCTCACATGCATGGTGAAATTGCTGTTTACATATGACATGAGACCGATACTTGCGTTCATCTTTGCACGTGTGCACAGGGGCACAGGGGTGCATTTTTTTTAAATTACTCATTTTGCTTTTTATTTTATTTTTACACTGTCCCATTCATCTTTTTTTTTAGCATTTTTATTGTTCTCACAATGATCTTAAATATCTCCTATGATAAAAATAGGTAGTGTCGCAAATTTTTTTTTTAAATTTGGGGTCTACTAGACTCTAGATCTTTCCTCAGCCCTTATAGTATTTGACCACCCCAATATCGGTGTGATAAGATGCTTTCACAATTTCCCAATGGCACTGTTTATATCCGGCGAAACCAAAGTCACAAAATGCTCGTAGCCTCCGGTTTCTTAAGCTATAGAGATGATTGGAGCCATTCTAATCTTCGATGAGCTCTATGCTCAGCTGACGGAACCACCGGCTGCATTCTTGTGTTCCCCAGTGGGACAGGAGAGCCTGAGAAGACATACTAGTACGTCGCTGGTCCTTATTGGGTATATGTTGTAATATTCTTTTTTTCATGCAGCCAGTGGGTTAAATGAAAAAAAGAATCAAATGGTGGGTATGCCCACCATTAGAAAACCGCCCTTCATCCACCCACTTCTAATGGTGGGCAATAGCCCCTTTTTAAATATATATACCGAGGAAATCCGCCCCAATTTCCACCCACTGCCCATATGCTCCAGTATATATGCTCTTTTTTAACTATGGTAGTGAAATTACCTCCTACAGTGTTAGAGTCACTGCTTTACGTATGGTGGGAGCAAACTCTGTTGCTGTCACCATAGATAAATCAGTGCTGCAGCTGAATGGCGTATCTGAAAAGCAAAAAACGATTAATTAAACACAGTGACATGAAAAAATGACATTCCTGCTAAGAAGAAAACGTTATAAAACATCACAGGAAAAAATCATAAAAATATTACATACCTGCAAAGAAAACATGATAAAAAACAGTAACAAAACATTACAGGTATGCATAAAACATTAGCAATAGAGAGAGCAATAGATAGAGAATAGAGAGAAAATAGAGATAGAAAAACAAAAAAACTGTTTTTGGTTTTTATTATTTAAATTTTTTTTTTCGGTTTTTATAACCTTTTTTTGTAGTAGTAATAAAACAAATCACTGTGCTCGGTTTGGAGGTAAAGTACCGTATATACTCGGGTATAAGCTGAGTTTTTCAGCACATTTTTTGTGCTGAAAAAGACCCCCCTCGGCTTATACCCGAGTCAGTGTCTGTGGGTGATCAGTAGTTTCACATTAAACAGAGCCGTGCTGCTTCTAAGAGCCATTCTGTGCTTGTAACTGTGACTAAACACATTGGAATGTAGAGAATGCTGAGAATGGTGTCAGATTTTCAGCATGATGTCGGCAGGTGGGCGGGACAAGCTGATGTTAGCTGTTCAGTCCCGCTCACCTCCTGATCTCAGTGAAGAGCTGCAGCTCTCTCTCAGCATTCTCTACATTCCAATGTGTTTAGTCACAGTTACAAGCACAGAACGGCTCTTAGAAGCAGCACAGCTCTGTTTAATGTGAAACTGCCTTACTCATCCCTTATGCGTTCTGGCTACAATCTCTGTGTCCTGACTAAAATCCCTGTGTCCTGGCTAATATCCCTGTGTCCTGGCTAATATCCCTGTGTCCTGGCTAATATCCCTGTGTCCTGGCTAAAATCCCTGTGTTCTGGCTAAAATCCCTGTGTTATGGCTAATATCCCTGTGTTATGGCTAATATCCCTGTGTCCTGGCTAAAATCCCTGTGTTCTGGCTAATATCCCTGTGTTCTGGCTAATATCCCTGTGTTCTGGCTAATATCCCTGTGTCCTGGCTAAAATCCCTGTGTCCTGGCTAAAATCCCTGTGTTCTGGCTAAAATCCCTGTGTTCTGTCTCCCTGTCCCTGTGTTCTGGCTGCTGCATTTCCCACCCTAGGCTTATACACGGGTCAATAAGTTTTCCCCATATTTTTTGGACAAAAGTAGGGGGTCCGCTTATACGCGGGTCGACTTATACACGAGTATATACGTTGTATTAATAAAGTCTTATTTAAATAGTCCTTAGTGAAAAGCTGTTATGTAAACCATTAGACAAATATACACTATCCCCACTTGTAGTGAACAAAAGTGCTTGTGCTTAGATGGACATAGGTGCTTCAACTGTGCTCAATGTGCCCCACATGGATGTACACTCACCTCTCCTCCAGTGACCACCTATCTCTAGTGTGGTCTAGTAAGGCTGTTGGGGAGTGTAGTTGTCCCTTGTGGGGTTTTTCGGCATTCTGCGCCTCCAGCAATTACTCCAGCATAGAGATCACCATGTAGATGGAGAGAAGAAAGTGCAAATAACGTTTTTAAAATTTATTCAATTAAAATCAAAAAATAGAATCAAATCTCACATTTGCTGGTGAACATAAGTCCTGGCACCAAACATAAAGGCAGCCAATTTTCTTATTGGGGAAATCAGCCTAAAACTGGTGTCTGTAGTCCGGTCGTTTGTGCCGCTCCCGTTCGTTTCCTTGTATTCTGCGCAAGTGGAAGTGCATCGTCATGACGCAATCAAACCTTGATTCGTTTCAGCCTATGGATAACGGCCATCATCAGGAAGTTCTGTTTCCGTCATCTTGGTGAAGGGCATTTCTACCCTCACCCTGTTTTTTAATTCGCTGATATTGCCAATTGAGGTCAGCTGCCATTAGGTTAACAGGTGCTTACAGTCTTAAGCAATACAAGAATATTACATAATAAAGGGATAAACAAACGCATATCTGCACTGATATTAATAAAATCTATTAGTAATTAGAGTTGAGCGAACCTCTGGCAGTTCGGGTTCTGCTGGTCCGTCCGAACTTCGGGACAAAGTCCGGGTCCGGACGGAACCCGAACGATCGCACGGACAACGAACCCCATTGAAATCAATGGGGACCCGAACT
>BLSH010050765.1:2417-22277 GCA_018402905.1 Glandirana rugosa
GATGAAAAGTTACTACCCACCTCCTTCGTGTACCGGAGGAAAAAGATATCTCTAACCTCCGAAATAACAGAGCCAGTCCCACCCCAAAGGACTTCCATTATAACAGTAAATGTGGGCAAGTAATCGCCAAGACCAGACACAGGCGAGATATTTCAGATAAGAAATCGGCTTACGTCTTTTATCTAGAAGGGGAAAGAGGTCGCTAGCAAGAAAAGTAGCCACGCCCCCTCCCCGGCGCAGTAGACATGTAGGTAGCGTGTCTGACCTTGTAGGTTGTTAGAGGGACACTTACCTACCGAGGCGAGGATGGATGTACAGATGACGCGGCCCCTCCCCCGCACCGATGAAAAGAACGATCGCTGGAGAAAGGGGAAGATCTATTTTCTGCATTCGGCTAAAGAATAGACTTTATAGAGCGGACACAGACCAGAACCGCTAATGAACGGGTGTAAATGACAATATTACCTTCAGGAAACCCCACCCTGACCGAGACAATAAAGCCTCCAATCTCTATAGAAAAAGGAGGCCATGTGCTTCCTCCACCCATCATTGAAAAGTCAGCCGATCTCACATCAGGTATACACTATATTACCAAAAGTATTGGGACACCTGCCTTTACACGCACATGAACTTTAATGGCATCCCAGTCTTCGTCCGTAGGGTTCAATATTGAGTCTGCCCACCCTTTGCAGCTATAACAGCTTCAACTCTTCTGGGAAGGCCGTCCACAAGGTTTAGGAGTGTCTATGGGAATGTTTGACCATTCTTCCAGAAGAGCATTTGTGAGGCCTGGTTTGCAGCCTCTGCTCTAATTAATACCAAAGGATCAGGTTGAGGTCAGGTCAGTCAAGTTCCTCCACCCCAAACTCGCTCATCCATGTCTTTATGGACCTTGTTTTGTGCAGTGGTTCGCAGTCATGTTGGAACAGAAAGAGGCCATCCCCAAACTGCTCCCACAAAGTTGGGAGCATGAAATTGTCCAACATGTCTTGGTATGCTGACACCTCAAGAGTTCCCTTTACTGGAACTAAGGGGCCAAGCCCAACCCATGAAAAACAACCCCACACCAAATGATTTGGACCAGTGCACAAAGCAAAGTCCATAAAAACACGGATGAGCGAGTTTGGGGTGGAGGAACTTGACTGGCCTGCACAGAGTCCTGACCTCAACTCGATAGAACACCTTTAGGATGAATTAGAGAGGAGACTGCAAGCCAGGCCTTCTCGTCCAACATCAGCACCTGACCTCACAAATGCACTTCTGGAAGAATGGTCAAACATTCCCATAGACACTCCTAAAACTTGTAGACAGCTTTCCCAGAAGAGTTGAAGCTGTTATAGCTGCAAAGGATGGGCCAACTCAATATTGAACCCCACGGAGTAAGACTTTTGGCAATATAGTGAACAGTGAGTTTATGCAAACAGTCAAAATTTGCAGTGTTGACCCTTCTTTTTCAAGACCTCTGCAATTTTCCCCGGCATGCTGTCAAATAACTTCTGGGCCGCATCCTGACTGATAGCAGCCTATTCTTGCATAATCAATGTTTGGAGTTAGCAGAATTTGTGGGTTTTTTTTATATTCACCCGGCTCTTGAGGTTTGACCAAAAGTTCTCAATGGGATTATTGTCTGGGGAGTTTCCTGGCCATGAACCCAAAAATTCAATGTTTTGTTCCCCAAGCCACTTAGTTATCACTTTAGCCTTATGGCAAGGTGCCCCATCATGCTGGAAATGGCATTGCTCCTCACCAAATTGTTCTCGGATGATTGGGAGAAGGTGCTCTCAGAGGATGTTTTTGTGTCATTCTTTATTCATGGCCGTGTCCTTGTGAGTGAGCCCCCTACCTTGGCTTAGAAGCAACCCCACACATGAATGGTCTCAGGATGCTTTACTGTTGGCATGACACTGGAGTGATGGTGGTGCTCACCTATTTTGCTCCGGACAAGGTTTTTTTCTGGATGCCTCAAGCAATCGGAAAGGGGATTTATCAGAGAAAATCACTTTCCCCCCTCAGCAGTCCAATCCCTGTACCTTTTGCAGAATATCAGTCTGTCCCTGATGTTTTTCCTGGAGAGAAGTGGATTCTTTGCTGCCCTTCCTGACACCAGGCCATCCTTCAAAAGTCTTCTCCTCACTGTGCGTGCCGATGCCCTCATACCTGCCTGCTGCCATTCCTGAGCTCTTCACTGGTGGTGCCCCCGATCCCGCAGCTGAATCAACTGTAGGAGACGCTACTGGCAGTTGCTGCACTTTCTTGGGCGCCCTGAAGCCTTCTTCACAATTGCAGTGGAAATGTTTTTTTTGGAATTACATTCATTTTCATGGCAAAGAGGTCAGCTCTCCTGCTTGAACCGATGTACCTATATGACGTACCTGTACTTCCGTCCAGTGTTGCCAACTGCCAGTAAATTTACTGACAGTTTGTAAAAATCAGTGATTTTTACAACTGTCTATGAATATTAGGGTCTGATAATTTGTCATGCTGTGCTGACTTTTTAAGTGTAAACCGGACAAACTATTTGATATGAGTATTGTCAGTGTTTCCATGTTGTGTTTAAATATCAATTGTCTTAGTTTTTAAGAGGAGTTCAGTTATTTTTCAGGTTGCCAGTAAATAATGTGCTCCGCCAGTAAATTTTCTATGTTTTGCCAGTAAAAAAGGCTGCTGTAGGTTGGCAACACTGCTTCTGTCCGCGGGTTAGAACACACCCAGGGAACACAGTTAACCTCTTGATCGCCCCCTAGTGTTAACCCCTTTCCCTGCCAGTGTCATTAATACATTGATCACTGCATTTTATAGCACCGATCAATGTGATCATGTCACTGGTCCCCAAAAAGTGTCATTGGGATTTGTCTACCGCAATGTCTCAGTCCCGCTAAAAAAAAAAAAAGATAGCCGCCATTACCAGTAAAAATAAATAAATAAAAGTCCATAAATCTATCCCATAGTTTGTAGACGCGATAACTTTTGCGCAACCAATCAATATACACTTATTGCGTTTTTTTTTTTTACCAAAAATATATAGAAAGATGCATATTGGCCTAAACTGATGAATGCATTTTTTTATATTTTTTTTGGATATGTATTATAACAGAAAGTAAAAAAAAACATATATTTTTTAAATGGTTGGCTTTTTTTGTTTAAAGCGCAAAAGATAAAAAACGCAGAGGTGATTAAATATCACCAAAAGAAAGCTCTATTTGTGGGAAAAAAAGGACGTCAATTTTGTTTGGGTACAACGTCGCACGACCGCGCAATTGTCAGTTAAAGCGACGCAGTGCCGTATTGCAAAAAAAAAAAAATGGCCTGGTCAGGAAGGGGGTAAATCCTTCCGGGGCTGAAGTGGTTAATAGATTTGTTTTTCATTAGAAAGCCTGTCCCTTAACTACCACATTTTTTTTTAAATCTGAGTAAAATAAAATCCACCAATAGCTGTCAATAGGAAATGTAGATTACAGAGCAGATCCAACAATAACACGTTCAACTCACAATGGTACTTTAGAAGCCAATGTTTTGTTTTTTTTAATTGTCCCAAGGCCTAAATATTGCAAAATGAAAATTAATTTAGAATTTTAGCCTAAAGGGTCCCCCTGGTTGAGAATGGCTCCTCTAGACTGACAACGCGTCCTTATACAGTAATTCAATCATCGAGCGAAGACAAAAATCCCTCTGTAGGTCTTTCCCCCTTGCTGGCCGTGAGGATGAGGTTGTCCTAGAAATACTTTACAATCCTTGCACAGGTGCTGAAAACCTGTCATGTTAACGTTCACTTCTCAGATAAGTTGGAGTAAATTAGTATGGTGCCACTATATTGATTAGCACCTCATCCCTGATTGAGCAATTTTTGGGTAATTGGAGGGAGGTAGGGAAAATCCAAGGGAAGGGGAGGGAGGGGAGGAATGGGAATGAAAATAGGGAAAAAATGAAGTAGGATGAATGGGACTATAGCGGTGCAGAGATATGTACAAAGATACAAATATAATAAAATATAAATTTATTGAATATACAAATGTAAAAAGAAGCACTGTATAGGGCTTCAAAAGCAATTAAAAATAACAAGGAACAACAGAGCAGTCCATCAATAGACAATGTGGTAGATTTTTAATAGTTCCAATGGTCATAGGTCTGTATACATGTCCAACATGTTTCGCCTGGTGAGGCTTCTTCAGGGACCACAACAAGCCAGAGCGTTTTTAATAAATCTAATAAGAAACAATAAAAATGAGAACCATATATGGAATGACATAAGCACAATACACATGACTTGATGCATTTGATAAAGTCAGTTAATTCTCAATACATCACCTCCCACTGTCCAGAACTGTGCTCAAGCCAAGGGCCCGGACCGCCTAAAAAACCTGCCGTCACACCAAGAGGGGGGACAATGCACATCCACAAACTGCCTCAAATTTGCCGACTATGTAGCTGAAGGAGGAAAAGAATTATATATATAGGTATCTCAGATAAGTGTTACGTCCGAAAAATACATATCGATATAAAAATAAGTTTGTAATAATTGTTTCCTATATGCAGGGCCTCTGTTAGAAATCATGGGGCCCCGTACAACCTACCTGACAGGGCCCCCCTCAATCCTGCACTCGACCCCCACCCCTGACCCCATGCTGTCACAGGGGGGGAAACTGGTGGCAGGAGCATGTTACATATTCCACCCTAAAAACAGGTGAAACATGTTCCAAAAGGTGAACTTAAAATGTATTAGACATATTCTAAAGCAGTAGAGATGTCTTATTTTAGAACGTTATTCACAACAACTAAGTAGATGGGACAAGTGCAGGTTTGTTCAGACCCTATTGTGCCAGGAAGCTGTCACAGCGCCCCACCAATCATAACTGGGACAGATGTCAGTGTTTTGATGCCCATGCCCGTTCAGTGTGTGTCTGCATATGCCACGGACTTGTGGTGGCTTCAGGGGTGGCCAGATGTAAATGGACTAATCTGCCACATTTAGTACGCTGTGCTTTTAAATTTTTTTTTTTGGACCTGAATGGACAAGGAGGTAGGTGGGTGTAAACAGACACAAGGATGGACTCGGACGTATTTGGAACCAAGAGTGCCCGAGCCCACAGGAAGTGAACCCTGCGCTACGCTGATCACAGCCAGTGAGACATTTCCCCAATGTGTGGCTGCAGCGTTCAGGGAATGTCTCACTGGCTGTGATCAGCGTAGCGCAGGGTTCACTTCCTGCGGGCTTGGGCACTCTTGGTTCCCAACCAGGGGCATATCATGAAATTAGTGGGCCCGTGTGCAAGCCCACACTGCAGTGATAATCCCCAGCTGTTAACCAGGGACCGATCATCCTTACGGGCAGTGTTGGTCAGAGCACTGTGGCCCCCCCACCCCTTGGGGCCCGTGTTCAGTGAACACCCTGCACCCATGGATGATACGCCACTGTTCCCAACACGTCTGAGCCCATTCTTACTCCCATCTTACTGTGTTCTTATGATGATCATCATTATGTTGATCACAGCACAGCAGGTTATCTATGGCTCTCAGTGTCACATGGCTGTTGGATGCTGACTTTACCTTATGGCTGGCTGTACTGTGTGTTACAAAGTATAACACAATCAGCATCCAACAGCCATGTGACACTGAGAGCCATAGATAACCTGCTGTGCTGTGATCAACATAATGATGATCATCATAAGAACACAGCAGGGAGTCTGAGGACTGCACTTTCCTGAGTAGCCTATGTGATCTGTGTGTATGTCATGTGCAGGGGACTGCTTGCCTGTGTCCCGCTGCCACAAGAACTCCCGCTCCGCGCCTCCACAGTGATCTCTCCGTTCTTCAAGCTGCAGCTCCGGCACTTTCTGAGGCAGGCCAGGGAAACCAGGGAAGGCACACAGGCGGCCGGAACTATATTCTGTGTAGATGTGTGTAGGTACAGAGGAGAGCAGCATGCGGCGCAGGATTGTGTGCCTGCGCCCAAAAATGGTGACCTGAGGGGGCCCAGGAAATGACTATATTCCCTGGCAATCAAGTGGGTGTGGGGCTGTGGGTAATAAAGTCCTTTTATATATATATAGAAATGAACTGTTAAGCTACCGGGCCCCCCTGTGGAGTTTATGGAGCCCGGGCCCGGTACACCAGGGCTGGCTGTACTGCCTTATCAGCGGCCCTGCCTATATGACCTCCCCCTCCCGCACCTCCTCCTTCTGTAGATCAGATCTTCCTCTTTCTCAGGCTTTAGTTTTTCTGTCCAAACCATAATGTTATATTATCCCATAGCCTCTCCAGACATCCCTGTGGTTCTCAATCTCGGTCCTCAAGTACGCCCAACAGGCCATGTTTGCAGGTTTCCCTTTATCTTGCACAGGTGCTTTAAATCAGAGTCAATGGCTTGGTATTTTGGACAGCTATTTTATCTAAGAGAAATTCCCAGAACATGGGATGCTGGGAGTACTCGAGGACCACTGCCTTAGATGACTCCTCTTGGGGGAAGCATTAATGCCCTAAAAGTGTCTTTTTCAACCTTTTTACCCCAGAGGAACCCTTAAAATAATTTTCAGTTCTTGGGGAACCCTTGCTAAAAAACAATTTATTGGTGGCCAGTGGAAAGAATGCCCCCCTTAAAGTGCTGGTCAGAATGCCACCCTTACAGACAGCTAAAACATCACTGGGTTCATACAGCTGGCTCTGCCAGGTGGCATTGATCCACAAACTATGCAGGTACCATCACAGGAGGCCAATCAACCACAACTTAAAGCGAAGTTCCACCCAGAATTTTTTTTATTTTTTTGGCATCCACTCTTTTAATACCAAATAGAAGTAACCTTTTGTTTCCTTACTTTCAAACCGCCTAGTAATTCCATGTATTTTTTACTCACAATTTTGTTTAACTCACTGCTGGACTTTTCCATTTTAGGTGAGGGCGTCTGAAGCCCATCCTGGGTCTCCTGGCATCTCTTCCTGAAAGAAGTGCATGGTGGGTAACCATCACGCACTCCTCGATCTCGGTCCGCCTTAAATCACGTAATTTCCTGTCTGGAAATAACACGATTTTGCAGTACAGGGAAGCCCACTGACTCCTGGGAAATGATGAGTCACATCTCCCAGGAGGCCAGGCGAAGCAGGAAGTGAGGAGAAGAGCCTAGGACCTAAAAGGGGAAGATTACAGAGACCAGCTAGCAACAAGCGACTTAGGGTGAGTATAACATTTTTTTTCCTTCAAAGGTAAGTCTATATAGGCAAAGGACTTGAATGATGTAAAAAAAACATTTCTGGGTGGAACTCCGCTTTAAGGAACCCCTGGCAACCCCTGGAGGAACCCTAGGGTTCCACGGAACCCTGCTTGAGAATGGCTGCCCTAAAATGTATTAGCCATGACCTGACCTGCGTTTTGCTATCTTGTGTTTGACCTGGCTTGCCTCCTGACATTTTTGCACCCAGATCTCCAATTGCTGACTTTGGCTCATATTCTGACCATGCTGCTGTCTTGGTACCTCTGCTGCCCGTCTGAACTTTGACCTTGGCCTGGACATTGGCCTTGCTCTTGCTGCTGAACTGGTCCCTTTGCTGCTCTGCCATTACTGATCCTGCTGGTCCTGACTAAAGCCTTGTACAGGGGGAGAATACCAGGCGGTATCTGACGGTTCAGTAGAAACTGTCCGATATTTGGCCCATGTGTACAGCAGCCGGTCCTACAGAAGCCAGGATGAAGATTGTGCTGATTAACCGTACAAGAAAAATGTTTGTGCTTGTCCCTTCAGAAAATATTGGATGAACTGTTGTGATCAGCTCTCGAAAGCGGTGTACTAACCATCAGATTATCGTACGATCGTTTTGAAAGTGTTTTTTTTTTCTGACCGTGTGTACAGGTCTTAGGTACTTGCCGACCACGCTATAGCAAAATGACGGCTACAGTGCGGTTGGCCAGTTTTTGGGATGGCGTCATATGACGTCCTCCAGTGATCATGCATCCCCCATCAGTGCTGCCTATTAGTGCCCATCAGTGCTGCCTATTAGTGCCCATCAGTGCTGCCTATTAGTGTCCAACAGTGCTGCCTATTAGTGTCCAGCAGTGCTGCCTATTAGTGTCCAGCAGTGCTGCCTATTAGTGTCCATCAATGCTGCCCATTAGGGCCGCATATCGGTGCAGCCTCATCAGTGCCACCTCATCAGTGCCCACCAATGCAGCCTCATCAAATGCCCACCAGTGCTGCCTCATCAGTGCCCTTCAGTGCTGCCTATTAGTGCCCATCAGTGCTGCATATCAGTGCCCACCAATGAAGCCTCATCAGTGCCCACCAGTGCAACCTATCATTGCCCAACAGTGCAGCCTACCATTGCCAATCAGTGCTGCCTATCAGAACCACCTCATCAGTGCCCAGTAGTGCAGCCTATCAGTACACTTCATTGTTGCCTATTAGTGTCCATCAGTGCCACATATCAGGGGAGCCTCATCAGTGCCACCTCATCAGTGCCACCAGCGCAGCCTACCATTGTCCATCAGTGCAGCCTACCATTGCCCATCAGTGCTGCCTATCAATGCCCATCCGTGCCCATCAGAGAAGGAGGAAAATTACCTGTTTGCAAAATTTAAAAAAAAAAACGTTTTGCTTTTTTTTTTCAAAATTTTTGGTCTTTTTTTTTTCGTTTGTTTAGTAAGAAATAAAGAAATCCATGGTGATTAAATACTACCAAAAGAAAGCTCTATTTGTGTGAAAAATAAAAGATAAAAATGTAATATGGGTACATTGTAGCATGACCGTGCAATTGTCATTCAAAGTGTGACAGCACTGAAAGGTGAAAATTGGCCTGGGCATGGAGCGGGTAAAAGTGCCCGGTAGGCAGAGGGTTAACAGTCAACCCCAGTAAGCGACACAAGAAAACAGTGCTATTTTCATGCCTTTTATGCATCCCCAAGTATATATATTCTTTTCCATATAGCAATTCTCTTTGAGCCTCGGCGGAGATGGCGAGTCCAATGCCCTCACTCTTTGTATTGGCACTAATGGCATTCACACTCTTCCTGGGAGATCATTCAGAGGAATATCTTGCAGAGCAGAGTATTATCCCGTAGTTCTATTCAAAGTCGGTGTTTGTCAAAGCAGCGTTCCCACCTCACAATCTGTGTAATAATTCCCTTGTACGTCACAGGAATGGTTTATTGTTGGATTAGCGGCTGAGTGAAAACTTTGGGCATTGATATTCATGAAAGGAGGAACGTCAACTTTCTACTGTGACAAATACTGGAGAAACGGCGGTGAGGACATCTATAGACCACCGGGGTCCACTGATATCAACCACCTGAAGACCAGGCTTTTACTGGCACTTTTTGTTTTTTTTGTTTAAATCGGTATCGTTTGCTAGCAAATTACTTATAACTTCCAAACATTATATATATATATATATATATATTAGCAGAGACCCTAGTGAATAAAATGGCGATTGTTGCAATTTTTTATGTCATACAATATTTGCGCAGCGGTTTTGCAAACGCAATTTTTTTGGGAAAAAAATAAACTTTAACCGCTTCACCCCCGGAAGGATTTCCCACTGTAGGACCAGAGCACTTTTTGCGATTCGGCGCTGTGCCGCTTTAACTGACAATTGCGCGGCCGTGCAACGTTGTAGCCAAGCAAAATTTGCGTCCTTTTTTCCCACAAATAGAGCTTTCTTTTGGTGGTATTTGATCTCCTCTGCGTCATTTCTGATCGCCGCTATAAACAAAAAAAAGCGACAATTTTGCAAAAAAAAACAAATTTCTTACTTTTTTGCTAAAATACAAATCCAAAAAAGAATATAAAAAAAAAACGTATTCATCGGTTTTGGCCGATTTATATTCTACCTCATATTTTTGGTTAAAAAAAAAATCGCAATCAGCGTTTATTGATTGGTTTGCGCAAAAGTTGCTTCGTTTACAAACCATGAGAATTAATTTCTGGCGTTTTTACATTTTTTTTTCTTTTACTGAGAATGACGGCGATCTGCGATTTTTATCGGGACTGCGATATTGCGGCGGACATGTCGGACTTTTTTGACACTTTTTTGGGACCAATGACATTTATACAGCGATCAGAAATTTAAATGTCCACTGATTACTGTATAAATGTCATTGGCAGTGAAAGGGTTAACCTGCAGGGGGCGCTCTAGGGGTTAACTGTGTACCCTAGGCGTATCCTAACTGTGAGGGGGCTGGGCTGTCGGGGGCACCAGAGATCTAACTGATCCCAGCGACAGGGATCAGTAGATCTCTGCTATGCCGGCTGACAGAATGGGGAACCACCGTGTTTCTTCGGCCGTTCCCCGTTCTTTCCCTTTGGCAGCTCATCGTGGCTCGCCGGTGGACATTGGGTCCGCCCGAGCCGCGGGCACACTCCTCCAGAGTGCGGCTTATATACAGCGATTCGCGAGACAGCACCACATTGCTGCAGTAAAAATGTGGTAGCCGGTCGGGAACTGGTTAATGACCAGGCCATTTTTTGCGATACGGCACTGACAAACTGACAATTGCGCGGTCGTGCGGCGTTGTACCCAAACAAAATTGACGTCCTTTTTCCCCACAAACAGAGCTTTCTTTTGGTGGTATTTGATCACCTCTGCGGTTTTATTTTTTACGCTATAAACAAAAAAAGAGTGAACATTTTGAAAAAAAAACTATTTTTTTTTACTTTCTGCCATAATACATATCCAAAAAATATATATATATATAAAAAAGCAAATGTTTTCATCAGTTTAGGCCGATATAAATTCTTCTACATATTTTTGGTGAAAAAAAAAAATAAGCGTATATTGATTAGTTTGCGCAAAAGTTATCGCGTCTACAAACTATGGTATAGATTTAGGGACATTTATTTATTTTTTATTGTTTTTACTAATAATGGCGGCAATCTGCGATTTTTAGCGGGACTGCGACATTTCCGTGGACAAATCTGACCCCAAATGACACTTTTTGGGGACCAGTGACATTATTACATTGATCAGTGCTATGAAAATGCACTGATCAATGTATAAATGTCACTGGCAAGGAAGGGACAAACACTAGGGGACGATCAAGGGGTTAAGTGTGTTCCCTGGGTGTCTCCTAACTGTAGGGGGCATGGGCTGGCAGGAACATTACAGAGATCGCTGTTCCCGATCACTGGAAACAGAAGATCTCTGTCATCTGGTAGAACAGGGATCGGCCTTGTTTACATAGGCAGATCCCTGTTCTGCCTCTGTACCTGGCGGTCGCAGGCCGGACCCGCAGGCACACTCCCATGGCACCCGTGCCCATTATCTCCCATGCATGGACAGTCGCACAGCTAAGGTGCAGGAGAGCAGACCTGCCTACCGTATAATGACGGCGGCTGGTCGGGAAGTGGTTAATTAATTTGAAAAACAACCCACAATACTTACCCCAATTTTTTGTCAAATGTGAAAAATGATGTTACGCCAAGTAAATAGATGCCTAACATGCCATGCTTTAAAATTGCGCCCGCTCGTGGAATGGCGACAAACTACGGTACATAAAAATTTCCATAGGCAAAGCTTTAAACTCCTTTACAGGTTACCAGTTTAGAGTTACAGAGGAGGTCTAGTGCTAGAATTATTGCTCTCACTCTAACGTTGGCGGTGATACCTCACATGTGTGGTCTGAACACCGTTTACATATGCGTGTGCGACTTACTCATGCGTTCGCTTCTGCGCACGAGCGTGGAAGGATGTGGAGCTTTGCTTTTTTTTTTTTAATGATTTATTTTACTTTTTATTTTTTTACACTGATCCTTTTATTTATTTTTTATTTGTTATCACTTTTTATTCCTATTGCAAGGAATGTAAACGTCCCCTGTAATAGAAATAAGGGATGACAGGTCTTCTTTATGGAGAGATCTGGGGGTCAAAAAGACCCCAGATCTCTCCTTTACCTTTAAAAGCAAAAGAAAAAACAAAACTTTTTTTTGCCTTTTGCTTTAAAAATAAAAATTGTTTACTTCCAGCTTGGACCAGAAGTGACGTCATGACGTCGCTCCGGTCCTCCAAAGCCATAGAGACGATCAAAGAAGATCTGCTCTTTGATTGCCTATGGGAGCATTCGGCTGCAAGGTGGACATATTTGCCCTACAGCACGGCTCCAGGTCTTGTTTCCTTGCTAGCCCCAAAATTCCAGAATTCAATGCCACAAAACGAAATATCTCGGGAAAAGAAACACACAGTCCCAAAAATATACTTGGGACAACAAAATGGAAAAAAAAAGTATTTCCAGGATAAGGACTTTGAAGGTTGCGTGCTGAAAGGGAGGCAACGCAATTTAACCACTTACCAACCGGAAGGATTTCCAGCTTTAGGACCAGAGCACTTTTTGCGATTCGGCGCTGCGTCGCTTTAACTGGCAATTGCGCGGTCGTGCGACGTTGCACCCAAACAAAATTTGCGTCCTTTTTTTCCCACAAATAGAGCTTTCTTTTGGTGGTATTTGATCGCCTCTGCGTCATTTCTGATCGCCGCTATAAACAAAAGAAGAGCCACCATTTTGCAAAAAAACCCAAATTTCTTACTTTTTGCTAAAATTAATTTTTTTCAAAACATTTTTTTTCACCGTTTTTGGCCGATTTATATTCTTCCTCATATTTGTGATAAAAAAAATTGCAATCGGCGTTTATTGATTGGTTTGCGCAAAAGTGGTCGCGTTTACGGATGGCGAGAATTCATTTCTGGGGTTTTTATTTATTTTTTACTAGTAATGGCGGCGATCTGCGATTTTTAGCGGTAACGCGATATTTCAGCGGACATGTCGGACATTTTTGACACTTTTTTGGGACCAATGACATTTATACAGCGATCAGAAATTTAAATGTCCACTGATTACTGTATAAATGTCATTGGCAGTGAAGGGGTTAACCTGCAGGGGGAGATCTAGGTGTTAACTGTGTTCCCTGGGTGTTCTTACTGTGGGGGGGTTGGGCTAACATGGGCATGAGAGATCTAACTGATCCTAGTGACAGGGATCAGTAGATTTCCCATGCCCCTACTAACAGAGCAGGAAACCGCCGTGTTTACATTGGCAGTTCCCCGTTCTTTCCCTGTGGCCGCTCATCGCGGCTCGCCAGCGGACATCGGGTCCGCCCGAGCCGTGGGCACACTCATCAGGAGTGCGGCGGGTGCGTGCGCCCCCTAGTGGCTGATTGCAGATCGCCGTCTTTTTACGGCGATTCGTGCTCAGCATCCCGACTGCCGCCGTGAAAACACGACGCGCGGTCGGGAACTGGTTAATAAATGGGAGGATTTTTATTTCAGAATTCTATTATAAAATGTATTAAAGTGGTTGTAAACCCTTCCATATCCCCAGTGAAGTGTCCAGCCTCAGGTGATACACAGAGATTAAACAAATCCTCCTATATAAGTTGTACTGGTTTATCCACAACCGTCTTTCCTCTACGTTCATTCAAAGTGCAGAATTTACACAGGATCTCTCAGCTCTGAAAAGCAGGGGGCGGAGAGCTGACGTAACATCAGTGAGGAAAGCTCTGAGAGCTGATTGGAGGGAAGGGACACCCCCCCCCCCTTCACACAGCACACAGGAACCGAGCCGAAGCTGTCAATCACAGGCTGTGTGCTGGAGCTCCCTCCCGTCACCTGTTATCTCTTGGTGTCAGGAAAACTCGTCAGCAGTGACTGATAGCAGAGGAAGGAGGCATCAGACAGAAATGACACTTAGTGCTCTGGAGTGAGACAAGCACACACTATAGAGGGATAGGTTTCGTTCATATTTCACGTCTGAGGTTTACAACCACTTGCTGACCAGCCTTATACTGCGACAGGTCGACTCGTTCCCGCAAATCGCTGTAGCTGTACGTAGGCGCGGGAACGGGCTTTTGTGGGCGCGCACTTCCACTGGCCAGCGGGGGGGAGGAGCCAATCAGCAGGTCCGGCGGACTCGATGTCCGCCGGCACACCCGCGATCATTCCCCCCAGTGACAGAATGGGGATCTGTCCATGTAAACAAGGCAGATCCCCGTCCTGACAGGGGAGATCACACAGATCCTGTATTTCCGCTATGCAGGAAGACGGATCTGTGTGTTTCCCCAGTTAGCCCACCCCCCATACAGTTATAACCACACAGTGAGGGAACACATTTAACCCCTCGATCAATCCCTAGTGTTAACCCCTTCTCTGCCAGTGTCATTCGTACAGTGACAGTGCATATTTTTAGCACTGATTACTGTAATATTGTCACTGGTTCCCAAAAAAGTGTCAAAAATGTCAGCTAAAAATTACTGATCACCGCCACTACTAGTAAAAAAATAAATAAAAATGCCATAAATCTATTCCCTATTTTTCTATAACTTTTGTGCAAACCAATAAATATACAGTCAGGTCCATAAATATTGGGACATTATCACAATTCTAATCTTTTTGGCTCTATACACCACCACTATGAATTTGAAATGAAACGAACAAGATGTGCATTAACTTTCAGCTTTAATTTGAGGGTATTTACATCCAAATCAGGTGAACGGTGTAGGAATTACAACAGTTTGTATATGTGCCTCCCACTTTTTATGGGACCAAAAGTAATGGGACAGGTTAACAATCATAAATCAAACTTTCACTTTTTAATACTTGGTTGCAAATCCTTTGAAGTCAATTACAGCCTGAAGTGTGGAACGCATAGACATCACGAGACGTTGGGTTTCATCCCTGGTGATGCTCTGCCAGGCCTCTCCTGCAACTGTCTTCAGTTCCTGCTTGTTCTTGGGGCATTTTCCCTTCCTTGTCTTCAGCAAGTGAAATGCGTTCTTTCTTTTTAAGGATGTTCCAAACAGTTGATTTGGCCACACCTAATGTTTTTGCTATCTCTCTGATGGGCTTGTTTTGTCTTTTCAGCCTAATGATGGCTTGCTTCACTGATAGTGACAGCTCTTTAGATCTCATATTGAGAGTTGACAGCAACAGATTCCAAATGCAAATAGCACACTTGAAATTAACTCTGGACCTTTTATCTGCTCCTTGTAAATGGTATAATGAGGGAATAACACACACCTGGCCATGGAACAGCTGAGCAGCCAATTGTCCCATTACTTTTGGCCCCTTAAAAAGTGGGAGGCACATATACAAACTGTTGTAATTCCTACACCGTTCACCTGATTTGGATGTAAATACCCTCAAATTAAAGCTGAAAGTCTGCAGTTAAAGCACATCTTGTTTGTTTCATTTCAAAACCATTGTGGTGGTGTATAGAGCCAAGAAGATTAGAATTGTGTTGATGTCCCAATATTTATGGACCTGACTGTACGCTTATTGCGGATTTTTTAACCAAAAATATATAGCAGAATACATGTTGGCCTAAACTGATGAAGAAATTATTATTTTTTGGATATGTATTATAGCAAAAAGTAAAAAATATTGTTTTTTTCAAACTTGTCGCTCTTTTTTTTGTTTATAGAGCAAGAAATAAAAACCACAGAGGTGATCAAATACCACCAAAAGAAAGCTCTATTTGTGGGAAATTAAGGACACCAATTTTGTTTCAGTACAACATCGCACGACTGCGCAATTGTCAGTTAAAGCGACGCACTGCTGAATCGTAAAAAAATGGCCTGGTCATTAAGGGGGAAATCCTTCCGGTCCTTAAGTGGTTAAGGTCCTTCAGAACCACCCTAAAGCTACTTTCACACTGGGGAGGGGCGGTAGTGGTAAGTCGCCGATAATTAGTGGTGCATTTACCGCTATTATATGCAAGCAGGAGCTGGGCGCTTTTAACCTCCAGGAAGGGGTTAACAAGGGGTTAAAAGCGCTGCCACTCGGGGCTTCCAAGGCGGTGTACAGCCGCTTCGGGAGTGCCATCCATTGCTTTCAATGGAAGGGGCGGTGTAGGAGCGGTGTATACACTGCTCACCGCACCGCCCCAAAGATGCGGCTTGCAGGACTTTTCTTCCCGTCCTGCAAGCGCACAGCCCCAGTGTGAAAGCACTCGGGCTTTCACACTGGGGAGAATGGGGGGGGGGGGGGTTTCAGGCACTACAAATGTGCTATTTTTAGCACCGCAGCGCTTGAAAAACATTCCGGTGTGAAAGGGGTGTAATATGGTTACAATCAGTATCACAAAAAAACATATTAAAAACTATAATAATTAGCAAAATAGATTCTGCTAAGTCCCGCTGTTCTGTTCCGACGTGTTTCGCAGTCAACAGCTACTTCATCAGGGATACCATGGAAGCCACCGCAAGGTTGAAGAACATTTACAGTACAAAAATTGCTGCACATCAAATACACAAGAATACATCACCATTTGTATAACCATAGACTTACCACAGTACAAATGTATGTCAAGCTTGCACGACCTATTAGGGGGCATCACACACAAAACATATCAGCCAACGCCCAACAAACAAGCGGGGGGCACCACTTCAGGCAGTGGACCACCCAGATGGGAGACAGGGGCCGGGAGCAGCCAATCCGTCACAACTGCCTCAGAATCCACCTACACATCAATAAATATCCCTTGCAGCATAAGACACAGACTGCCAATATCTACTAATACTAACAACCCATAAAAACAACGTACGACAACGACCCATCTCATCACTAGAAATGTGCAATTTGTTTCCCTCCAAATTATTTTTTTTTACCAAATTTCAACAAATTGGTTAATTCGGAAATATCGAAAATTTGAAATGCGTAAATTCGAAAATAAGAATGAAAATGTGAATATTCAAAAGAACTAAAATCTGAAAATTCTACAACCCGAAAAGTTGAAAAAATAACTACGTAATAAAAACGTAACTATTACTAACTATTAAATTATAGGTATTGGAATTTCCTTTCAAATTTGGCTGTTAGTGACCGAAACGAATACAAATTTACCTAAAGTTACGAATTATCCGAAATAACGAATGCCACATCTAAACAAATGGAATGTAATGAATTAATAATAAATATTAATAAAAACTTTTTATTATTATTATTTATTAATGTGTTTTTTTCCATTTGTTTAGATGCAGCATTTGTTATTTTGGATAATATATAACTTCAGATAAATTCGTATTCGTTACGTTCACTAACAGCCAAATTTGAAAGGAAATTCCAATACCTAGAATTTATTAGTTAGTTATTATTAGTTAGTTATTATTTCGGATTTTTGTTCTTTTGAATTTTCAGATTTTCTTTCTTATTTTCAGATTTTCAAATTTTTGGATTTTCGACTTTTTAGATTTTGAAATTTCCGAATTTTCAAATTACAAAAATTCAAAAATTCGGACTTTGAAGATTTGGAAATTTGAAAATTCAGAATTCATAAATTACGAATTTAGAATTTTCGAATTTCTGAAAAAAACCCCCCCAAAAAACGAATGAAACGAAAACGAACACATTTTGTGGCAGTGCACATGTCTACTCATCACATCTAGACACCACTCCCCACTCATATACCACAAACAGCACACCTACCACCACCAACCACGCATCTCAACCAGGGCCGGCTCTACCACTAGGCGGAGTAGGCGGCCGCCTAGGGCGCCACTGCCACCCAGGGCGCCCAGCCGCTGTTGATCTGTCACCAGTCTGCATTGATCACTCATGTCACTGGAGAGCCGTAGCTGGCAACACCAGGGGGCACAGGTGCAGGCCTGTGGACCACGGCTAAAGAAATGGGTAGAGAGGTGCTGCAAAAATCTCCACCTCCACCACCTCCATCATATACATGGACAGGACAAAGGGGGTGGAGTCATGGGGCACAATTAAGTTTCACCTAGGCTGTCAAAAATCCTTGCACCAGCCCTGATCTCAACTGCCATACCCCTCCCCATCACCCCTGCGGGTCCAGTGGGACTATTTAGGCAGTGGCATTGGGGCACGCTGGAATTCTGAATAAGTCAGGATGTCCAGACGCAGTCCAGCTGAGGGTGGCAAAAGTCATTGATGAATCCAAGACAGAACAACCAGTCGTCTACAATAACTATAACCATTTTTTTTATATGATGTGTTTTATAGCAGAAAGTAAAAAAAAATGTTTTTTTTCCCCAAAATTGTCGGCCTTTTTGTTTATAGCACAAAAATAAAATATGCAGAGGGGATCAAATACCATCAAAAGAAAGCTCTATTTGTGGGGGAAAAAAGGGCATGTGGGTACAGCGTCGCACGACCGCGCAATTGTCAGTTAAAGTAACGCAGTGCCGTATCACAAAAAAAAATGGCCTAGTCAGGAAGAGGGGGAAATCTAGCGGAGGGCGAGTGGTTACATGTCGCCTCCTTATGCTGTGGGGTCTCATACGTTTGAATTAAAGAACTGTTGCCATTTGAAATGCGTTGCTACTAATCAATAATTCACTCCCAGTGTTTATAATGACTTTATGTTCTATGTGCCATTCCTTTCCATTTTCCTACTTAGTATTGAGCTGAGCTGCTGAATTGTTCTTATTATTACACTCTCTATTGCTATGTCTCATCGGACTTTCCATTGTGGTTGTCCTTGGCAGAGAAGAGTGGCAATGTTGGTGGTGGTATCTTTTATGTCAGTTCTTAGGAACATTGCTCATAGGCACTTCATTATAGGAACAACTGTACGTTATGCTATCTTATCAATTCAATGTTTTCAGTCTATGAAGGTCAAAAAGAATAATAATAAGCAAATATTATAGCGACTTTAATCACCACCATCCTCAACAAGCCCACTCAACGCTTCTATTGCTTTTGCTAAGCTTTGTCATCCACTATGTATTAAGAGCAGGGAACAAAGGGGCGTCAGACTAAGCGCAGCGCACAAAACAAATCATTTAATGGAAAACAACAATTAGCAACTCACAAGATCGCTGTGTAATACAGGCATGGTATAAAGTAGGTGACTTTCCTTACAGGACAGAGGAACTGCTAATGAATGACCCAGGGGAGGTTACACAGGGTCAACCCAATGCCAATGGAAATGACCACCTTGAAGGAAATTGAGTCTGTACCAGGGGAGTTGCTAGGTGGGAAAAACTAACCATTACACTGACCTACCTGCCCCCTACCCTGACCTACCTTACACCTACACTAACCATTACACTGACCTACCTGCCCCCTACCCTGACCTACCTGACACCTACAATAACCATTACACTGACCTACCTGCCCCCTACCCTGACCTACCTGACACCTACACTAACCATTACACTGACCTACCATCCCCCTACCCTGACCTACCTGACACATGGCCTGACCTATGATTTCTTGACATTCCTGCAGCCAGCTCAGCCTTACCTGTAGTGTGCGGCACGCCCATCCCTCATGACCATTCCATTCAGACAACCCTGCAGCTGCAGGCACCAGGCAGCCTAAAAGCCAGGATAGGAGAGCCGCCCGTCCATTTACACAGAGAGAGCGGGGATCTCCCAGTGCCCGGCGCGGCCGCAGTGTCATTCCCGCCTCCTGGACCCAGCGGCGCCTATGATGGACGTCACATGTCCCACGGTCCCGGCATTGGACCAGTGTGACGTCCATCATAGGTGCTGCTGGTCTAGGAGGCAGGACTTTGTGTCACTCACTCGGCCGCAAGCGGATCGATCCCTGCCGCCCGTCTATATAAACAGGCGCTCGGGGCGAATAATACAATTGTGAATGCCCGAGACCTGGGGCTTTTTGGGGGCCCGCTCGGGGCTCGAGTCCCCCTCAGCACCCCCTCCCGAAGCCACTGGTCTGTACCAGCACAAGCTGTGAGCCAAAGCAACCACCAACAGGTAGAGTAATATAACTACTTGAATGGGGAGAACAACAGACCAACAACAATGGTCAACAAACGGAACGCTGGAAGCTTTCCCAGCCTCAGATACCTCTGTGAAATCTGAATGATGCATTCACAATTTATGACTAGTAAGAATGCCAAAAGCTCAAGCCTTTAAGTCCTGACTCTAGGTATCATGGAAGAAAGGATCTGAGAAGGAG
>BLSH010050765.1:38232-63158 GCA_018402905.1 Glandirana rugosa
TGTTTGGAGATTCCCGAAGTGTCTTGTCGACATAAATATGACTCTAATTTACTGTGTGTCCACCTGAGATAAATGATTAATCCATTGAAGACTTCCGTTAACCAAGGAGATCTAAAATCAATCCCCTTCTTCACATTTCCCCCGATTTATGTTTACGGGGGGGGGGTGTGAAAAGTGTATAAATAAACATTTAGTAAACCTTTTCGTAAATAGTAAAAGGAAGGTGAAGTGTTAATACTCAGTGAAACACAGCCAGATACTCTTTTTTAGGGTTATTTTATGTAAATACAAAAACCAACATTGTATTGTTTTATGCCCTTTAAAATTCCCCATACTTATGAGAGTCCACCTGTGTGTCATTTAATCTCAGTATAAATACAGCTGTTCTGTGAAGCCCTTAGAGGTTTGTTGGAGTGAACAAACAGCATCATGAAAGCTAAGGAACACACCAAACAGGTCAGGGATAAAGTTGTGGAGAAGTTTAAAGCTGGGTTAGGTTATAAAAAAAATATCCCAAGCTTTGATCATCCCACGGAGCTCTGTTCAATCCATTATCTGAAAATGGATAGAGTATGGCACCACTGCAAACCTACCAAGACATGGCCGTCCACCTAAACTGACCGGCCGGGCAAGGAGAGGATTCATCAGAGAAGCAGCCAAGAGGTCCATGGTAACTCTGGGGGAGCTGCAGAGATCCACAGCTCAGGTGGGAGAATCTGTCCACAGGACAACTATTTGTCGTGCTCTCCACAAATCTGCCCTTTATGGAATAATGGCAAGAAGAATGCCATTGGTGAAAGAAAACCATAAGAAGTCCTGTTTGCAGTTTGCGAGAAGCCAGGAAACAGCAAACATGTGGGAGAAGGGCTCTGGTCAGAGGAGACCAAAATTTAACTTTTTAGCCTAAAAGCAAAGCGCAATGTGTGGCGGAAAATGAACACTGCACATCACCCTGAACACACCATCCCCACCGTGAAACATGGTGGTGGCAGCATCATGTTGTGTTTTCTTCAGCAGGGAAATGAAAACTGGTCAGAGTTGATGGGAAGATAGATGGAGACAAATACAGGGCAATTTAGAAGAAAACCTGCAAAACACTTGAGACCAGGGCAGAGGTTCACCTTCCAGCAGGACAACGACCCTAAACATACAGCCAGAGCTACAATGGAATGGTTTAGATCAAAGCATATTCATGTGATAGAATGACCCAGTCACAGTCCAGACCTAAATCCCATTGAGAATCTGTGGCAAGACTTGAAAATTGCTGATCACAGACGCTCTCCATCCAATCTGACAGAGCTTGGGGGATTCTGCAAAGAAGAATGGGCAAAAATGTCCTCTCTAGATGGGCAAAGCTGGCAGAGACTTCCCCAAAAAGACTTGCAGCTGTAATTGCAGAGAAAGGAGGTTCTACAAAGTATTGACACCGGGGGACGCCATACAAATGCCCCCCCCCCCCACACTTTTCACAGATTTATTTGTAAAAAATGTTGGAAACCATTTATAATTTTTCACATCCATATTTTATCCGTCCCACAGTTAGGGTCAGTAGAATATTCTTAATGTGCACTGACTGAGGATTAACATCAGCAGAAGCTGCCTATGGTCTCCACTTTTGATGTAAGGGGGGACTCTCATGGAACCCCAATGTAAGGAGGAACTCTGATGGGGACCCTGATGTAAGGAGGGACTCTGACTGAAATCTTAATGTGGGGAGGGGGGGTACTTTGATGGGGGACTCTGATGTAAAAAGGGACTTTGATGGAGACCCTGATGTAGAGGGAGACTCTGATGGAGACCCTGATGTAAGAAGGAGCTCTGATGGGGACCCTGATGTAGTGGGGGACTCTGATGGAGATCCTGATGTAAAGAGGGACTCTGATGGAGATCCTGATGTAAAGGGGGACTCCAATTTTAGGGGCCCCTCTGGTGGAGACCCTGATGTAAGAAGGAGCTCTGATGGTGTTTTGCTTTGGCTTTTAAGCCCCCTTCACACAGGTGATCCGATCAGGTCTGCCTGTCAGTTTTTCATGAGGACCTGGTTGGATGGTCCATGTATCTCTATGGACCAGCAGGTGTAAATAGACTTGTGTCTGTTTACACCTACCGACCTTCAGAAGCAGAAGGGAATCCATCCCTTTCCATCTAAATGAATTGGAGGGCAGTCAGGTGTAAACTGACAAAAATCAGGAGGTACGATGTATTGCTATGGCTATTTTAGTGATTTTTATAGCATAATATTGAATAACATATGTCGTGCCCTCTACAGTAGGTAGGTGCTTAGTGTCAGGTTTTTGACAGTGTAGGTAAATTTGGTCAGGCCTGATTGTTTTGATTCTGGGTCGGGGAGCGGCCTAGGGAGTCTACTGGTGACTACAGGTAGTGACACCCCTTGGTAACCCCCTCCTTTCTGGATCAGAAAGTTCTGGAAGAAAGGGTGGGGAAAAGGAGGGGAAGCTTCCTGAGGTATGTTAAGAGCTCTGACCAATCCCCAACCTGAATTGGCAGAGGGCAGGCCTCCTTAAATACCTGGGGTCAGCCCAGTCTGGGAGGAGAGTTTGGGTGGAAGTGCTGGAGATGGAATAGTGTGGAGGCTGTCAAGGCCTTGAGGGAGCTCCCAGTCTGGGGGGGGGGGGGGGGTGACTTCAGCCTAGGAGAGCTCGGGTGCAGCCAGGAGGAGTGAGATCCTGTAGGGGAGGCACAAGGCAGGGCGGGAAAAGGATAGTGGGAGAGAGCACTATCGGAGAGATCTACAGGAGAGGAACTACAAGTGACAGGTGTCTTGAGTGATGCACTCCCTGAAAAGCTGCAAGAGGTATACCGGAGCAGATTGGTGTGAGGGACAGTCTGAGAAGGGTACAAGAGCCAGTAGGGACTGTGGTGCCACTGTGGCAGTGTAGAGGGCCATTGCAGCCAGGAGGGTTGTCAGGGCCTGGAAGAGGATGGGTTGGGAGCAGCAGTCCATCAGACTAGCTAGCACATATGTACTTTGCTACACTTTGGGGGCCCAGGGCCCCTGCCTGTAATGAGCGGTCCGGTGGTCGTGCTAAAACTACAGCAGGCCTCACCATGTGCTAGCTAGGCCGGAACAAAGTTTGTGCAGGAAAGAGGAACAAGGAGTTAACTGTGCAGCAAGTGTTTGTGCTGGAGTGAATAAGGAGAAGTGTATATACTGAGATGTATATAGAGGTCCCATTAAAGAACTACCCCATCCAAGTTTAATCCCTTAATAAAAACAAAGTACCAGCCTGTTCTATGACTCCGGATGTGAGGAAAAAGTGTGACTGAGGGCAGTGTGATCAAGTGAACCACAACATTCAGCAAACCCCAAGGAGGCAAAGGCTACATTTGGGGGCTCGGTCCGGGATTCGCCTGTTTTCACGTAAATCTGCCAGTCGTTACCCCTAGCAACTGTAGTGAACTGAGCCAAAGAAATGTGATTGCTCTGCTATTAGCGAGGATTGAACCATCAAACAGTGCTACATTATAAGTGCCGTTGCCAATAGCAACCAGCGGGAGCAGTCACTAATTGCTGCTGTTGTTACCCAGCTACTTCAACCGGCGCTGGGGCGGATACTTGCAAATAATTTCCTGCAATTCAGTGACTTGCAACATGCGTTATCACCCGTGGCAATCACGACGAGCAATCGCGCCCATGGATTACAAATATGTCCAGCGCTCTGACTTTGCCGAAACATACCAGCCTGCCATCCTGTGCCCAAAGAAAGAGACCTTGCCCATTGAAAGGACGCTGGGGTGAGGTTTGTTTTTAGAGCCTGTTTTCCGGGGAGAGGCCCTTCCCACAAGGAACTCTAAAAAAGAGACTAACTTCAATTATTTTATTTTCCCCTTTGCTGTTTCTGTCCGTGGGATCCAACCCATTCACTGACAGAGCAGGCAGGAAAGAGACGTTGCTGTAGTGTGCTGTGTTGTTGCTCTGTTGGGAGGTCTATAACCCCCTCTCAACAGACCAGTGTGCTGTTTAGTTAGCTGTAGTTTAGTTGTTCTCTCTTCTCTTAGGATTCCTGAGATGGGACAGCTGTCCATCCCCATTTGGCGAGAGTCAAGGTCTTCTCTACAACTGTGTGAGCGGAGTGCTTTTCTTAAAGCGGAGTTCCGCCCACATATATATATTTTTTTCTTTCTTTTTTTCACTGATATATTTCTATCCTGTTCCCATTTTTTTTTTAAGTACTTACTTGCCTTATTCTTATGTTCCTGAGTGTTCTGACCATCTCTTGTACCATGTCCTCAGTCTCTGACCATCTCTTGTACCATGTCCTCAGTCTCTGACCGTCTCCTGTACCATGTCCTCAGTCTCTGACCGTCTCCTGTACCATGTCCTCAGTCTCTGACCGTCTCCTGTACCATGTCCTCAGTCTCTGACAGTCTCCTGTACCATGTCCTCAATCTCTGATCGTCTCCTGTACCATGTCCTCAGTCTCTGAACGTCTCCTGTACCATGCCTTAGTCTTTGACCAACTCTTGTACCACTTTTGCAGTCTCTGACCGTCTCCTGTACCATCTCCTCAGTCTCTGACCGTCTCCTGTGCCATGTCCTCAGTCTCTGACTGTCTCTTGTACCATGTCCTCAGTCTCTGACCGTCTCCTGTTCCATGTCCTCAGTCTCTGACCATCTCTTGTACCATGTCCTCGGTCTCTGACCGTCTCCTGTACCATGTCCTCAGTCTCTGACCATCTCTTGTACCATGTCCTCAGTCTCTGAACGTCTCCTGTACCATGTCCTCAGTCTCTGACCGTCTCTTGTACTACTTTTGCAGTCTCTGACCATCTCCTGTACCATGTCCTCAGTCTCTGACTGTCTCCTGTACCATGTCCTCGGTCTCTGACCGTCTCTTGTACCATGTCCTCAGTCTCTGACCATCTTCTGTTCCATGTCCTCAGTCTCTGACCGTCTCCTGTACCATGTCCTTAGTCTCTGACCGTCTCCTGTACCATGTCCTCAGTCTCTGACCGTCTTCTGTACCATGTCCTCAGTCTCTGACCATCTCTTGTACTACTTTTGCAGTCACCGACCGTGATAATGTGATAATGACATTGTCGAAAAGGGGCAGAGCATGGGTGACCTTAAAATAGTGCACCCCCCCTGAAAAAAGTTCTGCGGACGCCCATGATGATAGGTCCCTTAATGCAGAGATCTGAGGTCAAAAAGACCCCAAATCTCTCATTTACCTCTAAAAGCAAAAGTTCAAAAACAAAATGTTTTCGATCTTTTGCTTAAAAAAAATATATATATTTTCTTCCAGCCTGGACTGGAAGTGATCTCATGATGTCACTCCGGTCCTCCAAGACCATAGAGTTGATCAAAGAGTGATTGTCTCTTTGATCGTCTATGGGAGCAGCCGGCCGTACCATCAGATCGATTTCTCAGGGGAACCGCCGAAAGTGGTAAGCCCGGGAAGCACCAGCGAGCGGCAGCAGGAGGGACGTCCCCTCCCGCCGCTTCAAAAACTGCTCCAGCGGCTCATGAGAAAGCCAACCGCCGGCCGAAAAAAAATGATACTGGGGTTATGGATGATATCTTCAGCCATAATCCCGGTTAACCACTTACAGACCACAACATATATATGCATATTGTGGTCGGCAATTGGTTAACACAAGCACACGGTACAACAGACACCGGGGTATGAAATGTTGGGGTAACATTCTTTAATCAGCGTCTGTAACAATCCGAATCTTCACTCTTGATAAATTACAACAGGACAGCCTCACCTTTTAGAATCTGATTTGTGATCATTTTCCGCACTCTGTCCTTGTCGGAGATGATATGTCAACCTATAAAGTCATCCCATCCTATAAATGAGCTCAGTGCTGATAACAGACGCTGAACAACTGTCACATGAAAAGGTTCTCATAGGGATGCATGGCAGAAAAATGGAAGGCTTTATTCCTCCGGTAGTCTGGAAAATGTCATTTATCTGCCCTGAGCTCCGGCAGGAGACCGTTCAGCCTCTGTAATACCAAGGCAACATTTCTTCTGTTATAGCAGTGGTTCTCAACTCTGGTCCTCGGGACCCACCAACGGGCCAGATTTTAAGTATTACCTTGGGGAGATGCAGACTAGAATACTGCAATCACTGAGCAGCAAATGATATCACCTGTGATGTTTTTCAGTTATCCTGCAAACCTGGCCTGTTAGTGGGTCCCGAGGACCGGAGTTGAGAACCACTGTGTTATAGGGAGTTATTATACCAAAGTAATGACATGTCCACATTTACAGGCAGGCTTCCTTCTATGAATACGAGGAATAGAATTGGGTGAACGGTTCGTGACGAGCAAAAGTTCGGCCCGGACATTGCCTGTTCGACAAATACCCAGGTTTGCAGGGCACTTGGCAGGATTTTCACCCGCCAAGTGCCCCACAATGCACTGTGGGGCACAGTGAATTGCTGGTTGTTAAGAAGCAGGCCGCGGCGTCCTTAACAACGCATGACTCATCAGCTGTCAAACCATTTCCGGCAATAGAAAAATGTTAACAAAAAATGGCGTGGGGGTCCCCCCCAATCCATACTAGGCCCCTTGGGTCTGGTATGGATTTTAATGGGAACCCCATGCCAGAATGTAAAAAGAAAACGGTGTGTCCATAGATTTTGAAAGGAACCCCCACGCCAAAAGTTTGTAAAAAATGGCATGGGGTCCCCCCAAAATCCATACCAGACCCTTATCTGAGCATGCAGCCTGGTAGGCCAGGATGGGGGGGGGGGCGAGCGGGCGCCCCACCCCCGAACCATGCCAGGCCACATGCCCTCAACATGGGGGGTGCTTTGGGGTGGTTGGCTCTTTCCCCCCAGCCCAAAGCACAAGGGCCTCTCCCTGACAACCCTAGCCTGTGGTTGTGGGGGTCTGTGGTCAGGGGGCTTATCGGAATATCTGTAAGCCCCCTTTAATAAGGGTTCCCCCAAATCAACCCCCCCCCCCATGTAAATGAGTCGCTCATCCATGTCTTTATGGACCTTGCTTTGTGCACTGGTGCGCAGTCCTTTTGGAATCCCCAAACTCTTCCCACAAAGTTGGGAGCATGAAATTGTCCAAAATGTCTTGGCATGCTGATGCCTTAAGAGTTCCCTTCACTGGAACTAAGGGGCCAAGGTCAGCTCCTGAAAAACAACTCCACACCATAATCCCCCCTCCACCAAATGATTTGGACCAGTGCACAAAGCAAGGTCCATCAAGACATGGATGAGTGAGTTTGGGATGGAGGAACTTGACTGACCTGCATAGTCCTGACCTCAACCCCATAGAACACCTTTGAGATGAATTAGAGTGGAGACTGTGAGCCAGGCCTTCTCTTCCAACATCACTGCCTGACCTCACAAATGCTCTTCTGGAAGAACGGTAAAACATTCCCATAGACACTCCTAAACCTTGTGGACAGCCTTTCCAGAAGAGTTGAAACTGTTATAGCTGCAAAGGGTGGGCCAACCCAATATTGAACCCTACGGACTAGGAATGTGATGCCATTAAAGTTCATGTAAAGGCAGGCGTCCCAACACTTTTGGCACTATAGTGTATTCTGGGTGAAAGTCAGTTCCAGTTTGCACATAAGCTAGTGTCGTCTAGTTCTTGGGTGCTCAGCTAGAATACCTGGTTCCTGGTTCCAGACTGGAGGAAGCTGTATACTGATTGAAGCACCCAAGCTGGGTGCTGCACGGGCTGTCACAATTGTATTATACTGTGTCCTTGTGTTTTATTGTATCAGATTTTATTGTACCCTTTTTTTTCCCCTTGTATTTCATTGTATCATTGTATTATACTGTTTCCTTGTGTTTTATTGAATCGTATTTTATTATGCCCTTTTAATTCATTGTATCCTTGTATTTCATTGTATCCTTGTATTTTATCTTTGTTACAATAGTTATCTGTGAGGATACTCTCATTGTGCCGACATATAGAATATTTCTTTATGTCACAAGGCAATAGCATGGAGGAGGTGAGAACTGTTTGCTGTCACGGGATTGAGCCGCAGTGTGGCCCATGTGGGTGTTTGTCATCCGGCCTTGACTACTTGAACAGAACACAATACAATATACACACGCTGCAATCATTCCTTATTTCTTTGGAATGTCAAAATATTATTCACATTAATAATCAAGTGAATGCCGCTCTGAATCTCTATGGGCCACATGAACTAAGCTGACGAGGGTTCACATTCCGCTACTGCACACCCATCTGTGATTGGCCAGAGATCCAAGGCTGACCCATCCAGATTTAGCATTGGTAAAGACTTTGTTGCAAAATCTGAAAACTTTAACAAAAACAAAAATGAAATGATATAAACAAATTAAAGAAAGAGTTATGGCTGTATTAAAAATACCCAATCTATTGAAAATATATAGAAAACAAGTAGAAAAAACTGGTACCAAGAGAAGGACGGCTACATAAGTTATATAAAATTATTACAAAAAAAGAGGGTTCTTAAAACCATGTATTCATGTGACATAGAACAATATACGCCATATAGTAAAAACCAGCATGTCTTTGCTAAATGTTCCAAGAGATTGACGCGTTTCGCATAATTGCTTCCTCAGGACCTTACTATCTTGGCAGCAAAGAAAATGGAATATACAAAAGAAAGAAAATTACAATAATCAATGCTTAACATATGTCAAAGATCCACCCAACCCGCTCTATCTCATGTGTCAACTTATGTATCGTCACAAGGGCGTTGCACAAAGATGGTAGAACGTAATAAAGTGCGGACAGAAGGTACTGTGCGGGGCAACAGGTAGATATACACAAATATAGCCCTATATGCAGGGAAATAGAATGAATGAACAACTAATAAGTGATAACTACAGCCAACCAATTATACACTGTAATAATATCCCAATCATCTTAACAAACGTACTTGTAATGGAAGACGAAAGAGATGTAAAGGATTGGTATCTAAATATCCCTCCGTAAGGCAGAAAATCTGCAGTACCAATAGCATATAATTAGACAGACATCTAAGAGACAACAATAGACTATATAAAAGTAATAAACAGCAAAAAGTAAAATAAAAAGCATATACTTGTGTATAACTACCTTGTGCCCCACACAGTACATTCTGTCCGCACTTTATTGCGTTCCACCATCTTTGTGCAACGACCTTGTGATGATTCATATGTTGACACGAGATACAGCGGGTTGTATGGAGCTTTGTCATATGTTAAGTATTGATTATTGTAATTTTCTTTCTTTTGTATAGGCCATTTTTTTCCTGCGAAGATACTAAGGTCCTGAGGAAGCGACTATGCGAAACGCGTCGACCTCTTGGAACATTTAGCAAAGACATGCTGGTTTTTACTATGTGGCGTATATTGTTCTATGTCACATGAATGCATGGTTTTAACCACTTAAGGACCGGAAGGATTTCCAGCTTTAGGACCGGAGCCCTTTTTGCGATTCGGCACTGCTTCGCTTTAACTGACAATTGAGCGGTCGTGCGACGTTGTACCCAAACGAAATTTGCGTCCTTTTTTCCCCACAAATAGAGCTTTCTTTTGGTGGTATTTGATCACCGCTGCGTCATTTCTGATCGCCGCTATAAACAAAAGAAGAGCGACAATTTTGCAAAAAAACCCAAATTTCTTACTTTTTGCTAAAATACAAATCCAAAAAAAAAATATAAAAAAACATTTTTTTTCACCGTTTTTGGCCGATTTATATTCTTCCTCATATTTGCGATAAAAAAATCGCAATCGGCGCTTATTGATTGGTTTGCGCAAAAGTGGTCGCGCTTACGGGTGATGAGAATTAATTTTTGGGGTTTTTATTTTTTTTTTATTTTTTACTAATAATATCGGCGATCTGCGATTTTTTGCGGTACTGCGATATTTCAGCAGACATGTCGGACCATTTTGACACTTTTTTGGGACCATTGGCATTTATACAGCGATCAGTGCTATAAAAATGCACTGATTACTGTGTAAATGCCATTGGCAGTGAAGGGGTTAACCTGCAGGGGGCGCTCTAAGGGTTAACTGTGTTCCCTCAGTGTGTTCTAACTGTGGGGGGACTGCCCTAGCTGGGGAAGGGAAGTGGTCACAGCCTTCATGTACAGGAAGGCTGTGATCACAGCCCTTCCCCCTTCACAGAGCGGAGGTCCGTCTTTACATACACGGACCTCCGCTCCTTCGCTCCGGGGGGGCCATCGCGGGTAGCCGGCGGCAATCGAAGCCGCCGCACCCGCTCCCCGGCCCTCCCCGGACACAGTGAGCGCGCGGGCGCGCCTCCGGCGGCGCGCGCGCGCTCACTAGGCGCGATCACGCGGCCGCCGTCAGATGACGGCGATCCGCGTTACAGAGCCACTTTGCCGCCGTCAATTGCCGATTGACGGTCGGCAAGTGGTTAAGAACCCTCTTTTTTTGTAAAAAAATTGTAATAAAATTTGTTATTTTTATATAACTTATGTAGCCGTCCTTCTCTTGGTACCAGTAGAGTCCAACATTTTTCCGTTTTTTGCTATGATATAAACAAAGAAAAACAGGAAAAGCTGTAGCTGCGAAAATATAATTTAATATTAAAATACGCAAATATTAAAGTGGTTGTAAACCCTTCCATATACCCAGTGAAGTGACTGGCCTCAGGAGATACACAGAGATGAAACAAATTCTCCTACATGCACTATGTTACCAAAAGTATTGGGACGCCTGCCTTTACACGCACATGAATGTTAATGACATCCCAGTCTTAGTCCGTAGGGTTCAATATTGAGTTGGCCCACCCTTTGCAGCTATAACAGCTTCACCTCTTCTGGGAAGGCTGTCCACAAGGTTTAGGAGACAGCCAAGCAAAGCCGGGACCGGTAAACTGGAAGCGATGACATCACTTCCGGTTTATTCGCATTCAAAAACACAGATCTTGGTGTTTTGATTGCTTTTAAGTGCAGAGGAGGGATTTGTGGTCTTATAGACCCCCAATCTCTCCATAAAGGGGACAGTGTAAAAATATAAAAATAAAGTAAAATAAATAATAATAAAAAAAATGTAACCATCCCTTGTAATAGGAATAAAAGTTATAAAAAAAAAAACAAATAAAATGAAAGGGACAATGTAAAAATAAAAAAATAAAGTAAAATAAATAATAATAAAAAAATGTAACCATCCCTTGTAATAGGAATAAAAGTTATATATATATAAAAAAAAAAAAATGAAAGGGACAGTGTAAAAATAAAAAAAAATAAAGTAAAATAAATAATAATAAAAAAAATGTAACCATCCCTTGTAATAGGAATAAACGTTATAAAAAACCCCAAATAAAACAAAAGGGACAGTGTAAAAATATAAAAATAAAGTAAAATAAATAATAATAATAATAAAAAAGTAACCATCCCTTGTAATAGGAATACAAGTTATAAAAAAAAACAAATAAAATGAAAGGGACAGTGTAAAAATAAAAAAATAAAGTAAAATAAATAATAATAAAAAAAAATGTAACCATCCCTTGTAATAGGAATAAAAGTTATTAAAAAAACCCCAAATAAAATGAAAGGGACAGTGTAAAAATAAAAAATAATAATACAAAAAGTGTAACCATCCCTTGTAATAGAAATTAAAATAATCAAAGAAAAAAAAATGAAGGGATGGTGTAAAAATAAAAAATAATAATAAAAAAATGTAACCATCCCTTGTAATAGGAATAAAAGTTATATATATAAAAAAAAAAAAAAAATGAAAGGGACAGTGTAAAAATAAAAAAAATAAAGTAAAATAAATAATAATAAAAAAAAGTAACCATCTCTTGTAATAGGAATAAAAGTTATAAAAAAAGTTATAAAAAAAACCCAAATAAAACAAAAGGGACAGTGTAAAAATATAAAAATAAAGTAAAATAAATAATAATAAAAAAAAGTAACCATCCCTTGTAATAGGAATACAAGTTATAAAAAAACCCCAAATAAAATGAAAGGGACAGTGTAAAAATAAAAAATAATAATACAAAAAGTGTAACCATCCCTTGTAATAGAAATTAAAATAATCAAAGAAAAAAAAATGAAGGGATGGTGTAAAAATAAAAAATAATAATAAAAAAATGTAACCATCCCTTGTAATAGGAATAAAAGTTATATATATAAAAAAAAAAAAAAAATGAAAGGGACAGTGTAAAAATAAAAAAAATAAAGTAAAATAAATAATAATAAAAAAAAGTAACCATCTCTTGTAATAGGAATAAAAGTTATAAAAAAAGTTATAAAAAAAACCCAAATAAAACAAAAGGGACAGTGTAAAAATATAAAAATAAAGTAAAATAAATAATAATAAAAAAAAGTAACCATCCCTTGTAATAGGAATACAAGTTATAAAAAAACCCCAAATAAAATGAAAGGGACAGTGTAAAAATAAAAAATAATAATACAAAAAGTGTAACCATCCCTTGTAATAGAAATTAAAATAATCAAAGAAAAAAAAATGAAGGGATGGTGTAAAAATAAAAAATAATAATAAAAAAATGTAACCATCCCTTGTAATAGAAATTAAAATAATCAAAGAAAAAAAATGAAGGGACGGTGTAAAAATTAAAAGTAACATTAATAATAATAAAAAATGTAACCATCTCTTGTAATAGGAAAAAAGTTATAAAACAACAAGTAAAAAGTAAAGGGACAGTGTAAAAATTAAACGTAAAATAAATAATAATAATAGTTAAAAAATGTAACCATCCCTTGTAATAGGAATAAAAATGATCAAAAAAAAAATTGAAGGGACATTATAAAATAAAAAGTAGGAACCCACGCTTCTCCCCAGGCCCCCAAGGATGCGTTCTTTCGGGCTCTTCTTCACGACGGGCGCCATCAAGCATCCCATTTCCTGACAGCTGGTAGATGGTCCCCATTACTAAGCTGGAGTGAAATCCATTGGGCGCGTGGCCTGGTTGGAGTCCAGGCTGAGGTTGAATAAAGAAAAATGTACTTGATAACATGGAATTTCCTTTTTCCAATTAATTCAAATATTAAAAAAATAAAACGTAAAATAAATAATAACAATAAAAAAATGGAACCATCCCTTGCAATAGGAATAAAAGTGATAAAAAAAAAAATAATAATTGGATTGGGTAATCCCATATGTGCCCCAAATGGCCATTACCAGGAGACTGTTTGGGCTCGCTTAGAGTTTTGTACCTCTCTCATCAATGAGTTTAGTTTGCTGATTTATTGACTTTCTAAATACTAATTTTTCACTCATAGTGTTTTTTTATTTTTTACTATGTGGATTAATGCACCACTATTTATGACTTGGTAGCATGGAATTGCCTTTTTTTCAGGTTAAATAAAATATAAAAAAAATAAATAAACAAAAAGTAAAATAAATAATAATAATAAAAATTAACCATCCTTTGTAATAGGAATAAAAGTGATAAAAAAAAAATACAAATTAAAAGGGACGTTGCAAAAATAAAAAATAAATCCCTCCATGCTCATGTGCAGAAATGAACTCAAGTCGCACGCGCATATGTAAATGGTATTTGAACCACACATGTGAGGTATCGCCGCGAACGTTAGATCGAGAGCAATAATTCTAGCACTAGACCTCCTCTGTAACTCTAAACAGGTAACCGGTAAAGGTGTTTAAAACATTGTCTAAGGATTTTATTAAGTACTGTCGTTTGTTGCCATTCCACAAGCGTGTGCAATTTTAAAGCCTGACATGTTACCCTGTTTCCCCAAAAATAAGCCCTACCCTGAAAATAAGCCCTAGCGTTAATTTCGGGGATGGCTGCAATATAAGCCCTATCCCGCAAATAAGCCCTAGTTAAAGGCATGTAATCCATTTTGTAAAAAGATTAAATAATGTGCAGTGCATATTAACCACTTCACCACTGGGCACTTAAACCCCCTTCCAAACCAGACCAATTTTCAGCTTTCAGCACTGTCACACTTTGAATGACAATTACTCAGTCATGCAACACTGCACCCATATGAAATTTTTGTCCCTTTTTTCCCACAAATAGAGCTTTCTTTTGGCGGTATTTAATCACCGCTGGGGTTTTTATTTTTTTGCGCTATAAATAAAAAAAAGACCAAAAATTTTGTTAAAAAATGCATTTCTCTTTGCTTCTGTTATAAAATTTTGCAAATTGGTAATTTTTCTTTATAAATATTGGCCAAAATGTACACTGCTACCTATCTTTGGTAAAAATAACCCAAATTAGTGGATATTATTTGGTCTGTGTGAAAGTTATAGAATCCACAATCTATGGTGCCAATCACTGAAAATTGATCACACCTGATGTACTGACAGCCGATCTCATTTCCTGAGATCCTCAGAGCCGGTTCACACTACAGCGACTTGGGAGGCGACTTGTGACGCTCCAAGTCGTCCCCAAGTCGCTTGACAGAATCCCATTGAAGTGAATGGAAGCCATCTTAATGTACACTACTGAAGTTGCTCCAACTTCAGGAAAGGCTCCTGTACTACTTCAAGGCGACTTCTATCCGACTTGTGCCCATAGAATTCAATGGCAGTCATCTCCAAAGTCGGATCCCCCATCTATATTGAAGCGACTTTACAGGAAAAAGAAAAGAGTTTACTCAGTGAAAAACCCAGGCAACCCCCTCCCTCCCTTCTCTGATTGGCTCAGGCAAAGTCACCTGGCATGGAGGTCGCTCCAGGTCGCGTTGTAAGTCACTCAAAGTCGCCCAAAGTCGCGCTGAAGTCGTCTATGCAGTCGCCTATGAAGTCGCCTATGAAGTCGTGCCTGAAGTCGAATCGCTGTGGTGTGGACCGGCTCTAAAGCCCCATTCATACCTGAGCGTTTTGTAGCTTGAAGCCTGAATCTACAAGACGCTGGAGGGGAAAAAATCAACGCCTCACATTTCCACTCCAAAACGCCTGAAGCCAAAACGCCTGAAAACGCCTGAAAACACCTGAAGCTCAAACAAGTTCTGGAGGTATTTTTCAGGCAGATTTGGGCGTTTTTCTGCTTTTTACATTGGTGACCCTTTGACCTGTACAAAATCGCGTCAAAATAGCGATAAAATCGTGGTACTTTCTGCCTAAAAACAACACTCAGGTGTGAATGCGGCCTTAAACAGCCTGGCCACATAGAGAGGCCCGACATGCAGGGAACACCATCAGGCGTTCTAGGGACATAAAATACACAATGACGTGGCACAGTAGAGCACTGATGGGGCACAGATGTGACACTGATATGGCACGAATGGGGCACTGCTAGGCACTGGCACTACTGGGCACTGATATGGCACTGCTGGGCACTCATATGGCACAGATTGGGACACTGATATGGCACGGATTGGGACACTAATATGACATGAATTGGGGCACTGCCGGGCACTGATATGGCACCGCTGGGCATTGATTTGGCATGGATTGGGGCACTGCTGGGCACTGATATGGCACCGCTGGGCACTGATATGGCACAGATTGGGACACTGATATGGCACGGATTGGGACACTAATATGACATGAATTGGGGCACTGCCGGGCACTGATATGGCACCGCTGGGCACGGATATGGCACTGCTAGGCACTGATATGGCACTGCCGGGCACTGATATAGCATGGATTGGGGAACTGCTGGGTACTGATATGGCATCGCTGGGTACGGATTGGGGCACTGCTAGGCACTGATATGGCACTGCTGGGCATTGATATGGCACCGCTGGGCACTGATATGGCACGGATTGTTACACTGATATGGCACGGATTGGGGCACTAATATGGCATGGATTGGGGCACAGCTGGGCATGGATATGGCACTGCTGGGCACTGCTAATCACTGATATGGCACGGATTGGGACACTGCTGGGCACTGATATGGCACCTCTGGGCACTGATATGGCACTGCTGGGCATGGATTAGGGCACAGCTGGACACTGATATGGCACCGCTGGGCACTGATTGGGGCATGGCTGGGCACTGATATGGCACCACTGGGCATGGATTGGGGCACTGATATGGCACTGCTGGGCATGGATATGGCATTGCTGGGCACTGATATGGCACTGCTGATACAGATATGACACTGCTGGGCATGGATTGAGGCTCTGCTAGGCACTGATAAGCATGGATTGGGGCACTTCTGGGCACAAATTGAGGCACTGATAGGCACGGATTGGGGCACTGATCTGCACCATATTGGGACTGGCACTCGGGAGAATACCTTCAGCAGCCTCACGCTGCAGCTTCTCCGTCCGCTGCTCACGCAATCGATGTGACCAGTGGAGAGAACTGCACATGACGCTGGTTTGTTTACATTGATCGCTCCGTCATTGGAAAGAGCAATCACATGGTGAAGGGCCGTTGTCATTGGCCCTTTACTGCGATCCGTGACCCGCCGGGTCCCGTGAACCTGGTGGGCATGGACAGTCCTGTGTGCACACCCCAGGGGGTGTGCAGGCCGCGCGATTCTGGGAGGACGTCATTGTACGCCCTCCCAGGATTAAGCAACCGCGCTGTAGCTGTCTCTCGGCTATGCCCCAGTCGCCCAGTGGTTAAATAATCTTTTTACAAAATAAATTGCATACTTTTAGAATTATTTTATCCAAGGTTTATTTTTGGGATTACAGAATGTCATAGTGCTGACTCCTGAGCTGACAGGGGGAGAGAAGACAGGGGAGAGAAGACAGGGGGAGAGAAGACAGGGGGAGAGAAGACAGGGGGAGAGAAGACAGGAGGACAGAAGACAGGAGGAGAGAAGACAGGAGGAGAGAAGACAGGAGGAGAGAAGACAGGAGGAGAGAAGACAGGAGGAGAGAAGACAGGGGAGAGAAGACAGGGGAGAGAAGACAGAACACTGGAACTTTTTTAAAAAACATTATATCGTTTTATTTAGTGGTGCAACGAATGGAAATTCTGTTACCAAAAACTGAAAATGACAGTTTTTAAATGTTTTTTATTTGCAATTGTCATATGCAGCCTACCTGTGCCTGGGCACTGACAAGCAGCACTGATTGGCACTGATAGGTGGCACTGACAGGCGGCACTGATTGGAAGAACTGATTGCCACTGATAGGCAGCACTGATTGGTGACACTGATTGGCAATGGGCGATACCCGGGGCTGACCTCGTCCCCTTTCAGTATCGGGCAGTTTTTCGTTTTGGCCGATACCGAAAACACAGTTTTTGGCTGAAAATGCTGACAATTTTCGGCAGCTGAAATTTCGGTGCATCAATAATTTTATTCCAGGTTTTTTAGAACATAGAGAGGGGTAAATGACACAGCACCAGCACTGTGTTGTCTATCATGCTTTAAAGCATCAGGATTTCTATTTTTTTAGGGTTACAGCCACTTTAAACCCTTCAATACCAGGCACACTTCCCTACCAGACCAATTTCCAGTTTTCAGTGCTTTTGCGCTTTGAATGACAATTGCGCAGTCGTGCGACGTTGTACCCAAACAAACCTTTTGTCATTTTTTCCCCGCAAATAGAGCTTTCTTTTGGTGATATTTGATCACCTCTACGGTTTTTATTTTTTGCGCTACAAATAAAAAATGACCAAAATTTTTGAAAAAAAAAGTTTTTCTCTGTTTCTGTCACAAAACTTTGTAAATAAGTACATTTTTTTCCATCACTCATGGGCACTGGTGAGGCTACACTGACGGGCACTGATGAGGCAGTACTGATTGGCACTGATAAGATGGCACTGATGAGTTGGCACTGATGATAAGGCACATTAATGCAGCACTTATGGGCACTGATAGGTGGCACTGATATGCAGCACTGACAGGCACTGATATGCAGCACTGATGGGCACTGATATGCGGTACTGATGGGCACTCATAGGCAGCACTGATGGGCACTGATAGGTGGCACTGGGCACTGATAGGTGGCACTGGGGGGCACTGATAGGTGGCACTGATAGCTGATACTGGTGGGCACTAATAGGGGGCACTGGTAGGCAGCAGATGAGAGATGCACTAATGGGGGCCCATTCCCTGGTGGTTGAAGTTGGCACTGAGTGCCATGCATGTTGGGCACTGTGCCCCTTACCTGGTGGTCTAGGGTGGGCTCCCTGGTGGTCTAGGATTGGCTCCCTGGTGGTCCTGATTGGCTCCCTGGTGGTCCTGGGTGGGCACCTCCCTGGTGGTCCGTGGGCAGGCTCCCTGGTGGTCTAGAGTGGCGATCCTAGGGGGGCTGCGCTGATGAACAATCAGCACAGACCCCCCCAGTCAGGAGAGCAGCCGATTGGCTCTCCACTACTTGCATCTGCAGACGTGAGTAGTGGAAAAGCCGATATACAGCTTTTCCTGTTTACGCTGTGACCAGCCGTGATTGGTCACGGCTGATCACATGGTAAAGAGCTTCCAATGGTCTTTACTGAGATCAGTAATGCGGTGGGTCAGACTGATCCAACACACCACCGATCGCTGCAATGTGCGCCCCCCGCCCCCCCCCCCCGCCCCCACGGGGCATGTTTTCCTGCTGGACATCATATGACGCCCAGTCAGGATAACTAAACCACTTCCCACCCATCATTCTGCATACGGCGGTAGGGAAGTGGTTAAAATCGTCATGATGACATGACTGTATTTGAATAAACATAGATTATTGTACACACCGTAAATAAATAAGACATCCCCTGAAAATAAGCCCTAGTGTGTTTTTTTTTTTTAGCCAAAATTAATATAAGACCCGGTCTTATTTTCGGGGTAACGCGATAGGTATCTATTTGCTTGGCGTAACATCATCTTTCACAACTTACAAAAAAAAATTGAGGGCAACTATTGTGTTTTTTTTAAAATTCATTAAAGTGTATCTTTTCCAAAAAAAATACCATGCAACATTAAAAAATTGCAACAATCGCCATTTTATTCCCTAGGGTCTCTGCTAAAAAAAAAAAAAAAAAAGAATTATAATGTTTGGGGGTTATAAGTAATTTTCTAGCAAAAAATAGTGATTTAAAAGAAAATGTGCAAAAAAAAAAAAAAAAGCCTGGTCGGCAAGTGGTTAATACATAGGGGATGCTATGCAAGCTAAGCAAAAGCAATGGAAGCGTTGAGTGGGCTTGTTGAGGATGATGGTGATTAAAGTCGCTATAGAACTTGCTTATTATTATTCTTTTTGACCTTCATAGAGTGAAAACATTGAATTGATAAGATAGAATAACGCACGGTTGTTCCTATAATGAAGTGCCTATGAGCAATATTCCTAAGGACTGACATAAAAGATACCACCACCAACATTGCCACTCTTCTCTGCCAAGGACAACCACAATGGAAAGTCCGATGAGACATAGCAATAGAAAGTGTAATAATAAGAACAATTCAGCAGCTCAGCTCAATACTAAGTAGGAAAAAAAAACAAAACAATATTTTTTTACTTTCTGCTATAAAACATATCCAATAGAAAAATGTAAGAGAAAAAAATCGAATTTCTTTGGCCAATATATATTCTGCTACATATTTTTGGTATATAAAATCCCAATAAGCGTATATATCAATTGGAGTGCACAAAAGTTATATATATATATATATATATTTTTTTTTTTGCGCTGTAAACAAAAAAGACCGACAATTTCAGAAAAAAAAAAAAATATTTTTTTACTTTCTGCTATAAAACATATCCAATAGAAAAATGTAAAAACAAATGTAATTTCTTCAACCAATATGTATTCTGCTACATATTTTTGGTATAAAAAAAGTCCCAAGAAGCGTATATATTGATTGGTTTGCACAAAAGTTATATTGTTTATTTAATTTTCTTTGCGCTATAAACAAAAAAGACCGACAATTTCAGAAAAAAAAAAACAATATTTTTTTACTTTCTGCTATAAAACATATCCAATAGAAAAATGTATTTAAAAAAAATAAAATTTCTTCAACCAATATATATTCTGCTACATATTTTTGGTATAAAAAAGTCCCAAGAAGCGTATATATCGATTGGTGTGCACAAAAGTTATATTGTTTATTTTTTTTTTTTTGCTCTATGAACAAAAAAAGGCCGACAATTTTGAAGAAAAAAAAAATAGACTTGCGCTGTCCCCACAGGGTGGTACTGCGGACAGTAGGAGGGTACGATATGCCACGCCCTTTAAATTGGCAGAACGCAATTATTGGGAAGAGGAACGAATGGATTTTATAGGCATAATTAAAAACAATTTTGTAAATTTTCATTTATAGCAAATAATATTAATGTCATGAACAAATATAAAATACATATACATAAGTGAAAATGATTAAAACTAACATTTGACCAACAAATGGTCTAGGACAGGACTACATTTAAAGATGTAAAAAAAAACTTCAGGGTGTCCCTAGGTTGGGTAGTTGCCCCAAAAGAGTAGCAAACTATTATTTGGGGCCAGCTACCCGACCCAGGAAAGTCCTGAAGTTCTTTTACATCTTTAACTGTAGCCCTGTCTAGGACTATAGACGATTTGTTGGCCAAATGTTAGTTTTAATCACTTAGCGATGATCCCAGCCCCTAGAGGCTTAATGGTGACCTCAAGAGTTTAGAGAGCCAACATCCATCTTTACAGTGTCGGTTACTAGGCATAGTGGGCGCAGATAGAAGTAAGTTGGGCGCCAGACACTTTGAGAATGCAAAAAGAGATTTATTGTCTCTTAATGAACTGGGGAGAGAGGGTTAGGGCCAGGACACCCTTAGGCAGACTCCTAGACAAAAATAGAAATAGGAGGACAGCTAAACAGTTCAAAGGCCTGTAAGCTGAATTGCAGCAAACTGTATTTGTAGACCGCTATCTCCAATAGTTACTGAACTTGCAACTTTGACTTCAATGCAGATCACGACTCACTGGGTCCCATTGTAGATCCTCTCACTGAGCTCACATCTCTCACTAGACTCTTCAGATATCAGCCACCACTGGATCCCTTGAGCTCCTTCACAACTAGCCTGCTGTGGCTTCCAAGTGTCACCCACGCTGTCCCGCTGGGTCCCTCACTTAGCTCTTCAGCTAACCCGCTGAATCCTCTGCAAGCGTCACCCACACTGTCCCGCTGGGTCCCTCACTTGGCTCTTCAGCTAACCCACTGAATCCTCTGCAAGTGTCACCCACACTGTCCCACTGGGTCCCTCACTTGTTGGCTCTTCAGCTAACCCGCTGAATCCTCTGCAAGTGTCACCCACACTGTCCCACTGGGTCCCTCACTTGTTGGCTCTTCAGCTAACCCGCTGAATCCTCTGCAAGCGTCACCCACACTGTCCCGCTGGTTCTTTCACTTGGCTCTTCAGCTAACCCGCTGAATCCTCTGCAAGCGACACCCACACTGTCCCACTGGGTCCCTCACTTGGCTCTTCAGCTAACCCGCTGAATACTCTGCAAGCGACACCCACGCTGTCCCGCTGGATCCCTCACTTGGCTCTTCAGCTAACCCGCTAAATCCTCTGCAAGTGTCACCCACACTGTCCCGCTGGGTCGCTCACTTGGCTCTTCAGCTAACCCGCTGAATCCTCTGCAAGCATCAACCACACCGTCCTGCTGGTTCTCTCACTTGGCTCATCAGCTAACGCGCTGAATCCTCTGCAAGCGTCACCCACACTGTCCCTCACTAGGCTCTTCAGCTAAGCTGCTGAATCCTCTGCAAGCATCACCCACACTATTCTGTTGGGTCCCTGGCTTGACTCTACTGAAGCTTTCCCACTTGTTCACTGTCCCCGGCTAGTAAATAGGGCTGCTCTGGTACTTCTTCAGACTTCACAAACTTGGACTCTGATAACAGGAGTAGATGTCCCTTAGTGGCGACTGTGTTACCCTTCATCTTTGGCCTCTAGTTCTCACTTGCCTCTGGTGATCGGCATGGTCATCTCTGCTGGCCACTGCTTTCCTTCCTCTAAGACAATAACTTGATTCTCCATCCGGTAGAATCCTTGCAACTTGGTTGAGCTCCATGCCTGAAGCCCCAACCCCGCGCTGCTTGCTTACAACCTGGGTAGGCCTTGAACTGCTTAGCAACCGGATACTGCGGGATAGACCTCAGGCTTCTGACCTAGCAGCCGGGAGCTTTTCAACACACGTCCACCCAGACAGCCCTCCAGGTGACACAGAACACCGATCACCTGACCTCTCCCAAGTAAATAGGTTCTACCAGCAGCCCCTGGGGCCAAAGAAACCCTGACTGATTGGCTGGAACAACCTATTCACTACAAACTATGGGATATTTTTATTTATTTTTATTCATTCATTTTTATTTTTTACTAGTAATGGCAGCGATCAGAGGCTTGTAGCAGGACTACGATATTGCGGTGGACAATCGGACACTAACTGACACTTTTGACACTATTTAGGAATCAGTGACACTAATACAGTGATCAGTGCTAAAAATATGCACTGTCACTGTACAAATTACACTGGCTGGGAAGGGGTTAACATCAGGGATGATCAAAGGGTTAACTGTGTGCCTAGCCAATGTTTTAGTACAATGTGGGAGGTGCTATTACTAGGGGAAGAGATGGATCCTAGCCCTTGCTTTGCAGAGACAAAAATTCCATCCCTCCCCCCCCCATCAGAATGGTGATCTGCCTTACATAGGTAGACCGCTGCTCTTCCTCTCTGTTCAATCATCAGACATCAAGTCCGCGGTACCCACCACTAGGCTCCCGCTGTGTGTGATCAGCGGCGCACATTCGCGCCCCCTACCTGGAAGAGCCAGATTACGCATATATATGTGATCCAATGCACAGGTGCCATCCTGTAGCAGTAAAATTGGGGCAGACCTGAAGTGGTTAAAGGCTGGGTGGAGGGGGAGCATGGCATAATTGTGGCTGGGGTCAGCTGGTTGGTATCCAACATGGAATAACTGCACACAGAGATCCCAGATAGGTTGCTAGGAAGGCTAGGTAAATATTGTTCTCTCTGGCTTCAGTGTAATCAGTGGAGTAGTCTGTGATTGCTTCAGGCAGTTCTGGGCTCCAGAGGTTGCAGATTTGATTGTTTCTCCCTGCCTTCTGGAGGATTCAAGAATGTAGAGGGCTGGAAAGGCAAATTGGCAACCTGAATATTTATGTCTCAGCCAATCCTTGGGGGAGGATGCCAAGAAGGTGGCTGGGGAGTGTATAAATAGTATAAATAGTCTGGGAATGGAGGAAGTCCTGTTGTTGTCCAGAAGGAGAAGTTTCCAGCCTGAAGGGCTGATGCCCTTCCAGGCAGCCTAGCTGAAATTCTGCCGGTGGTCACCAAAGTCCCAGCTTCTGCTGAGCTGGGGGGCCTATTTTCTGAGGTTCGCTGCAGTCATACAAGGGCTTTTGCTGTGGATCCGGTCTGAAAAGTTCACTGAGGAAAGTCTGTCGGATATTAGAAGGTGGCAAGCCAAGTATCCAGGGACACTGTGAGTACAGTCCTGTGTGCGGGACCCTGGTGACGCTGCAACCCCTTGTGCATTAAGGCTAAAGCTTGCCTGCCCTGGGACATTGCATATGCTGTCCACCTCTTGGGCTACCACTGAAGGGACTGTTGCAAGGAGTAGCTGCAGTGAGAAGAGTGTCCTTTTGTTACTGCTCAGAGGTTTTGGAGTATCCCGAGGCTCCCTACACCCTATCCCAGTTATTCAGCAATTAATTTAAAGGAAAAGCAACTCATAGACTGTTTACTGATCCTTAAGGGTGACTGTTGCTGTGCGCTGCCACACTAAATGGGAAAGGGAACCTGGGCAAATCAGCAAGCTATTTTAGGGGTGAGCACTACACAAGGAATGGGGAACGTATTCAAACTAAGTTAAACAACAAACAACACTTGGTAGTAGCAGCACAAACTATTCGTTCCAACTAGGTGGCGACAGGGCCTAAATATCATAGCCAACTCAGCATAATGTTAGGCTGCCATACTTGGCTCGGTGTATTTAGCCCTCGATATGCAATGTTTAGGTTCCCTATGAGGCCACCTCCTCCCTATGGGAGATTTCATTTGTTTCTGTCGTAGGGACATTTGGGATTTTTCCCATAGGTTGATTGATTTTTGGCATAGCTCCATTGTGAGCTGTAATTTTTTACATGATTTATAAACTAATTTATATGGTGTTTATATATGGTTGTATCTACATATGTATTTTTCCATTTATTTTATTCTCCTTTATATATATATATATATATTTTTTTTTTTTTTTTTTTCAATAAGGTATTTAAGCTTAATGATAGAACTGCCATCACACAGCTTTGAGTGATTGAGATCCTTGGCTGTTGGTTTTAGTGGCCTGATCTGGGATATTTATATCATCTTCATGACATCACTTTTTTATTTATTTTTTATTTATTTTTGTATTCATACATCCACTATTTTTAGGCTACCACTAAGATTAGTAAGCGCAGCTTGCCCCTTTTCAAGATGGCGGGCGACCGTCCAATTTGGTATACAGATCAAGGGGAGTGATACCCTATAATAGGCAGTGTGTCCGCGGAGCACCTCATCCCCAAGACGACGTCTGGAGTGAGACGAAACGTATGTTGGGAGGGCACGCTGACGTCACTGCCTTGTGGAGATAACGTTTAGAGCGGCCAGCCAGATCTTTTACGCTGATTGTTTTTAAATAGGCTGTAAGTGCAATCTTTTTATCCATTAAGCTTCCTTTTAGCAGTACCAGGGCTGGACTGGGACAAAAATTTGGCCCTGGACTTCATCCAGACCGGCCCACTTTGCAGGTCTCTCGCATAACGCCCCCCCCGTCTGTTGAGTCAGCTGTCTGTCCCCTCCTCCGTGCTCCTTCTGGCCCCTCCCTGCTCCTCTCTTTCCCCCATGCTCCTCTGGTCCCCCCCCCGTGCTTCTCTGACCCCCACATGCTTCTACATTCCCCTCTCCTCCGCTCCTCTGGTCCCCCACATGCTCCTCTGGTCCCCCACATACTCCTCTATTGCCCCCCATTCTACTCTGGTCCTCCACATGCTCCTTCTGGTCCCCCATGCTCCTCTATTGCCCCCATGCTACTTCTGGTCCTCCATGCTCCTCTATTCCCCCACATGCTCCTTCTGGTCCCCTGTTCTCCTCTATTGCCCCCCATGCTGCTCTGGT
>BLSH010050765.1:88254-106408 GCA_018402905.1 Glandirana rugosa
TTGATACTGAACACCCCCTACATCAAGGGCCCCCTCTGACTCGGACATGGTATATAACCAGAACCTTGAAGTTTGTACGGGTTTTTATTTCGAGCCACGGAAGTGGTCCCTAGCCGTTCCACAGGCTAGGGCCTGTGGTCACAGGAGGTCGTGAGAGACATCACAGGCGCCGGCCGCGTCTGAACAAAAAATTTGATAGAAAGGGGTATTCGACAATCTGAGCCGGCCTTGTGCACCGTGGTGGGTGAGTAGGAGGATCTCGTCACCACAGTTTGAGTTAAAGTAACACCCGGTGTAATCGTAATACTAACGGGTATTTTCCCGGCCAACATACAAATTCTGATATACAGGTCTCGTAGGGGAAGGGAATGTAATCCGAGTCTAACAGCTTATGGGGAAAGATAGTTTAAAAAACAAGTCTGCGCCGGCCGCGGACACTACAGAGAGTGCTGGAGGACACTGGTGTCCGGGATCGGACACCTTGCCGATCCCTGGTGAAGGCACCGAGCTTTATTTTTGGGCATGTTTGAAGTTCCAAGACCAATATATGGTACAGGCTCAGTCTCCCCCGGGAACTACATCCCCCACAAGTCATAGTTCCTTCTAGCAGGCTCTGTCCTTCCCACAATCCACAGCAGCTCAGTTTCCTCCTCTCTGTGATCCTGGGTGGTAGGCAGGGTGTAGGCAGGCTACACACACACAGCCCAGCAGCAGTGATAATCGCACATCATAAACGCCACATGAGAGAATGTAAGGCCCCTTTCACACAGGCGGCTGTTCTGCCGTTGCTAAATGCAAGCCAGATACTAGACTCCAAAGCACAACGATTACTTGCATTTGTACATTCCGATTAGCCAGGATTATGTGCAGCTACATTTAGCTGCAGTGGAAAAATTCTTGACATTTCTGAAGTGCTTCATATTGATTCTCTATGCTTGTTGCCGTTGCTATCCGTAGGTGACACAGTGCACTGCTTTTACCTGCAGATAGCTGCAGATAGCTGCATTACATCATTCCTGGACGCATTCAAATCCATTTTTTCTAATCGTTCTAAATTGTCTGTAATGAAACTGTTGCTAAATGCAGAGTGTGAATGGGGCCATAGGAAAGCATTGTCGCAGTATAGCTGCGGTAGATAACTTCATCTATCCGCAGCTAAAAGCTGGGTTCTATCCGTCCGTGTTAAAGAGTTTAAATACTTAATCAAACATCAAAAAGTCCACAAAACAACTCCATCATTCTCCTTTATGTGAAGAGAAATCTTCAAACATGCCCAAAAATAGTGCTCACCTCCCTCCAGACGGACACTCACCACAAAGACATGTCTTTCTAATCAAAGATCGTTTCAAGGGAACTCTTAAGGCTTCAGCATACCAAGATATTTTGGACAATTTCATGCACCCAACTTTGTGGGAGCAGTTTGGGGATGGCCCCTTCCTGTTCCAACCTGACTGCTCACCACTGCACAAAGCAAGGTCCATAAACACATGGGTGAGCGAGTTTGGGGTGGAGGAACTTGACTGGCCTGCACAGAGTCCTGATCTCAACCCGTTAAAACACCTTTGGGATGAATTAGAGCAAAGACTGGGAGCCAGGCCTTCTCGTCCAACATCAGTGCCTGACCTCACAAATGGGCTTCTGGAACCCTTGTGAACCCTAAACCTTGTGGACAGCCTTCCCAGAAGAGTTGAAGCTGTTATAGCTGCAAAGGGTGGGCCAACTCAATATTGAACCCTACAGACTAAGACTGGGATGCCATTAAAGTTTATGTAAAGGCAAGTGTCCCAATACTTTTGACAATATATTGTATATCATAAAGCAAAATGAACCCACTAGTGTTATACCATCATGGAAACATTTTATTAGCATGTCAGAAAATAGACTCACAAACGTTATCAGAAATAAATGCCTCTCGGTGAATCCAGATCGGCCTTTCACAGGAAAACAACAGTCCACATGCAGAGTCTGAGGTCGGTGTATTTTCTGTTCTACTAATAAAATGCCAGCGTTGCGTTTTGACTTTGGTTTTTCTGAATGAATGTTTTTTATATTAAAGAGTGATTTATTGTAGCAGCTGGTATTGTTTTTCAGTAATTTTTTTTACAATTTTTTCACTGAATTTTTCATGGTTACTATGTGAGATATATTCAGCGCGGCGTGGGCAGTAATATTATTGTTTCCAAGCAATTTCCATTGTGAGCCAGCGGCACTTTGACAATCATCAATTATTACATCCAAGTCACGGTGTCTTTGTTGGCAGTGACAATGCCATGGTATTGGTGCCCCATTATACTGCGTGACATTTTGAGTTGCATGATTCATATAAACTCTCAATGGATTGCTTTTCAAAGAGAAATAAATAAAATGAAAATATTTTGTATCCATCACTTCACATTCCCTGAAACCCCATAGAAAGGGAATAGAGAATGGAAACTTTCATCATAAAATCTTTTCAAAGAAATAAACGCAGCTGTGCCATTATTTATCTGATACCCAATATTGATCTGGGGGTGAGATGTGAATTCAGGAAATTGAGAAGGTTTTCCAAATAAAAGATGGAACAGAGAAATACAATAATAACTCAGTTTTCCATTTTAGGTTGCAACTAGTAAACAGTAACATACAGCGCCTTGAAAAAGTATTCATACCCCACATGTTGTCATGTTACAACCAAAAACATAAATGTATTTTATTGGGATTTTATGTGATAGACCGACACAAAGTGGCTCATAATTGTGAAGTGGATGGAAAATGATAAATGGTTTTCAAAACTTTTTAGAAATAAATCTGTGAGAAGTGTGGGGGGCATTTGTATGGCGCCCCCCGGAGGCAAGACTTTGTAGAACCGCCTTTCTCTGCAATTACAGCTGCAAGTCTTTTTGGGGAGGTCTCTACCAGCTTTGCCCATCTAGAGAGGACATTTCTGCCCATTCTTCTTTGCAGAATCCCCCAAGCTCTGTCAGATTGGATGGAGAGCGTCTGTGATCAGCAATTTTCAAGTCTTGCCACAGATTCTCAATGGGATTTAGGTCTGGACTGTGATTGGGCCATTCTAACACATGAATATGCTTTGATCTAAACCATTCCATTGTAGCTCTGGCTGTATGTTTAGGGTCGTTGTCCTGCTGGAAGGTGAACCTCCACCCCCGTATCAAGTCTTTTGCAGACTCTAATAGGTTTTCTTCTGAGATTGCCCTGTATTTGGCTCCATCCATCTTCCCATCAACTCTGACCAGCTTCCCTGTCCCTGCTGAAGAAAAGCATCCCCACACCATGATGCTGCCACCACCATGTTTCACAGTGGGGACAGTGAGTTCAGGGTGATGTGCAGCGTTAGTTTTCCGCCACACAACGGGTTTAGCTTTTTGGCCAATAAGTTAAATTGTGGTCTCATCTGACCAGAGCCCCTTCTTCTTCCACATGTTTGCTGTGTCCCCCACATGGCTTCTCGCAAACTGCAAACGGGACGATGAGAAGATGAGTAGGTGAAGCTGTAGCAATCCTGTCTTGCAAAGTCCAAGCAATCTTCTCCGGCTATAAGAGTTAGGTACCTAAGAACACTGTCCTTCTAATCACTGAGATGAGGCACAAAGAGGTTAAATTCCACGACACAAAATAGCTTTGTAATGATCATTGACTTCTTGAATATACAGGTCACAAATGGCAATCCAGTGTATATAAACGGTAATCCAAAAGGTAATAAAGAGATGCTGCATAGACAGTATAAGTGCTCTTATATGTTGGCCTGAGCCCGCTCACCAAATCCAGAGGACTGTAGGTAGACAAACGATCCGGCACTCAGATGAAAAGGATGGTAATGCTGGGCCCGTTAGTTCACACTGACTGCTTGCTCCTGGGAGGTAGAGAGCATCCACTGCTCTCCTTGCAGTTCTCCTGAATCTGCAGATGCGACTGCTGCGGCTTTAATCCAGACTCAAATGAGGATGGGATGGCTCCGCTGATCACTCACTGTGTTGCTGGAAAGCGGCAGTTAGCTGGGTCACTTGCAGAGAATTCAGTCGGCTGGAATGCTGTAAGTAGGCCGCGGCCTATCTCCGGCTATAGAAACACACATGGTTCCTCACTGATCGATTACGCTGTCCCAAAGAGACCGCTCTCAGCTCCTCCTCCCGCTTAAACAAGTTTCTCCCACAATGCATCTCCCCTCCCAGAAGTCCCCAGTGCAGCACAGCCCGATGGGAAATGGAGTCCTTCATTCCAGAGTCTGCTGACTGTTTCTTCTCTTCACACTACAATTCCCACAATGCTTCATCCTCATTGCAATTACCGTCTTATTCCACAAACGAACACTAGAGGGAGTTCCCCATGTTAGGCAATGAACACAATTGTCTGTATGCCAGAGGAATATTTCTGAGCTCCTGGCTACATAAAATTTTGCAAACAGGTAATTTTTCTCCTTCACTAATGTGCGCTGATGAGGTGGCACTGATGGGTACTGATGAGACAGCACTGATGGGCACTGATGAAGCAGCACAGATGGGCACTGATAGATGGCACTGATGAGGTGGCACTGTTGGGCACTGATGAGGCTACACTGATGGGCACTGATAGGTGACACTGATGGGCACTGATAGGCAGCATGGAGAGATGGCACTGTTAGGTGGCACTGATGGGTACTGATAGGCACTGGTAGGCGGCACTAATAGGCAGCACTGATGATGAGGCATTGATGGGCACTGATTGGCAGCACTTATGGGGTGGCACTGATGGGCACTGATAAGTGGCACTGATAGATGGCACTGGTGGGCACTGATTAGCAGCACTGGAGGGCACTAAGGGGACTGATGTCCCCCTAACAGAAGGCAGTTAATGGCTTTCTTCCTTTCTTTACGCTGACAGCGTGAGGAAAAAAGCCGGTTACCGGCTTCTGTTTACTTCCGTGATGAGCTGTCATTGGCTGACAGCTGATATTGTGGTAAAGGGCCCGCTGTGAGTCCCAAGGACAGGGCAGCGCAAGAATGGGAAGACATCCACGTATGCCCTCCCAGCAAAGGAAGCCCGCGCTGTAGCCATCTTTCGGCTATAGTGAGGGCACCAAGTGGTTAACTGACAATTGCGCGGTCGTGCGACACTGTACTTATTTCTGTCCTTTTATTCCCACAAATAGAGGGGTTTTTTTGGTGGTATTTGATCACCTCTGTGGTTTTTATTCTTTGCGCAAAAAAAAGAGCGACAATTTTGCAAAACAAAACAATATTTTTTAATTTCTGCTATAAAACACATCCAATAAAAAAAAAAAAAATTAAAAATCGAATTTCTTCCTCAATTTAGACCAATATGTATTCTGCTCCATGTTTGTGGTAAAAACATGAATCCCAATAGGCATGCAGGAGAGCCGCCTTGCCACTGTACATCAAAAGTATACCGTCGGCAAGCAGTTAATTATACATTCTTTGTCGCCAAGTGCTTGGTTAAAAACGGAAAGTGAGATAAAAACAATGGCTGCAGCTGCTCTCTGTAGCTGCTGTCATGTGGTGCTGAAATGGTTAACAGCCGTATCAGTAAGAGGAGGAAGCTGCTGAGCAGGAAGACTTCAATAGACTGAGTCAGGCAGCACTGCACTGTGGGACCTGTAGTCCACAGGAGAGAGACAATGCTGTAATCAAGAGCTTTTTAACTGCATTTCCCCAGAGAAAAGGGCTGCATTTATTCAGGCTGTACAGGACACAGCTTCTTCTTGCTGTGAGGGAGCCTGGAGAGTGCACATGGCTGTCCAGTATGTGCATCGTCACTGCTGCATAGCAGCAGCCTGAGCAGGATCCGGAGTGCTGAGTCCAGATGTGCTGACAGCCAGAGTCACCTGGGTGCAGATCAGAGAGTGGACTAATCGTTGGGTGTGACCGTATGGTGAGCTTCATTATCACTGGAACTGGTGAGCTGCAGCTGTTGGGATTTACTATCTGCTGCTAGAGAAACCAAGCCCTTTAGGAAATTACCATAAAGCCATCTAGTGGCCTTATTACTGACTGCAGGCTCAACTTGGACTTTTCTCGTGTGCGCCAACGGTACAATTGGGCCCCAATGCTAGCCAGCTGAAGAGTTAGGACTAAAGACTGCTGCTAAAGAAATCTTTACCTATTGCTTATGCTAAGAGTTACCTCATAGGACATTTCACTGTATCCTAGCCATTCTCCTAGAGTGCACTCTGGATTAGTTATATTATGATTATTATTATTATTCACATTGCAGTTAAGACTTACACTCACTGGCCACTTTATTAGGTACACCTAGCTAGTACCAGGATGGATCCCCTTTTGCCTTCATAACTACCTTTGTTCTTCCTGGCATACAACAAGGTGTTGGAAACATTCCTTAGAGATTTTGGTCCATAGTGACATTTGCTGCAGATTTGTGGGCTGCACATCCATGATGCCAATCTCCCGTTCCACCACATCCCAAAGCTGTTCTATTGGATGAGATGTGCTGAGTGTGGAGGCCATTGGAGTGTAGGGACCTCATTGTCCAGTGGTGAGATGATTGGAGCTTTGTGACATGGTGCATTATCCTGCTGGAAGGAGCCATCAGAAGATGGGGGCACTGCAGTCATAAAGGGATGGACATGGTCAGCAACAATACTCAGGTAGGCCGGGGTTTTTAAACAATGCTCAATTGGTACTAAGGGGCCCAAAGTGTGCCCATCCCCCACACCATTACACCACCACCACCAGCCTGAACCGGTGATACAAGGCAGGGTGGATCCATGCGCCAAATTCTGACCCCACCATCTGAATGTCACAGCTGAAATCCAGACTCCTCAGACCAGGCAATGTTTTTCCAGTCTTCTATCGTCCAATTTTGGTGATCCTGTGCCAATTGTAGCCTCAGTTTCCTGTTCTTAGCTGACAGGAGTGGCACCCAGTGTGGTCTTCTGCTGCTGTAGCCCATCTGCTTCAAGATCCCATGTGTTGTGCATTCAGAGATGGTATTCTGCATACCTTGGATGTAATGAGTAATTATTTGAGTTACTGTCGCCTTTCTATAATCTGGAACCAGTCTGCCCATTCTCCTCTGACCTCTAACACCAACAAGGCATTTTCCTCCACACAGCTTCCACTCACTGGATATTTTCTCTTTTTCACACCATTTTCTGTAAACCCGAGAAATGGTTGTGCATGAAAATTCCAGAAATACTCAGACCAGCCCGTCTGGCACCAACAACCATGCCACGTTCAAAATCCTTTAAATGCATTTTCTTCCCCATTCTGATTCTCGGTTTGAATTTCAGCAATTTGTCTTCACCACGCCTAGACGCCTAAATGCAGTGATTTGCTGATATGTGATTGGCTGATTAGCAATTTGTGTTACCAAGCAACTGAACAGGGGTACCTAAAGTGGCCGGTGAGTGTTTATTATTGATTTTGCTGATTCATGAGTTAATCGGAGTCTAGTGATACAGAACTCTATTCCAAGTTACCTTGGCATAATATTTATACTGTCTGGCGGACTGTCTGAACCTTCTTTGTGCTCATTTATGGTCAAACCACCTCAAACAGTCTTGTGTCTTTTTCCTGATGCTAATTAACAACTAAGTTAACCACTTCAGCCCCGGAAGGATTTCACACTTTAGGACCAGAGCACTTTTTGCGATTCGGCACTGCGTCGCTTTAACTGACAATTGCGCGGTCGTGCAACGTTGTACCCAAACAAAATTTGCGTCCTTTTTTCCCCACAAATAGAGCTTTCTTTTGGTGGTATTTGATCACCGCTGCATCATTTCTGATCACCGCTATAAACAAAAGAAGAGCGACAATTTTGCAAAAAAAACCCCAAATTTCTTACTTTTTGCTAAAATACAAATCCAAAAAAAAAATATAAAAAAAACATTTTTTTCATCGGTTTTGGCCGATTTATATTCTTCCTCATATTTGTGATAAAAAAAAATCACAATCGGCGTTTATTGATTGGTTTGCACAAAAGTTGCCGCGTTTACGGATGATGAGAATTCATTTTTGGGGTTTTTATTTTATTTTTATTTTTTTACTAGTAATGGCGGCGATCTGCGATTTTTAGCAGTACTGCAATATTTCGGCGGGCATGTCGGACCATTTTAACACTTTTTTGGGACCATTGGCATTTATACAGCGATCAGTGCTATAAATATGCACTGATTACTGTGTAAATGCCATTGGCAGTGAAGGGGTTAACCTGGGGGGGCGCTCTAAGGGTTAACTGTGTTCCCTGGGCGTGTTCTAACTGTATGGGGGCTGGCCTGGCTGGGGAAGGGGGGTGATCACAGCTTCCATATAGAGGAAGGCTGTGATCACAGCCCTTCCCCATCTCACAGAACGGAGATCCATGTTTACATGCACGGACCTCCGTTCTTTTACTGCAGGGGGTGGCATCACGGGTAGCCGGAGGAGATCGAGTCTGCCGCACCCGCTCCCTGGCCCCCCCGGACACAGTGAGCGCGCGAGCTCGCCTCAGGCGGCGCGCGCGCGCTCACAGTGCACGACCTCGCAGCCGTCGTCATATGACGGCGGTTTGCGATATCGAACCGCCTTGTCGCCGTCAACCTGCGGTTGGCGGTCGGCAAGTGGTTAAAGGTATCTACACTTGTGTTCCTATACGTTCTTGCAGTCACTTTCACCCAACCAGGTGTTTCAGAGGGACTGAGGTTATTCTTGGAGTCAAGGCACAGAACAGAGAACCCAAATTTTGGAATTGACTATAGAACGTTTAGTAGCATAGTGATGGTTCAAATCAGACTATTTTGATTTCGCAATGGGGCTTCTGCTCCCTCACTCCGACTCTGACACTTCACCACCCTAGAAGCTCATCAAGTATGTTGGTCATATAAGAGGACGTCGCTCCTAGGACCTCTGCCAACCTGAACTCCAGGTCATGGGTGCTCACTCTTCCGGGGTCAGGTTCTCCCACACTCCATTTAGCGAGGTCCCGGAGCCGCATGCCACTTCCAAAGGCTAAAAACAACTTTTATTCTTCAGCACAAACATGGACCTAATCCAGGATCCTTCCTTTAACATGTTTCGCCCCCTACTGGGGCTTAATCATAGCGCTCTATGCATACACCAAATGGAGTTGACCCTCTTGTAGTATAACAGAGAGGAGTCAAAAATCACTTAGTGGTCTCTCACTTACCAGTGGTGTCCTCGGGCTGCTCTCCTCTCCCCGCGGCAACGTCACTGATGGCTTCGGTAGCACAGTTGTTTAGTGGAGGAGAAAAAAGAGAAGGACAGGCTTCTCATAGGGTAAAATGATTCAAATCTATTCTAAAATAATCAGTGACCAGTATACATGCAAAGAAGTTAAAAACATGGGCATCCCATTAATGGAAAGAAAGCCACAGGCTTCCACCTGCATGTGAATCTACGCACCGTGCGTTCCAACATGACGCGTTTCGTCACTATGTAACATCTTCAGAAGTCCTTGAAATTATGGTCTTTATTTGAGCATTGAATATTTGCACATTACATATAATTTTATTCATTCAATTGTTTGATTTAAAATCACAAGCGCTATTTGCACATAAAGTTCCTCACAGGAAGTGTCAGTTCTCACACTACAGACAGAGGTCATGCACCTGTGCAGTGCTACACCGCATGCCTTATGTTTGATGACAAACAGAAACCTCTAAGACTGGAATGTGAAGATTTTTTCAATTATAGGTGTAGCACCCTCCTTAATACACTATATAACCTAAAGTATTGGGACGGCTGCCTTTACCCGCACATGAACTTTAATGGCATCCCAGTCTTAGTCTGTAGGGTTCAATATTGAGCTGGTCCACTCTTTGCAGCTACAACAGCTTCAACTCTTCTGGGAAGGCTGTCTACAAGGTTTAGGAGTGTCTATGGGAATGTTTGACCATTCTTCCAGAATCACATTTGTGAGGTCAGCACTGATGTTGGATGAGAAGACCTGGTTCACAGTCTCCGCTGTAATTCACCCCAAAGGTGTTCAATTGGGTTGAGGTCAGGACTCTGTGCAGTTCCTCCACCCCAAACTCGCTCATCCATGTCTTTATGGACCTTGCTTTGTGCACTGATCCAAATCATTTGGTGGAGGGGGAGATTATGGTGTGTTTTTTTTTTTTCAGGGGTTGGGCTTGGCCTCTTAGTTCCAATGAAGGGAACTCTTAAGGCGTCAGCATACCAAGACATTTTGGACAATTTCATGCTCCCAACTTTGTGGGAAGAGTTTGGGGATGGCCCCTTCCTGTTCCAACATGACTGTTCACAAAGCAAGGTCCATAAAGACATGGATGAGTGAGTTTGGGGTTCAGGAACTTGACTGGCTTGCACAGAGTCCTGACCTCAACCCGATAGAACACCTTTGGGATGAATTAGAGCGGAGACAGCGAGCCAGGCCTTCTCATCCAACATCAGTGCCTGACCTCACAAATGCGCTTCTGGAAGAATGGTCAAACATTCCCATAAACACTCCTAAACCTTGTGGACAGCCTTCCCAGAAGAGTTGAAGCTGTTATAGCTGCAAAGGGTGGACCAACTCAATATTGAACCCTACAGACTAAGACTGGGATGCCATTAACGACTTCCCGCAAATCACCGTTTACAAATGGCGTCAGATTTAAGTGGAAGTATCGGGGTATAGTCTGCAGCTACAGGCTATACCCCAGTACCATTTTTTGGAGCAGGCGACCGGCTATCTGGTGATAATAGCCGAAACGGCTCGGGAGACCCCCCTCCCGCCGCCGTCCGCCGCTCTTCTCTGGCCTCACTTCACTCCTGGTTTACTCGCCGGCTAATGGCGCCGGTTTTAATAAAATGACAGAATTCAGAATCGCTGTTTTTGGCGATCTGAATACTGTGAAGTGCAAATGAGGGATTTTATACCCTCGATCCTTCCATAAAGAGTACTGTCACATGAGATGTTTACATTCCTTGTGACAGCAATAAAAGTGATCAGATTTTTTTTTTTTTAAAAAGAATGGTGTTAGACCCCGGGACCGGACGGGTTGCCGGTAGCATGGTATTGGCGCTACATTGAATCTCTGGCCCCTAAATTGACGCAGCTGTTCATGACCTGCTTTCAGGACGGTTTTTTTGCCCTCTTCATTTTATGAGGCCCATATAGTTTTAATAGCCAAACCAGAGAAGGACCCCCTTCTATGCTCATCCTACAGACCAATATCCCTGCTCAATGCAGATTTCAAAATCCTAACCAAAGTATTGGCCACTAGACTGATGTCAATTCTTGACAACATTATCTCTTCAGACCAGACAGGGTTTATGCCTAAAAAAGCCACTGACATTAATCTACGGAGAGTTTTCACTCATACACAGCTGGGGCCTGAGGTCTCAAGTGGGGGGATTTTGGTCTTTCTGGATTTAGAAAAGGCCTTTGATTCTGTCGATTGGCGATACATGAGCATTGTGCTAGAGACGTTTGGCTTTGGCCCTAGGTTCAGGAAGTGGATAGACCTCCTTTACCAGTCCCCAACGGCAGCTATTAAGTTGAATGGCATGCTTTCTGATGTATTCCCGACTAGAAGGGGCACCCGCCAGGGGTGTCCGATGTCACCTGGCCTGTTTGCCGTGATGATCGAGCCGCTGGCGGCTGCCTTGCGGGGTTCTGAAAACGTCAGGGGGATAACTGTGGGCAGTCTAACAGAGAAGACGGCACTTTACGCGGACGACATGGTCCTGTTTCTGCGGGACTCCGCTGGCTCCCTTGAGGCTGCACTGAACATCCTTAATACCTTTGCCGCCTTCTCTGGGCTGAAGGTTAATTGGAGTAAGTCGCAGGTGCTCCCCCTTCAGACGCCGGGCCCCGTGTGTAGGATTCCAGTGGGTTGCCCCCTGCAGCAGGTCGACAGAGTGAAATACCTGGGGGTGCAGATCACTAACACTATCTCGGACTTTATTGCCCTTAACGTTACCCCGGTACTGACTACTCTCCGAAACAGACTACAGGCCTGGAAGGATCTGCCCTTGTCCCTTATAGGTAGGGTGAATCTACTCAAAATGAAATTCCTACCCCTGTTCCTGTATATTTTTCGGAATTCGCTGGTCTGGATCCCGAGGCATATATTTAGGAGCATAGACCAGCAGGTAACAACCTTTCTGTGGCAGGGCCGTAAGCCAAGGATCAAACTCCGGGTGTTGCAGCTCCCATGGAAGCGTGGGGGACTGGCAGTCCCAGACTTCTATAGGTATTTCTTGGCCGGGCAATTGGTCTTTGCTCATAGGTGGATCTGCGGGCCGGAAGGAGACAGCCACCGCGCTGGAGGCGGCAATTGTCGGGTCATATGAGGCTTTGTCACACTTAGTGTTGAGGGGGCCCAAAGCCTCTTATAGCACTACGCTGTCCATGAGAGCCGTTGGGAGGGCTTGGATTTCGGGTAATAAGAAAACAGGGACAGGGGTCATTTCACCACATATGCCGCTCTGGAGAAACCCAGAGATGCCACACTTTGCAGGGATCCCGGACCCAGTCGTCTGGACTAAATATGGGATTAAAACAATAGGTCAGATAGTGGCAGGGGGAAAGCTTTTGGCGTTCAATGAGCTCAAAGTAAAATACCACCTCCCGAATTCTCATTTATTTAGGTACCTACAACTCAGGCATGCTTACGCTTCTCAATTTGGTCCTGAGGTCCTGGACCTCACGGTCAATGATATAGAGTCTCTCCTTAGGGAGAAAGACCTAGATAAAGTCCTGTCCAACATATATGGTCAACTTGCCTCGGGGGAGGGGGACCTTCTCATGAGGTGTAGGTCGGGATGGGAGGAGGTGTTCCGCAGTTGGACGGAGATGCTGTGACGACATTTGGGAAACAAACTTTACCAGGCTGATATCGACCAGGGACCACCTCATCCAATATAAATTCCTGCATAGAATTTACCACACACCTGCCAAATTGGCAATGATGTTCCCTGGTCGTTCTTCGTCCTGCTGGTGGTGCCCCTCTCAGGAGGCGGAGTTTTTTCACATCTTTTGGCATTGTGCGGCCATACAAATGTTCTGGAACGGGGTCGCTAAAGCCATCGAGGAGGTCTTGGAGGTGACCGTGCCTGTAACGGCTGAGGTTTGCCTCCTGGGGCTGGTGGATGCACTGGCACACAAGAATGTGAGGCGCACTCTCTTGACTATCCTCATGTACTACGCTAGGAAGACAATAGTCCTGCATTGGAAAGGGTCCACCCCGCCCACGGTACAGGCATGGAAGGCCATTGTAAACAAAGCGGTTCCTTTATACAAGGCTACCTATGCCAGCAGGGGCATACCCCTTAAATTTGATAAAGTATGGGGATGTTGGCTGTCAAGTTCGTCCATGGTATTGGAGTAGGGGTGGGTACATTGCCTTGTGTGACCTTGTGCTAACTGTATTCTCTTGCAAGAGGACGGGGGTCTCGGGGAGGTAAGGAATGGGGCCCCCCCGTGGAGGGCTATGCCCTGCCGGGCTAGGGGCAGGAGCAAAGGTAAACTAAAGGCCCAAGAGCGAATCCTCTAACCACATTTTATGCATGTATACCGGTCAAATATATAGTATATGTGGGTGGGGCCGGGTGGGGAGGAAGCGGGGCGGTGTCGGCCGTGGAGACCTGGCTTGAGAGCAGAAGAGAGCATGAGAGTGGCCTGTTAGGCCTCGGGTTGAGCCCGCGAAGCGGAGCTACTGCTGGAACAAGTTGTCTTTATTTTTGTTTTTACTTTCTTTACTCTTTGTATGAGTAGGTTCAACTGATTGGTGATACCTTTACTCTATTTTTTCTTTTGTGTGTGGTTGTTTTTGGATAGTCTACTGACGTGTATATGTGTATATGTCTTTAAAATGAATAAAAATAATTTAAAAAAAAAAAAAAAGAATGGTGTTAAAAAAATAAAATAAAATAAATAAAAAAATATAAAAAAAACGTTAAAAATGGAGATATTTTTAAGTACTGGAGTTTGTCGCCATTCCGCAAACATGCGCAATTTTCAACCGTGTCATGTATGGTATCCATTTACTCGGCGTAACATTATCTTTCACAATATACAAAAAAATTGGACTAACTTTACTGTTGTCTTATTTTTTAACTAAAAAAAGTGAGCAAATATGGTGCGAAAAAAATTATTGCAATGATTTTATTCTCTAGGGTGTTTGAAAAAAGTATTTATAATGTTTGGGGGTTCTAAGTAATTTTCTAGCAAAAAACCCCAAAAAACTGGTTTTAACTTGTAAACACTGAACTCCAAAAAGAGTGGTTAAAGTTCATGCGCATGTAAAGGCAGGTGTCCCAATACTTTTGATAATATAGTGTAGGTGCTAGCAAAGTCAGGTAAATTTAGTTCTTTTGAGCTCCACTGTAATCATTGGAGCAGCCAGTGTTTGCTTTGAGCTGTTCTGGGCTCCACAGTCTGCAGGTTTGATTGTTTCTCCCAGCCGTCTGGAGGATTCTAAAACGCAGTGGGTTGGAAAGGCAAATCAGCAACTTGAATATTTATGCTGTCTCGGCCAGTCCCTTGGGGGATGGTGCCCAGAAGGTGGCTGGGAGCGTGCATAAATAGGGTGGGGGTTTGGAGCTGCTCTGTTCTTGTACAGGAGGAGAAGTTCCCAGCCTGAAGGGCTGTTGCCCTTTGAGGCAGCCCAGCTGAGATTCTACATTTTTGCTGAAAGTCCCTGGAACTAATCAATGGATTTCACTGAGGATCTGGTCTGGAGAGGTCACTGGATGTTGGAAGGAGGCATCCAAGTATTCAGGGACATTGTAAGTACAGACCTGTGTGCCGGATCCTGGTGACTGTTGTGCATCAGTACTGGAGCTTGCCTGGCCTGGGATATTTCTGATGGTGCTGTCCATTTTCTGGGCCATTAGTAAAGGGGCTCTTCTACGGAGTAGTGACAAAGTGAAGGGTGTCCTCTGATTTATGTGGAGCATTCATGGAGAATCCCACAGCTCCCCATGTCCTATCCAAGTTTACTCATAAATACATTAAAATAAGGGCAACCCCTAGACTGCTCATTGAGCCAGAAGAATGACTGTTGCTGTGTGCCTGGCTGCTGTTGCACTTTTCTGGGAACAAAACCTGAAGGAAACCAGCGGCCCTTTGCAAGGGTGAGCAGTGAGTGCTACATAGACAACGCAACAGGTGGCACCAAAAAACGACATGATCAGCGCACATCTTGTGCAGGTGAAAGGCGCAAGGTACAGGTAGGAAGGTTTATTATAGACATGTGCGGTTTATTTCATTCCGAATTTTCTTTTTTTCAGAAATTGCGGACTTATCTGAATTTCCGAATTACAATAGTAACGAATTTAAAGGAATCCGAAATAACAAATCCAAATTTCGGATGAAATTTGAATAGTTTTCTAATCGAATTTGAATAGTTTTTGAATCAAATTCAAAACGTTTTTGAATCAAATTCAAATCGTTTTCAAATCAAATTAGAATTTCCTAAGAGAATAAACTAGAAAAAAAATAAAGGAATAGAATAGAAAAGAATATAAAAGAATAGGATAGAAAGTAAAAGAATATAAAATAATAGAGTATCAAATTCAACAAATTCAAAACGTTTTTGAATCAAATTCGAAATGTTTTCAAATCAAATTAGAGTTTCCAAAGAGAATAAACTAGAATACAAAATAAAGGAATAGAATAGAACAGAATATAATAGAATATAAAATAATAGGATAGAAAGTAAAAGAATATAAAATAATAGAGTATCAAATTCAAAAAGTTTTTGAATCAAATTCAAATAATTTTCAAATCAAATTAGAATTTCCGAAGAGAATAAACTAGAATAGAAAATAAAGGAATAGAATAGAAAAGAATATGAAAGAATAGGATAGAAAGTAAAAGAATATAAAATAATAGAGTATCAAATTCAAAAAGTTTTTGAAACAAATTCGAAATGTTTTCAAATCAAATTAGAATTTCTGAAGACAATAAACTAGAATAGAAAATAAAGGTATAGAATAGAAAATAATATAATAGAATATAAAAGAATAGGATAGAAAGTAAAAGAATATAAAACAATAGAGTAAAACAGAACAGAATACAGAAATACATAGAATAGGAAAAAAAAGGAATAGAATAGAAAATAAACGAATAGAGTAAAACAGAACAAAATAGAATAGAAAATAAAAGAAAATAATAAAATAAAATAGAAAATAAAGGAATAGAATATAATAAAAAATAGAATAGAATAAAACAGAATCTAACCATCTTCTGAAATTTGAATTTCAAATAGAATAAATTTGAATTCAAATATTGGACCTTGAAGAAGGGGACACACCCCGAAAGCTTGTCCTGAAAAATTGTATGTTAGTGCAAATAAAAAAAGTATCACGGACAGTACTCAATTTTTTTCTGTCGCAATTGCATTAATATGGCTACAATCACCTCAAATAGAATAGAAAACTAAAGAATATAACCATTTCACAAAATTCAAATAAAATCAATTAGAATTTGAACAGAATAGAAAAGAATAGATTAGAATAGAAATTGAAATAACAGAATTGACTAGAATAGAAAAGAATAGAACAGAATATATATATAAAAAAAATAGAATAGAATAGAAGCATCTTCCGAAATTTGACTTTTGAATAGAATAAATTAGAATTCAAATAAAATAGAAACAAATAGAATAGAATAAAATAGAAAAGAATAGAAAATACAATAATAGAAAAAAAAAAGAATACAATAGGAAGAATATAACAATATAACCGTTTTCTGAAATTCAAATTACGAACAGAATAAATATGAATTTGAATAGAATAGAAAAGAATATAATAGGAAAGTAAGGAATAGAATGAAAAATAAAAGAGTAGAATAGAAAAAAACAATAGAATAGAGAGAATATTACCATCTTCCAAAATTTGAATTTCGAATAGAATAAATTTGACTTCCAATGGAATTTGATTCAAATTCGTATGTAGTTAAAAAAATCCAAATTGATTCAAATTTGAATAAATTAAACAAAAAACAAATTAATTTAACTAAACGAATTAAGGAAAATAACCGATGGAACCAGAGCAAATTGTTTCATTCTGCACATGTCTGGTTTATAATGCCTTTAGGGCCGGTTCACACTGGAGCCGCGCGAAGCGGCGCTCGAGGCGATCTCAAGGCGGCTTGCCAGGAGACTTCTATCATAGAAGTCAATGCAAGCCGCCTGAGATCGCCCTGAAAATAGTGCAGGAACCATTTTTCTAAGGCGGAGCGAAGTGATTCGCTCCTATTATAACGGTCCCATTTGCACAGCATTGAGGCGAATTGTCAGGCGACTCAAGTCGCCTGACAATTCGCCTAGATGTTAACGGGCCGCGAAGTCGCGCCGCATCGCGCCGCTCCAGTGTGAACCGGCCCTTAAAGGAATTGTGGTGTCCTTTTATAAAACTGTGATCAGCCGGGATCCCAAGGATCACCGCTGATCTCAGCTCATTTTGGGTTTATAAAGCAGAGATAATGGGGAGAGAAGCTGTTCTCCGCCGATTATCTCTGCACACGAAGAACTGTCATTCACTGGCACAGAAACGGGCAGTTTATGAAGCTGCGATCTCTGCACTTCACTGGTGATCTCGGTCAAAATTCACCCTCCCCGATTCACCAGCTCAGAGGTGGAGAATTGGGGGGGTGAAGAGGGAATCCCGGGGAAGGAGGAAGATTATATACTTCCCCCTGCCTTGTTCAGACCCCCCAACACAGTAGCCATGCCCCCCTGCCCTGTATATGGGCATATATACATGTATATGATGTATGTATATATACAGTTGTGTTCAAAATTATTCAACCCCCAATGCTGTAAATGGTTTTAGGGAATTTAGTGTACATTTGTAATTGTATTCTGAATGAAATCCTACAAGGACTTCTTAAAGAACCATATGCAACTAAAATGACATCAATTAGTTTTGTAATACAGTAGTAAATGTTTCTTTTGTGAATTCTTCATTGACATAATTATTCAACCCCTTAAAGACTACCACTCTGAAGAACAGAGGTTCAATGAAGTGTTTTCAATCAGGCATTGAAAACAGCTGTGGATATCAGGGAGCAGCAATAAAGCCCAATAAGCACCAATTAGGCAGCTTTAAAATGACTGTGATACTCAGCTCCTCCTAGACATTTAGGCCTCATACACACGGGCGTATTTTGACGCCGGCGTCTACTGACGTTTTTTAGCTGCTCCCCATGTTAGTCAATGGCCACATAAAATACGTCGGCGTTTTTG
>BLSH010050765.1:109679-129505 GCA_018402905.1 Glandirana rugosa
CCGAGGGTTGTTGACTACTGTGGTCTGTTCAAGGCCTGGTAGAAAAGGTCCTGTAGACACTGGACGTGTAAGAGGTAACCTGGGACTACTGTAGTCTGGTAAGTGGGGTGTCTAAGTAGAACTATGGACGCGTAACGGATGCCCTAAGACCATTCGGATGTAGGTAATAGTAAATAACCTAAATAGTCTTATGGGACGCCAGAACTCACGAAGGTATGTCTATTCTAAAAAAAACTGTGTAAACCTAAATACTTATAACTATAAGTAGAGAGTATATCAATTAAAAGAAAACAAACTTGAAGTAAAAATAATGTAAAAAATACTTGTTCCAATAGAAATAAAAGATATATTGCAGCGCCCAAGTATTATATATTAGTATTAAAGGAGGTAGTATTCATAAAAAATGTAATAAAAATGAAGTTCAAACAAAAGAAAATTAACTATATGAGAGATGAATATCAATATTCATAAATCCAAATGTGTCAAAAAAAATCTTATCTGTATGGAAGCACTCAAGACCGCAGGGTATTCTGATAAATCCAATAAATGATAATGGATGTAGGCTTACCAGAATCCCGTAGGCAATGCGCAGGTATCAAGATGAATCTGTGGGGTGAATGGTCTGATGTCATCAGGGTCCAATGGAGAATGTGCAGGTCACAGATGTCCTGGAAAAGATGGTCCGGAACTTGTCTGGTGTCATCAGTTGTTGGGAGCCAAGGTGAGGGAGAGACAAGAACGATCCCTATCCAGGTGATTGTCTCTAACTTCTCCAAACAGTTACTCTCAGATGGTGTTGATGTATGCCATATTGCAGTAGGTAAAGAAAAAAACGCAATAGTGTAATACTGTATATTGCTATTTATTTCAATAAAAAATGAATCATACTCACAATGTATATGAATAAAAAGAGCTCTCAGTATAAAATCGTGACAGGGGGGGGCATGGAAACCCGACGCGTTTCGGCTCCAATAGCCGTCATCTGGGCGCTGCAATATATCTTTTATAGTACAGGAGATGGTCAGAGACTGCAGACATAGTACAGGAGATGGTCAGAGACTGCAGACATAATACAGGAGATGGTCAGAGACTGCGGACATAGAACAGGAAATGGTCAGAGACTGTGGACATGGCACAAGAGACGATCAGAGACTGCATACATGGCTCAAGAGGATAAGGACCTAGTGGAACCCCCAATCCCATCCCTGATTCCAGGGGGGGGGGCAATTGCCCCCCCTTGCCCCTACCTGTGGACGCCCATGCCAGTGCCCTTTCCATGTCACTGAAAAAACTACATGAAAGTTTAAATGTAATGTTGTCATTGGCACAGGTCCCCCATGGCAGTGCCCGGCTTCTCGCGTCCTTATTGACCATGGCTTGCCTATTAGCCCTACAAATGGCCAGAATGTATTTTAGAGATTCACCCTGCAAGAAGTCAACGCCATTGTCAGCGAAGTTCAACGTCTTTGAATTGCACACAGGATTTGCTGAGCCATAGGAGAATCGAAGCTTCACTCACCGGTCCGTTACAAATGCCGCAGTTTGATTCTCCTTCATTTGAGATATCAGGAAACAATTCCAGCAAACTCTTGGAGAACGCTGATAATTGCACTCAACCGCCACTCTCTGGTGTCTAACGAGCTTCAAAGATTTGGCTTGGCCTAGGATGAGAAGAGAGATAATGGCCATCTAATTCCTTTCTCCGTGACCATGGCACCAGTTTGCTAGCATAGGTTGCCTTATAATAGCAGCAAGATGTTATGGCAACCAAGATATAATGGTAATAAATAAATAAAAACATGGAGACATTCTTCAGGCTTCTTGAAGTTAGTGAAGCAATAGTTCCAAGAAGAGTGATTTACGTTTTATTTTTTTTCAGTACTCTGATATTGTACCCTTATTTTGCCCTAGGGGTCTATTTTGGAGAATCTTACTTTTCAGTGGACCAGGAGATCCTATGGAGGACGTTTGGGTTGATCTATGTTGGGTATTACGGCTAATGCTGCCATGGATCTTATTTACAATACATGCACTCAGAATGTAACCATTGAGTGCACAGTTCCTGATACAGGAGGGACAAGGTGTGTGCAGATGAGCCCCGGGGGCAGGATAGCCAGGAGTGGGTATGGAGGCACAGTGAGATAGGGTGACTACCTTTATATAACACAGACGATTACCAGCAAGGTCCAACCATATAAACGGCACTTCATACTTTGGCATCAACCAGGGATCTCCAAACTACGGCCCTCCAACTGTTGTGAAACTGCACGTCCCATGAGGCATTGTAAAACTCTGACACTCACAGACATGACTAGGCATGATGGGAATTGTAGTTCCTGAACATCTGAAGGGCCATAGTTTGGAGACCCCTGGTGTAAACCACCTTGCAAACTAAAGCTGAGTGTCAGGAGCTGGATCACTCGCTGGTGGCACTGTGCTTGCCCAAGGAGAAATGTTGTAGTTCTGGTGTTCACCAGCGGGTGTCCTCAGGGGGGGCTGGGCCAGGTGGCAGGGTGGCAATTGCCCCCCAGGCCATCCCAACTTACATTCAAAATATGGCTGGCTGACAATATTTTCTTTTTGTGGAGGAAGTAGGGGCCAGTGGGGGGGGGGGGGGCCCATGGATGATGTCTATTATAGGTGCCGGTCCAGGAGGTGGGACTTTGTATGACAGCATCCACGCCAGGTAAGCAGGAGATCCCTGCTCTTTGTAATCCGGCGGCTCTCCTCTCTGCATTGCAGGCTGCATTGGATGGGCACTGGTGAGGCTGCATTGATGGGCACTAATGAGGCTGCAGGGCACTGATGGGGCTGCACTGATGGGCACTGATGAGGCTGCATTGATGGGCACTGATGAGGCTGCACCTCCTTTGTTGCTATTAACATTAAATTATGTTACCACATTGTATCATATTTGTCTTGCTTCATAACATCAATATCTATTATAAAAGCAGGTGGGCATGGATGGTGAGCTGATTCGGTGGTTCAATGGGCCACTTTATTGGATAAGGCTGCCAGCCCTCCTCTGGGTGTCTTCCAGCAGCCAGCAGATCCCAGTAATCAGTTTCCACCTGGTGTTGGCTGCTGGGAGGGTGCTTAGGTCCTCCCCTACTAGTACCTATTGCCCTGCTGTTTTGCCTCTGTCAGATTCCATTTGCTATTTGATCTTAATCTTGTTCATGCCCTATACCAGGGATATGCAATTAGCAGACATCCAGCTGTTGCAAAACTACAAGTTCCATCATGCCTCTGCCTCTGGGTGTCATGCTTGTCGCTGTCACAGTCTTGCTATGCCTCATGGGACTTGTAGTTCTGCAACATCTGGAGGTCCGCTAATTGCATATCCCTGCCCTATACCTTGTACTCTCCTGCCCCCCTGATGGGGGAGTCTCCATTTTTTTTTGGGGGGGGGAGTAGCGGGTAGGGTGGTGGGTGGTCTGCTACATGGGGATGGCTATGATGGGGGTAGTCTGTTTTTTTGTGGGTTTTTTTCATTCTGCACTCTGCATTCCCTATGTAACACTACCACATTCTGCAATATGTAAGTCATCTATGAGTCTATTTAACCACAACCCCTTTGCCACGCCGCATGAACTACGCCCATAACAAATTAATCCTCTGCGTTCACTTATGCCTGAAAGCACAGAGGTATGGGGGCGCTTTAATTTTTTTTTTTTTTCCTAATTTATTTTACTTATTACTTTTTATTTTTACACTGTCCCTTTAATTCCTTTTTTTATCATTTTTACTCCTATTAAAAAGAATGTAATCATCCCTTGTAATAGAAATAAGGATGACAGCTCCTCTTTATCCACTTCAGCCCCGGAAGGATTTCCCATGTTAGGACCAGTGCACTTTTTGCGATTTGGCACTGCATCGCTTTAACTGGCAATTGCGCGGTCGTGCGGCGTTGTACCCAAACAAAATGTGCGTCCTTTTTTTCCCCACAAATAGAGCTTTCTTTTGGTGGTATTTGATCGCCTCTGCATCATTTCTGATCACCGTTATAAACAAAGAAAGGAGCGACAATTTTGCAAAAAAAACAAAAAGCTGAAAATTGGCCTGGGCAGGAAGGGGGTGAGAGTGCCCGGTAGGCAAGTGGTAAAACATCCTGACTCTACAATATGGATCCACGGTGTGCCATACCTCCCAGCTTTTTGAGATAGTAATGAGGGACACCTATTAGCAAAAGTATGTAGGACACACCCCCTGCCACGCCCCCTTAAGGGAGAATTAAACAAAAAAAATTATTAGTTTAACCCACAAGTGCTTTTTTTTACTACTGCTATCCCTATATATTGGATTTTGGAATTTACAAATGCAAAAATTTAGAAATTATATGAAAGGTTTAGCATTGGGAAACATAAAAGAAAAGTGAAAAATGAAAGATAAAAAGTGCATTTTATATACAACTATAGAGATCAGACCAAAATGAGGGACAAATGAGGAGGAAAGAGGGACTTTGTTCCAAATCAGGGACAGTCCCTCGAAATCCGGGACAGTTGGGGGCTATGGTGTGCTGGCTACATACTCTATATTGTCTTCTATGCTGATGCCACTTAACCAGCTGGGTGTTCCTTCACCCCCCTTTATTCCTGGCCTTTCCCATGATGGGAATAAAACTGGTAATTATTGGAGGTCCTCCTGTAATCGCTTCCTTCCGTTGTTCACAACAGCAGTAGGCCAGCCGACGTCCATTAGAAGTAATCAAGCTGATTTCATTATATTCGTCTTTCAGTGCAGTTTATTCTCAGAAATCCAACAATAGTCCTATAGATGACATCCGGAATTTATTTTAAAAAATGCCTCGTCAGTTATTTGTTCCAATTACTAACATGTATTCACACATAACATCAGCTCTTAACCCCTTCAATACTGGGAACTTTCACCCCCTTCCTGCCCAGACCAATTTTCAGCTTTCAGCGCTGTCACACTCTGAATGACAATTGCGCGGTCATGCGACACTGAACCCATATGACATTTTTATCATTTTGTTTTAGACAGAGCTTTGTTTTGCTGGTATTTAATCATCTCTGAGTTTTTATTACTTTTTGCTAATGTGGGAGATCAGCTCATAGGGATCCCTTTTCAGGGGAAAAGATCCAGCATGTAGGTCAGTTTCATTAAAGTCTGGCGGCTTGCCAGGTTTATTATTTCAGGTTTGCAAGATCAAAACATGAACAGAAACAGAAAACAAAACCTTGGCGTCTGGCGCTACACTAAAGAAAGAGATTCCTCTCTATACAGTGTGGGGCTGTCCCCGACACCCACAAAACATAAGCACAGTGCAGACCTTGTCTTTAGAGTCCAAGTTATCACACAGAGCTCCCTCAGCTTTTCTCCCTCTGAGATCCAGAATTGAGCGCCAGTGAGATCTCTTCCTGGTCATTAAATGCAGGTGGAGAGGGGTTTGAGTGGACCAGAAAGTCCGGACCGGAACCAGCTCTGCCACGGTGGCCGGCAAAACCCGGGTCAGACTCTCGCTAGTCGCCTCAAAATGATCGCATGCGAGGCGACAAGTATCGCCCGTCCATTGTCGTGCCGCGCATAACGTCACACTAAACAAATGAAAAATACTTTTTTCTTCATTTCTGTTATAAAATTTTGGAAATAAGTCATTTTTTTCCTTCACTGATGAGGTGGCACTGGTGGGCACTGATGAGGTGGCACTGAGGAGCATCGATATGCGGCACTGATATGCAGCACTGAGGAGCATTGATAGGTGGCACTGATATGCGGCACTGATAAACAATGATAGGTGGCACTCATATGCGGCACTGATGAGCATTGATAGGTGGCACTGATATACGGCACTGATGAGCATTGATAGGTGGCACTGATATACGGCACTGATGAGCATTGATAGGTGGCACTGATATGTGGCACTGATATGCAGCACTGATGAGCATTGATAGGTGGCACTGATATGTGGCACTGATATGCGGCACTGATGAGCATTGATAGGTGGCACTGATATGCGGCACTAATGGGCATCGATAGGGGGCACTGATATGCACTGTCCTGTCTCCATTCCTACAGACCCTCCACCACCACCTCTCTTCCACTGCCCCCCCTCCCCCTAGCTCTCTTCTTTCATTTTTATATATATTGATATGTCTCCTAAATATAGATATCAGCATAGCATGGCAATACATATTATGTGTAAATGTTTTTTGAGTTTCTGAAAACTTCTATTTTTATTTTTGCATATGTATAATATGTTCACATATATATCTTCTTGTACAATTTTATTTAGTCTCTGTTAGCCCTGAAGAAGGGGGGTCTATGTTCCCCTGAAACGCGTTGGCTTTACCATATTTTATCAACAAAATCAATAATCAATAAAAACAACGATTCATCTTTATTTTATCAGACTCCGGCAGCTCAGTTTTTCTCACCCTCAGATGCAGCACTGATGGGCACTGATGGGCACTGATAGGCGGCACTGATGGGCACTGATAGGCAGCACTGATGGGCACTGATAGGCAGCACTTTTGGGTTCTGATAGGCGGCACAGATGGGCATTTATAGCCAGTAATGATGGGCACTGATAGGCAGAACTGATGGGCACTGATAGGCAGCACTGTTGGGTTCTGATAGGCGGCACTGATGGGCATTGATAGGTGGCACTGATAGCCAGCACCGATGGGCACTGATAGGCGCCACTAATGAGGAGGCACTAATATGCAGCACTGATGGACATTGATAGGCAGCACTGATATGCAGAACTGGTGGGCACTGATAGGCAGCACTGATGGGCACTGATAACTGGCACTGATAGGCAGCACTATTGGGCACTGATAGGCGGCACTGATGGGCAGCCTTTATGGGCACTGATAGGCAGCACTGATATGCATGGATAGGTGGCACTGATGGTTACTGATAGATGGCACTGATAGGCAGCACTGATGAGGAAGCACTGACAGGCATCACTGATGGGAACTGAAAGGCAGCACTGATGGGCACTGGTGGGTATCATTGGAGGGCACTGGTGGGCATCACTTATGGGGCTGCACTGATAAGCATTGCACGTGTTATCAGTGCAGGTCCCCCCATCAGGAGAGCTGGTTATTGGCTCTCCTCTACTCACACACTGTCATCGGGAATAGAGGAATGCCAATAACCGGAACTTCCTAGTTACACTGTGATTGGACACAGCTGATCCCATGGTAAAGAACCTACGTCATAGACTCTTTAATGCGATCACAGATGCAGTGTGTCCGAACAATACACCGCCCCACTGATCACCGTCATAGGTGTGCACACATAGGGTGGCAGATGTGCCCGGGCACACCCTAATCACCCTGTACTGTGCAGATTCCCCCTGCTGCCTGGCTGCAGAGAAAGGGACTGGGGAATCTCTGTCTTCAGTCTCTTTCTCTGTCTCTGTTTAGACCCCTGATATTTCACCAAAGCCCCCCAGCAGGGTTCCTAAAATAAAATATAATATTGTAAAAAAAAGTAATAAAAAAACAAAAAAATTAAAAAATAAATAAATAGATAAAATAAAAATAAACTACTGACAACGACCTCTGCCCTACTGACACCGTCCTCTGCCCTTCTGACATATATACGTACACACTCATGTTTGCCCTTTTGTGATGCACACCCTAATGCAATAGGCTGCGCACACCTCTGATCGCCATGCTGCACACCCTCCGGGTGCCCACGAGCGGCATGTTCTGAAGGACCTCATATGACGTACAGTCAAAACGGGAAAGCCACCGCCCGGCCATCCTTTTGCTATAGGCCAGGCTGGGTGTGGTTAAGGGCTAAGTTCACCTTTTCCAGCAGAATTTCACTTTTCATATTACATAGAAGCATGGGCGTCCGCAGAACTTTTTCCAGGGGGGGGGGCATAATTTCAAGGTCATCCATGCTCTGCCCCTTTTTGACAATGTCATAATTACATTATCACGGTCAGAGACTGCAGACGTAGTACAGGAGATGGTCAGAGACTGCAGACATGATCGAGGAGATGGTCAGAGACTGCAGACGTAGTACAGGAGATGGTCAGAGACTGCAGACATGATCCAGGAGATGGTCAGAGACTGCAGACGTGATACAGGGGACGGTCAGAAACTGCAGACATGGTACAGGAGACAGTCAGAGACTGCAGACATGATACAGGAGACGGTCAGAGACTGCGGACATGATACAGGGGACGGTCAGAAACTGCAGACATGGTACAGGAGACAGTCAGAGACTGCAGACATAGTACAGGATATGGTCAGAGACTGCGGACATAGTACAGGAGATGGTCAGAGACTGCAGACATGATCCAGGAGATGGTCAGAGACTGCAGATGTGATACAGGAGATGGTCAGACACTGCAGACATGATACAGGAGATGGTCAGAGACTGCAGACGTGATACAGGAGATGGTCAGAGACTGCAGACATGATCCAGGAGATGGTCAGAGACTGCAGACGTGATACAGGAGACAGTCAGAGACTGCGGACATGATACAGGAGACGGTCAATTACTGCAGACATGGTACAGGACACAGTCAGAGACTGCAGACATGGTACAGGAGACGGTCAGAGATTGCGGACATAGTACAGGATACGGTCAGAGACTGCGGACATAGTACAGGATACGGTCAGAGACTGTGGACATGGAACAGGAGACAGTCAGAGACTGCATACATAGCACAGGAGACAGTCAGAGACTGCGGACATGGTACAGGAAACAGTCAGAGACTGCATACATGGCCCAAGAGACTGTCAGAAACTGCATACATGGCTCAAGAGGATAAGGACCTAGTGGGGAACCCCTGATCTGATCCCTGATTCCAGGGGGCAATTGCCCCCCCCCCCCTTGCCCCTACCTGCGGACGCCCATGCATAGAAGCCTTTTCTAATGTAATTTCTGCTCAAGCCATCCCAATGTGATTATCTCTACCTTGCCTAGTCCATGGCAGCTTTCACTCTTCCCCTCTCAGTTCAAAATGTAAAAAAAAAAAAAAATTATTTCTGAGCTCTGACTTCCTATATCATCATGTGACCATCCAGGAAAGTTCATATTCCATCATGTACTGCCTTACTGCATCACAGAATGGGGTGTGTTTTACTGCTATGGGCCACACCTTCCCCATTATTATACCACCTCTTTTTTTATTTCCACCCACTTTCCTATTCTTCCTCTAAGGTGGCCATACACCATGCAGTCTGGTTGTAGAATCTCCTTTAGATCTACAATCAGCTGTGTAGTGCAAGCACCTGCCTGGTTTTATACAAACTACATGGATTCTTCAGGTGGGTTTTCCTATTCCAAAATGTTGATAAATCTACAGGAAATTGCACAGAGATTGTACATAGTGTATGGCCAGCTTTATACAAATGCATGGGAGGGAAACATTCAGCTGTCAACATTCTTGTAATCCAGCTCAGGGAGGGGGGAGTAGGCATGTGCAATTTGTTTTGTTACGAATTCGTTCTTCAACTAAATTCGAAAAAATGTGTTCATTCGGAAATATTTGAATAACGAAAATCCATTTAGCAAATTTTTTCAAAATTCAAAAATCTGAAATTTGAAAATTCGAAAATTTAGAAATTCGAAAATCTGATATTCAAAAATAACTTAAAGGATTCCACGGATTCTGTAATGCGTCAGCATGGCGGCACATTTCTTCGATGAACAGCTGCATAGAATGAGATTTCATCAAGAAATCCTCATAGAAAAAGTGCAAGCTGAGACCTGAGCCCACTTATAGGAGATCAAAGTCTGCGTATTACTCTGAGAAAGGAATGCGGCTCAGCTTACCGCCCATAAGGAAACAGTCCTTATGATGAAGAAGAAGCCGCATGGGGAATGCTTGCTGACTACATTGCTTCAACGTAGCAGAGCCACACAGCAGAATCTGAATAGTGAACCCAACACTTTCACTGAACATGTAAGCCGTGTAAGCAGGTGCTTGTGGGCAGGGCCATCTTAATGCACAGACCAACCTGGGCATTGCCCATGAGCAGGGCCGGCTCTACCAATAGGCGGACTAGGCGGCCGCCTAGGGCGCACTGCCACCAAGGGCGCCCGGCCACTGTTGATTCGTCACTGCTCTCTGCTCTGCATGGATCATTCATGTCATCACAGCCAAGAGAGCTGCAACTGGCTACCCCCCCCCAGAGGCCACTCTGCCTCGATCATGTCACCGGAGAGCCACAGCTGGCAGCATCCCAACAAGGTGGGGTATATACGGGCAGGGCAAAGGGGGTGGAGCCGGGGGGCAGCAAAATGAGGTTTCGCCTAGGGTGTCAAAAATCCTTGCACCAGCCCTGCTTATGAGCCCCAGGTGCATGGTGGGACACCCTGTAGTTTCCCCTTCCCTCCTTCAAGCTTCTGGCATTCTTCCGGCACTTTGCAGGACTTAAAGGAGGACCTCTGAGGCAGAGCATTTTACTACTATTGCTGCTTGAGTGGGGCAATGTGGACTTCTCAGATCACGTGGGATAAATTGGAGAGGAGGGCCAGCGGGGATCGGAGCAGTGCACATCCCACCCATACATGCAGCAGTGGTAAGATCATGGCCGAATCTAGGGGAGTGCTGGCCCCTGTAGTGATGTAGTATTGGATGGATGATTATTATTTAATTATTATTATTATGATGTCGTTCTCCGCAGCAATCGGTTCTTCCAGAGAATACATTTATTGAATCAACAGATGACCAAATCCAATTGATGACAGGATATTCAGACTCCTTCAGAGAACCCAGTTTCTCCTGTCACATTTTAGCCAAACAGGGCCTTCCCTCTTATACACATTTTCTTCCCATGGGTGACAAGGCCAAGCAATTCGATTGGCCAATTTTATTAGGCATTTGACCTGCTCATACTTGCCAACAGTCCCGAATTTCCCAGGACATTCCCGGGATTTAGACAGTTTTCCTGGCCTTAAGTTTCCCAGAAAATGTAACTGGAAATTGAAGTTTTTACGATTTTTTGCTGCCGGCCGCTAGGGGTCCGCAGCACATTAAATTGATTCCGTCACCATGTTGAAGAAGACAAGCTAAGGAAGAAACAAGAGGTGGCACCTTGGCTCTTCCCTACTCACTCCACAAGCTGGTCTTCTGGCGAGGAGATCATCAGAGCAGCCAGCGCATCCCAGTGCACCTCGGCAGGTCACAGGGACACAGACAGTCAGTGATTCACAGACAGGGACACAGAGGAACCACCATCCCTTCCCCTGGGGACACAGACTGAGACCACCATCCCTCCCCCTGGGGACACAGACTGAGACCACCATCCCCCTGGGGACACAGACTGAGACCACCATCCCCCTGGGGACACAGACTAAGACCACCACCCCCCCGGGGACACAGACTGAGACCACCATCCCCCTCCGGGGACACAGGCTGAGACCACCATCCTCCCCCCTTGGGATACAGACTGGGACCACATCCCTCCCATGGGACACAGAGGGACCCCCATGTTCCCTGGGGACAGAGGGACCCCCATGTTCCCTGGGGACACAGAGAGACCACCATGTTTCCTGGGGACACAGAGGAAACACCATGTACCCTAGGGACACAGAGGGACCACCATCCCCCCTAGGGACACAGAGGGACCACTATCTCCCCTGGTGACACAGAGGGACCACCATCTCCCCTGATGACACAGAGGGACCACCATCCCCCCCAGGGACTCAGAGGGACCACCATCCTCCCCCTGGGGACACAGAGGGACCACCACCCCCCTGGAGACACAGAGGGAGCACCACCCCCCGGGGGACACAGAGGGAGCACCATCTCCCCTGGGGACACAGAGGGACCACCATGTACCTCCAGGACTTCTCCACTTCCTCCCATGCTCACCTCCAGGACTTCTCCACCTCCTCCCATGCTCACCTCCAGGACTTCTCCACCTCCTCCCATGCTCACCTCCAGGACTTCTCCACCTCCTCCCATGCTCACCTCCAGGACTTCTCCACATCCTCCCACGCTCACCTCCAGGACTTCTCCGGAGCCCCTCACATCCTTTGGAATTCCCTACCCCAAATCTGTCCGACTATCTCCTACTCTGTCCACTTTTAGGCGATCCCTGAAAACTCATCTCTTCAGTGGAGCCTATCCTACCCCCCACCTAACAACTGTACTTTTATTTTCTCCATCAGCTTATCCCCCACAGCTATTACCTTTTTGTATCACTTGACCCTCCCCCTTAGACTGTAAGCGCCAACGAGCAGGGCCCTTAGATTCCTACTGAATTATAATGTATTGCAACTGTACTGTTTGCCCTCACGTTATAAAGCGCTGCACAAACTGCTGGCTCTATAAACTCACCCGTCACTTTATTAGGTACACCTTACCGGGTTGAACCCTCTTTTTCCTTCATTCTTGGTGGCATAGATTCAACAAGGTGTTGGAAACGTTCCTCAGAGATATTGCTCCATAGTGACAATGATGGCATCACACAGTTGCTGCAGATTTCTCAGCTGTCCATCCATGATGCGAATCTCCCTTTCCACCACATCTCAAAGAGTCTCTATTGGATGAGATCTGGTGGCTGTGGAGGCCATTGGAGTGCAGGGACCTCATTGTCCAGTGGTGAGATGATTGGAGCTTTGTGACATGGTGCATTATCCTGCTGGAAGGAGCCATCAGAAGATGGGGACACTGCAGTCATAAAGGGATGGACATGGTCAGCAACAATACTCAGGTAGGCCGTGGCGCTTAAACCATGCTCAGTTGGTACTAAGGGGTCCAAAGTGTGCCAAGAAAATATCCCCCAAACCATTACACCACCAGCTTGAACCGGTGATACAAGGCAGGATGGATCCATGCACCAAATTCTGACCCCACCATCTGAATGTCGCAGCTGAAATCCAGACTCATCAGACCAGGCAACATTTTTCCAGTCTTCTATTGTCCAATTTTGGTGATCCTGTGCCAATTGTAGCCTCGGTTTCCTGTTCTTAGCTGGCAGGAGTGGCACCCGGTGGGGTCTTCTGCTGCTGTAGCCCATCTACTTCAAGGTTGGATGTGTTGTGCATTCAGAGATGGTATTCTGCATACCTTGGGTGTAACAAATGGTTATTTGAGTTACTATTGCCTTTCTGTCATCTGGAACCAGTCTGCCCATTCTCCTCTGACACCAACAAGGCATTTTCCTCCACACAACTGCCGCTCACTGGATATTTTTTTTCCACCATTCTCTGTAAACCCGACGGATGGTTGTGCGTGAAAATCCCAGAAATCCTCAGACCAGCCCGTCTGGCACCAACAACCACCCTACGTTCGAAGTCGCTAAAATCCCCTTTCTTCCCCATTCTGATGCTCAGTTTGAACTTCAGTGAGTCGTCTTCACCACGTCTAGATGCCTCAATGCATTGAGTTGCTGCCATGTGATTCGCTGATTAGCAATTTGTGTTACCAGGCAATTGAACAGGCGTACCTAATAAAGTGGGTGGTGAGGGTATATATGTATGATATTAATAATAGAAGTCTCTAGAAGGCAGGGGGAAGCAGCGGAGCAGCGGCCTGCGAAACACTGAGCAGCCCTAAGCAATCAATTGCTATTCACTAGCCTAGTCTACACTAAGAGGGCTCTACACAATAAATAGATCTGGGTGTCATCGGCATAAGGGTGGTATTGGAAACCATGCCAGGTTATCAACCGGCCCAAACGTTTAGCAAACCGGAAGCAATTATTGCAGGAATATCCCCGCATTTTTTTTTTTTTTTTACAAAATCAACAGAAAAAAATGAATAATGAAATTCATTGCTTGGGTGCTGCGGAGTAAAATTAGGTTTGTTCTGAAACCTGACAGAGCAGAAAATCATATGATGGAAGATCTGTTCAGCTGGAAGAAATAACTTGGCAAAATGTTACTGACAAGTCCACAGGGTGCTGCCACGTTTCAGCGCCACGCTATGAATCTGTAAAGGTTGTCAAGGAATCTGAGATTTCTGCGCCAAATCAATGAGGCTGTGCATTCTTCACCACATACCCGTCCCTCATCTTCTGAGCGATATCCCGACCCCGAACGACTCTCCGTTTAATTACCGCATGCGCCTGGACAGGGATTACTCCCAGCTCACGGTAACGCTGACATCCAGGCAGATATAAAATCGATTTGTTAAAATTCATTAAAGGGGTAACTCCACCTAGGTGGGGAAAAAAAATGAAAGCAATTAGAAAAATAGATATAAAATTCATACACAAACCATATCCTGATTTAATGTTATTAACCCCTTCAATACCGGATGCTTACCCCCCTTCCCTACCCAGGCCAGTTTTCAGCTTTCAGCGCTGTTGCACTTTGAATGACAATTGCGCTGTCACGTGACACTGCACCCATATGACATCATTTATCATTTTTTTTACACAAATAGAGCTTTCTATTGGTGGTATTTAATCACCACTGGGTTGTTTTATTTTTTTGCTAAACAAACGAATAAAGACCGAAAATTTTGAAAAAAAAAAAAACATTTTTCATAGTTTGTTATACAATTTTGCAAACAGGTCATTTTTCTCCTTTACAGATGTGCGCTGATAAGCACTGATAGGCTGCACTGATGGGCATTGATAGGCACTGTTGAGGCTGCACTGATGGGCACTGATAGGCACTGATGAGGCTGCACTGATGGGCACTGATAGGCACTGATGAGTTGGCTCTGATGGGCACTGATAGGTGGCACTAATGAAGCCGCACTGATGGGCACTGAGGAGGCGATCATGCAACACTGCACCCTTTTTATATTTTTATAATTTTTTTCACAGAAATAGAGCTTTCTATTGGTGGTATTTAATCACCGCTGGGTGGTTTTATTTTTTGCTAAACAAACGAATAAAGACCGAAAATTTTTGGGAAAAAAAACAAAAACATTTTTCATAGTTTGTTATAAAATTTTGCAAACAGGTCATTTTTCTCCTTCACTGATGTGCACTGATAGGCACTGTTGAGGCTGCACTGATGGGCATTGATAGGCACTGTTGAGGCTGCACTGATGGGCACTGATGAGTTGGCACTGATGGGCACTGATAGGTGGCACTAATGAAGCTGCACTGATAGGCACTGATGAGTCGGCACTGATGGGCACTGATAGGCACTGATGAGTCTGCACTGATGGGCACTGATAGGTGGCACTAATGAATCTGCACTGATGGGCACTGATGAGGCAGCACTGATGGGCACTAATAGGTGGCACTGATAGACACTGATGAAGCTACATTGATGGGCACTGATGAGGCGGTCATGCAACACTGGACCCATATGACATTTTTATCATTTTTTCACACAAATAGAGATATCTTTTGGTGGTATTTAATCACCGTTGGGTTTTTATTTTTTGATAAATAAACGAAAAAATAAAATGAAAAATATATTTTTTCTTTGTTTCTGTTATAAAATTTAGCAAATTAAAACAATGTTTCTTCATAAATTTAGGCAAAACTGTATTCTGCTATAATTCTTTGGTAAAAATAACCCAAATCACTGTATATTATTGCGTCTGTAGGAAAGTTATATAATCCACCAACTACAGTGGGGGAAATAATGATTTGCTCCCCTGCAGATGGTGTAAGTTTGCCCACTTACAAAGAAATGAAGGGTCTATCATTTTTATCATCGGTGTATTTTATATGATAGAGACAGAATATCAACCAAAAATCCAGAAAAACGCATGAAAAAATGTTATAAATGGAGTTGCAGTTCAGTGAGTAAAATAAATATTTGATCCCCAAGCAAAACATGACTTAGTAGTTGGTGGAGAAACCCTTGTTGGCAGCACAGAGGTCAGAAGTTTCTTGTAGTTGGTGACCAGGTTTGCACATCTCAGGAGGGATTTTGCTCCACTCTTCTTTACTTATCTATAAATCCTGAAGGTTTCCTGGCTGTGTCTTGGCAACTCAAAGATTCAGCTCCCTCCATACATTTTCTATAGGATTAAGGTCTGGAGACTGGCTAGGCCACTCCATGACCTCAATGTGCTTCTTCTTGAGCCACTCCTTTGTTGCTTTGTCGGTATATTTTGGGACATTGCCATGCTGGAAGTGTTCATTGTTCTGGCTAAGGGAAGAAGGGTCTCATCCAAGATCCACCTGGGTGCTGCCGAATTTCAATCCATGGTGGTGTATTGTGTTACCAATGGTTTGTTTGGTGACTGAGGTTCCAACTGCCTTGAGATGATTCACAACCTCCTCCTGTGTATTTCTGGGCTGATCTCTCACTTTTCTCATGACCATCCTCACCCCATGAGGCGAAATCTTACATGGAGCTCCAGACCAAGGGCGATTGATGGTTATTTTGTAATTCTTCCACTTGCGAATAATCGCTCCAACAGTTGTCTCCTTCTCACCAAGCTTCTTGCTGATGGTCTTGTAGCCCCTTCCAGCCTTGTGCAGGTCTACAATCTTCTCCCTGATGTCCTTTGACAGCTTTTTGGTCTTGGAAGAAAGAGATTCTGTGGACAGAAGGAGTCTTCTATACAAATAACGAGTTGTCGTTAGGAGCGCGCCTTACATTGACAGGACCAATCTGTGTACCACATGAGCACCTACTGTAGCCAGTCTGTGGGAGGCAGAATTATTGTTGGTTGGTAGAGGGGATCAAATACTTATTTTACTCTCTGAACTGCAACTCCATTTATAACATTTGTATCATGGGTTTTTTCTGGATTTTTGGTTGATATTCTGTCTCTATCATATAAAATACACCTGTGATAAAAATTGTAGACCCTTCATTTCTTTGTAAGAGGGCAAACTTGCAAAATCTGCAGGGGAGCAAATCATTATTTCTCCCAATGTATACAGCAGTGTTTCTCAGCTCCAATCCTCAAGGCACACCAACAGGTCATGTTTTCAGGATTTCCATGAGTTTGCACAGGTGATTTGATCAGTTTCACTGCCTTAGTAATTAGCACAGCCGTTTCATCTGAGGGAAATCCTGAAAACATGAAAACATGACCTGTTGGGGCACCTTATGACTGGAGTTGAGAAACACTGCTGTATACAGTATCTAACCATTGATCAATCCTGATGTACTGCCGGCCGATCTCATTTCTTGAGGCCCGAAAATGCCAGAACGGTGCAAATACCCCCCAAATGACCCCTTTTTGGAGAGTAGACAGTCTGAGGTATTTAGTAAGAGGCATGGCGAGTTTTTGAAGCTGTCATTTTTTGTCATCATTTTTAGGAAAATTACGAAATTTAAAAAAAAAAATTTTCACATTTTTTTTTTACCCCCTGCCACCAGTGGGTGATCAGGGGCACTCACTGGCCACAGTATATATATAAAAAAAGTTTTAATCATTTTTTTACAATTTTTTACATTTTTTCTTTTTTTTAATGATTTTTTTTAACACACTGTGACCAGAGCAATACAATATAACCATAGTAACATTGCACTACTCTGATGATTTTTTTTTTTACACATTATGATTGCTTATACCAGTGAATTGAATTGGTATATGCAACCATTTTTTTCTGAATAAAATCCATTCATTCAATGTGCATTGTTGTGATTAGCCATGATTGGCCACAGCTAAGCACACAGGACAGATGGGCTATGATTGGCCTTGCTGTAACATGTGATCACTGTGACCAATCACAGCTAGAAACAAAATTGTACACATCGAATTCGAATGACATGTATGGAAGCCATCTTTTGTTTACAATTATCATGTACCTGGTGCTGGAGGCCAATGGAGGAAGGACTTCTCCTACGGCTAAGTTCCAGACTCCCCTGAAGGTGGAACAGGAGGAGTCAGGCTCAAAGAAGCACGGGTCGCCTGCTGGCATAGCTTACGGGGGTGTTGTGGCTGGAGTGTTGTCAGACGAGATGTCAAGGTACTCAGATGAGACATCAGGATAGGTCTGAAGACAAGTGGCGCTAGTGGGAAGTAGCAGGATTCAGATGGAGCAGGAGTCAGGAGAGAAGTCAGTTCAAAGCCGGGGTCAGGTACCAGGTGTGGACAAGAGCAAGCGGTTAGAAGAGTATCCAAGGCCATACACATGAGAGCAGGATCGAACAGTCTGTTTAACGTGCCAAAGTCAGACAGAAGACAGGTCCAGGGGCAAACTGAGTCAGTAACGGGTATTCACAAATGCAAGGGTATCACAAGAACAAGCGCATTGGAGAGCTGGAGGTCAACCAGCAATCACAGAGAGAAACGGGCTCTCTTATGAAAGGCCATTTGGAGCCAGTCCGAGCCGGCTGTGCGCACACCTGTGTGCCCATGCATGCATTTATGCAGCCATGTAAGATACTGGCAGGAATGCCCGGTCTTAGTGAGTGTCTGCTCCGGTGATTGGTCACAGCGATCACATGGTACCGACTGCAACCCGGTACAGAGATCTGTCATCGGCTGTGTCTGGTGGACACAGCAGGTGACAGATTGTGCATCAGCAGAGCGCATTCCTGGAGGACACCATATAGACTGTGAACTGTGCAAAGTGTAGTTGCCCTCTACAAGTGCCGTTGCTCCAGAGCTTAGTAAATTAGGTAAAGCTTCAATCCGAAAAGAATACCCAATCACGTGCAAGGAAAATAAGGACAAAAAAAACCCAGCATTTTTGCTTGCACATGATTGGATGATGGAGGTCAGCAGAGCTTCTGCTCATTTACTAAGCTCTGGAGCAACTGCACTTTGCAAAGTGCACAATCTATTTCCCTTTAGTAAATCCACCCCATTATGTATCAGTACTGCTGGAACCAAGAAGAAGGGGACACTATGGGGTTGATTTACTAAAGGCAAAAAGACTGTGCACTTTACAAAGTGCAGTTGCTCCAGAGCTTAGTAAATGAGGTACAGATTCCCTTTGCAAAGAATACCCAATCACATGCAAGGAAAAAAAAAAACAGCATTTTTGCTTGCACATGATTGGATGATGGAGGTCAGCAGAACTTCTGCTCATTTACTAAGCTCTGGAGCAACTGCACTTTGCCTTTAGTAAATAAACCCAAAGCCTCACTTTGCAAAAAAGTACCCAGTCATGTGCAAGGAAAATAATAATAATAAAAAAAGTGCATTTTTGCTTGGTTGATAGAATGATTCGATGATGGAGGTCAGCAGAGCTTCTGCTCATTTACCAAGCTCTGGAGCCCTTTAGTAAATCCTCACCATTATTTATCAGTCCTGCTGGAACCGAGAAGAAGGGGACACTATGGGGTTGATTTACTAAAGGCTAAAAGACTGTGCACTTTACAAAGTGCAGTTGCTCCAGAGTTTAGTAAATGAGGTAAAGATTCCCTTTGCAAAGAATACCCAATCACATGCAAGGAAAAAAAAACAGCATTTTTGCTTGCACATGATTGGATGATGGAGGTCAGCAGAGCTTCTGCTCATTTACTAAGCTCTGGAGCAACTGCACTTTGCAAAGTGCACAGTCTATTTGCCTTTAGTAAATAAACCCAAAGCATCACTTTGCAAAAAAGTACCCAGTCATGTGCAAGGAAAATAATAATAATAAAAAAGTGCATTTTTGCTTGGATGATGGAATGATTGGATGATGGAGGTCAGCAGAACTTCTGCTCATTTACTAAGCTCTGGAGCAACTGCACTTTGCAAAGTGCACAGTCTATTTCCCTTTAGTAAATCCACCCCATTATGTATCAGTACTGCTGGAACCGAGAAGAAGGGGACACTATGGGGTTGATTTACTAAAGGCAAATAGACTGTGCACTTTACAAAGTGCAGTTGCTCCAGAGCTTAGTAAATGAGGTAAAGATTCCCTTTGCAAAGAATACCCAATCACATGCAAGGAAAAAAAAAACAGCATTTTTTGCTTGCACATGATTGGATGACGGAAGTCAGCAGAGCTTCTGCTCATTTACTAAGCTCTGGAGCAACTGCACTTTGCAAAGTGCACAGTCTATTTGCCTTTAGTAAA
>BLSH010050765.1:157805-168261 GCA_018402905.1 Glandirana rugosa
ACTATGGTGGGGGGTCGTACACGGTGACTATTGGGCTGGGGTGTGTGGTATCAGTGGTAGATGCTGGGGGTTATCAGTGGCACATGCTGGGGGGTGGTATCAGTGGCAGATGCTGGGGGGGGTTGTATCCTTGTGACAGTGGTAGTGGGATGGGAGCAGTGCCAGTGGTGTGGGGGGGAAATGACAGTGCTGGAGGTGATGCTGGGCTTACCTTACAGAAGCCTAGATGCAGGAAGCAGCAGTCCTTGTACTGCTTCCCTGTGATGTCCGCGGGATGTCCATCCGGGGAGCACAGTTCACTTCCCGAGTGTCAGTTTATACAATGGAGACTAGAGGGGCCTCTGACCCGAGCAGGCACCCATTCCAGTGTACAAGTGAGTCTCTCTGCTGGACACTCCTGCCACTACCTCCATGGGTTAGAGGCCTCTCCGCTCTCCATTGTATGCACCGACACTTGGGAAGTGTACTCTGCTCGCTGGAGGGACATCCCAAAGCTAACGATCGCCCCCTCCCGCCCCCCGCAAGTATATTTAGCTGCCAGCCAGAGGTGCAGGGGGAGATGCCGGGTCTTGGGCCTCCCCACAGTGGCGGAATGCAGGGCCCAGTCATAAGTGCGACTGCTGCAACCCTGATCATTCCGCCACTGCATAGAATGCACCTTCTGCCTTTACAACCCCTTCAAGTTCATAAATAATCAAATCGGAAGTTTAGGTAGAGATATTCTTACATAGTTACGTTGCTTGGACCAAATATATACAGCGGGTATAATAAGTATTCAACACGTCACCATCTTTCTAAGTAAATATATTGGTAAAGGTGATATTGACATGAAATGTTCCCCACATGTTGATGACAAGCCATGCAATCCATACATACAAAGACACCAAAATAGATCCGGTCAGAAACTAAGTTCTGTGTAATAAAATGGAAGGACACAGGGAAAAAGTATTCAACCCGCTAACTGAAATGTGTTTAATACTTGGTACAAAATCCTTTGTTGGTAATGATTGCAAATAGAATTCTGGGATGTCTCAGCAGAGGGATCACCAGCAGGAGGAAGGAGGTTCTGATTCCTTTAGATCAGCCTTTCTCAACCTTTTCAACACCGAGGAACCCCTGAAATAATTCTCCGGTCTCGGGGAACCCCTGCTAAAAATTCAAAATCTACATCTCCTGATACATTAGTGTGATGGTCAATGAGAAGAATGCTCCTTACACTTGTGGTCATTGGGAAAAATTACCCCTTACAGATAGCCAAAAAGATCAATGATGTCATTGGGAATTTATCTGAGAGGTAGAAATTGACCATCGCTCAAGGAACCCCTAGCAACCTCTGGAGGAACCCTAGGGTTTCACTGAACCCTGGTTGAGAAACCCTGCACTATATAGATCTTTACATCACTAGAGGGGTCACCAGCAGGAGGAAGGAGGTCCTGATTCCTCTATATAGATCTTTATATCACTAGAGGGATCACCAGCAGGAGGAAGGAGGTCCTGATTCCTCTATATAGATCTTTATATCACTAGAGAGGTCACCAGCAGGAGGAAGGAGGTCCTGTTTCCTATATATAGATCTTTATATCACTAGAGGGGTCACCAGCAGGAGGAAGGAGGTCCTGATTCCTCTATATAGATCTTTATATCACTAGAAGGGTCACCAGCTGGAGGAAGGAGGTCCTGATTCCTCTATATAGATCTTTATATCACTAGAGGGGTCGCCAGCTGGAGGAAGGAGGTCCTGATTCCTCTATAGATCTTTATATCACTAGAGGGGTCACCAGCTGGAGGAAGGAGGTCCTGATTCCTCTATATAGATCTTTATAGCACTAGAGGGGTCACCAGCAGGAGGAAGGAGGTCCTGATTCCTCTATATAGATCTTTATATCACTAGAGAGATCACCAGCAGGAGGAAGGAGGTCCTGATTCCTCTATATAGATTGTTATATCACTAGAGGGGTCACCAGCTGGAGGAAGGAGGTCCTGATTCCTCTATATAGATTGTTATATCACTAGAGGGGTCACCAGCTGGAGGAAGGAGGTCCTGATTCCTCTATATAGATCTTTATATCACTAGAGGGACCACCAGTAGGAGGAAGGAGGTTCTGATTCCTCTATATAGATCTTTAGTGAGACCTCACTTAGAATACTGTGTCCAGTTCTGGAGACCTCACTTACAGAAAGATATTGATAAGATAGAACGAGTTCAGAGACGGGTAACAAAAATGGTGAAAGGTCTGGGGAATAAAACATATCAAGAGCGACTTCAGGAACTTAATATGTAGAGTCTGGAGGAAAGAAGGGAGAGGTGAGACATGATTGAAACCTTTAAATACATCAAGGGGGTGAATAAGGTTCAGGAGGGCAGTTTTTTCAATATGAAACCAAAATCAAGAATCAGGGACCTCAAACTAACTGGGGGGAAGTTCAAAACTAATCTTAGAAAGTATTATTTTACTGAAAGGGTGGTTGATGATTGGAATAAACTACCAACAGAGGTTGTGAGACAGTCAACAGTAAATGGCTTCAAACATGCTTGGGATAAACATAAATCTATAGTCAGACAACGAGGTTAATGGGAAAAACAAACAAAAAAAACCCACAAACAATAAGGGCCAGTTCCGACTTCAGAGGCGACTTTGCTAGGCGATATGAACGCGATTTCAAGACAACTTTGGGCGACTTACAACGCTGCCTGAAGCCACTTCCATGCCAGGCAACTTTGCCTGTGGCCAATCTGAGAAGAGGGTTGGTGGTTGCTTTAAAAAAATTATTTTCTTCTTCCTGTAAAGTCGCTTCTTCATAGACAGTGATCCGACTTGGAGGCGACTTCCATTGACTTCTATGGGCTCAAATCTCCTAGAAGTCGCCTTGAAGTAGTACAGGAACCTTTTCAGAAGTCGCCCTGAAGCCGGAGCAACTTGAGTAATATTAAGACGGCTCCCATTAATTTCAATGGGATTTCTGACGTCAAGCGATTTGAGGCGACTTGGGGCGACACAAGTCTGATGGTAAATCGCCTAGGTGTGAACCGTCCCTAAAACAAAAAAAAAAAAAAAAAGGCAGACTCGATGGTCTACTCAGTCTTTTTCTAGCTTGAAGACGCCGACTCCTGTATGGAGAAACTAGTGGCATGCGTCGCTCCGGTGTGATTTTGGCCGATTCTTCCACACAAACCATCTTCATATCTTGTGGGTTCCGTGGGCCTCTTTTATGAACTCTGATCTTTAGTTCTTTCCATAGATTTTCTATTGGATTCAAGTCAGGTGATTGGCTGGGTCATTCTAGCAGCTTTATTCTCTTTCTCCTTGGCTTTGTGTTTGGGGTTGTTGTCCTCCTGAGATGTCCTCCCTCGTTTCATCTTCATCATCCTGGCAGATGGCAGCCGATTTTTATCACCATTCATCCTTCCTTCAATGATATGAAGTTTGCCAGCACCGTATGCTGAAAAACAGCCCCACCCTGATGTTCCCACCTCCAAACCTCAATGTTGGTATGGGACTGTTTTTGGGGTGATGTGCCATGTGACCTCCAAACATGGTGTGCATTATGGCCTCCAAAGAGTTCCATGTTGGTCTCATCTGACCAAACCGGATCACACACAGATCATCCTGCAGAGACACAGAACGGCAATCTACCCATGTAAACAAGGCAGACGGCTGGTCTGAGTATTTCTGGGATTTTCATGCACAACCATCTCTTGGGGCTACAGAGAATGGTGGGAAAAAGAGAAAATATCCAGTGAGTGGCAGTTGTGTGGAGGAAAATGCCTTGCTGATGTTAGAGGTCAGAGGAGAATGGGCAGACTGGTTCTAGATGATAGAAAGGCAACAGTAACTCAAATAATCACTCGTTACACCCAAGGTATGCAGAATACCATCTCTGAACGTGCAACACATCCAACAAAAAAGCAGATGGGCTACAGCAGCAGAAGACCACACCGGGTGCCACTGCTGTCAGCTAAAAACCGCAAACTGAGGCTACAATCTGATGAGTCCGGATTTCAGCTGAGACATTCAGATGGTGGGGTCAGAATTTGGCGCATGAATCCATCCTGCCTTGTATCACCGGTTCAGGCTGGTGGGGGTGTAATGGTGTGGGGGATATTTTCTTGGCACACTTTGGGCCCCTTAGTACCAATTGGGCATGGTTTAAACACCACTACCTATCTGAGTATTGTTGCTGACCATGTCTATCCCTACAGTGTCCCCATCTTCTGATGGCTCCTTCCAGCAGGATAATGCACCATGTCACAAAGCTCCAATCATCCCACCACTGGACAATGAGGTCCCCATACTCCAACCATCTCACCACGGGACAATGAGGTCCCTATACTCAAATCATCTCACCACTGGGCAATGAGGTCACTGTACTCCAATCATCTCACCACTGGACAATGAGGTCACGGTACTCCAACCGTCTCACCACTGGACAATGAGGTCCCTATACTCCAATCATCTCACCACTGGACAATTAGGTCACTGTACTCCAACCATCTCACCACGGGACAATGAGGTCCCTATACTCAAATCATCTCACTACTGGACAATAAGGTCACTGTACTGCAATCATCTCACCACTGGACAATGAGGTCCCTATACTCCAATCATCTCACCACTGGACAATGAGGTCACTGTACTCCTGTCACGTACCTGGTGGTAGAGTCTGACTTATGCGGGAGCAACCTCTCTTGCGGCCCTGGTTCGAGAACCCCTGATAGTGGGAACAGGGAGCTCAGGAGCACAGGGGGGCACGAGGGCTGGACAGTCCTTAGCTGGTAGACAGGAGTCCACTGGAGCTCGTGCAAACAGGAGAGTAGTGTCCGGGTCAGCAACTAGCGGGCGGTGCGGTACAGCGGGATCAGGCAAACGGATGGTCGGGTACAGGCAGGGTCGGCAACGTGCTGGCAGATACGGTACATGGGATCAGACAAGCGGAGGGTCGTAGGCAAGCCGGGGTCAGGTGCAGGCAGATAGCAACAAGTCCAAAGGGATAGCCAGGGTCACAGGAACAGGAAGTCACTCAGAAATAGCTTGCCGGGGGCACAGATGCGGGAAACGCTGTAGAACGGACAGCACCGGGCACTGAGCCCTGCAGGTTTAAATAGGGCCGATTGGCGCCTGTTTCCGGCGCGTGCCAGCGCACGGACGCACGCGGGTGCGCGCACCACCGCGGAAACCGTGGAAACAGCTGCGTCTTCCTGCCAACTCCAACCATCTCACCACGGGACAATGAGGTCACTGTACTCCAACCATCTCACCACTGGGCAATGAGGTCACTGTACTCCAATCATCTCACCACTGGACAATAAGGCCACTGTATTCCAATCATCCCACCACTGGACAATGAGGTCCCTATACTCCAATCATCTCACCACTGGACAATGAGGTCACTGTACTCCAACCGTCCGTCTCACCACTGGACAATGAGGTCCCTATACTCCAATCATCTCACCACTGGGCAATGAGGTCCCTATACTCCAATCATCTCACCACTGGACAATGAGGTCCCTGTACTCCAATCATCTCACCACTGGGCAATGAGGTCACTGTACTCCAATCATCTCACCACTGGACAATGAGGTCACTGTACTCCAACCGTCTCACCACTGGACAATGAGGTCCCTATACTCCAATCATCTCACCACTGGACAATTAGGTCACTGTACTCCAACCATCTCACCACGGGACAATGAGGTCCCTATACTCCAATCATCTCACCACTGGACAATGAGGTCACTGTACTCCAACCATCTCACCACGGGACAATGAGATCACTGTACTCCAACCATCTCACCACTGGACAATGAGGTCACTGTACTCCAATCATCTCACCACTGGACAATAAGGTCACTGTACTCCAATCATCTCACCACTGGACAATGAGGTCCCTATACTCCAATCATCTCACCACTGGGCAATGAGGTCCCTATACTCCAATCATCTCACCACTGGACAATGAGGTCGCTATACTCCAATCATCTCACCGCTGGACAATGAGGTCCCTGTACTCCAATCATCTCACCACCGGACAATGAGGTCGCTATACTCCAATCATCTCACCACTGGGCAATGAGGTCCTTATACTCCAATCATCTCACCACTGGGCAATGAGGTCCCTATACTCCAATCATCTCACCACTGGGCAATGAGGTCCCTTTACTCCAATCATCCCACCACTGGACAATGAGGTCCTTTTCCTCCAATCATCTCACCCCTGGACAATGAGGTCCCTATACTCCAATCATCTCACCACTGGACAATGAGGTCCCTATACTCCAATCATCTCACCACTGGACAATGAGGTCACTGTACTCCAACCATCTCACCACTGGACAATGAGGTCACTGTACTCCAATCATCTCACCCCTGGACAATGAGGTCACTGTACTCCAATCATCTCAACCCTGGTTTCTTGAAAAAATGTCTTTCTGATCCTTCGAGAGGAGTGTAAGTGCAGGGTAAGTCGCTGATTGCCGCCATTACTAAGTAAAAAAATAAATAAATAAATAGAAATATCCCATAATTTGTAGAACTTTTGCACAAGCCAATCAATATACGCTTATTGGGATTTTTTTTTACCAAAAGCCTGTAGCAGAACACACATTGGCCTAAATTTATGAAAAAAAAAATGTTTGTAATAAAATTAGAAATAAATAAAACAATAAAAAAATAAAGAAAAAATACCTAGATCAAGATTTGTACCAGGGTTAGTGTTTGCGTCATGTAAAAGTCAAGGGTCAATGGTCAGGGTCAGTCTATTTTGGGCAAGATTTGAATAAAAATATCCCATAGTTTGTAGACGTGATAATGTTTGCGCATACCAATCAATAATATTATTTTTTTACCAAAAGCACGTAGCAGAATACATATTGGTCTAAATTTGTGAAGAAATTTGATTATTCATTTTTTTTTTATTGGATGCGTTTTATAGCAGAAACTAAAAAATATTGTTTTCTTTTTTCAAAATTGTCAATCTTTTTTTTTGTTTATAGCGCAAAAAAAATAAAAATGCAGTGGTGATCAAATACCACCAAAAGAAAATGGAAAATTGAATATCAAATACTTACCGCAATTTTCCTTTTGTGGGGGTAGAAAATTACATACATTTTCTTTGTGTATACAGCATTGCACGACCACACAATTGTTAGTTAAAGTAACGCAGTTCTGTATCGCAAAAAAAAAAAAAAAATGGCCTGGTCATGTAGGGGGGTGGTTGATTATTTATAAACTTGAAACTTGACATTTTACAAGCTTCCACTTTTTTTTTTTTTTCATTAAATGTTCAGATGTGTAGATTAGCTATTACAATTCCTCTAATCATCAAATTGTTTAAAACGATTAGCCGCACAGGGAGTGCATTGTTTTTAATGAGTCATAGGCTTGCGCTGTGAAAAGTAGCAGTTAAGCACAAGCATTGTGTAGCACAGCAGATGATGTATATATAATGAGCACCTATGGCTGTCCCCGTGTATACCTAATTAACTATATATAGAAACAACGTACTTTATATGAGATAAATACACACTGATAGGATTATTAACATCAAACTCATTTATTTAACATCGACAGCTAAAAAATACGTTAAATATGCTCATTTAAGTGTTGAGATTATGGAAATACGGGACATTTGCAGACTCTTTGTAGTCAATGTCGATGTTATATGCCATTCTCTGTAAGAAACTTTTTCATAAATAGATTTAAAAAAATAAATAAATAAATAATGATTAAAAAATAAATAAATAAATAATGAATGTTTTAATGCATTATTTAAATATATTTAAATATTATTATATAAATATATTTAAATATTAACATTTAAATATATTTAAATATTATTATTTAAAAATATTTAAATATTATTATATAAATATAATTAAATATTATTATTTAAATATATTTAAATATTATTATTTAAATATGCGGACTGCAATAAGTATACAGTATATACGTTGCGATTTGCATGTTTTTTTACCAGGGTTATGGCTGTGATATCACCCATAACCCCGGTATTATTTTCTTTTTTTTTTCAAATTCTTTATTTAACAGGATAGTGTCCAACACACCGCATCCAAACATGTTCAACGGCAAGGTCACATCACAGAAGATGTGTAAGCAGCGGCGGCGGCTGGTGGTATATTTCTGAGGGGGGGGGCAAACAGAGTACGCACAGCCACCCCCGCCTAACCACACCACCCCCTCCCCCTTGTCCGGTCAGTCGGTTCCCAGCCCGGCATTTACCCCATCTATGGCACGGGGCCACAGCATCCCCTTGCTTCTCCTCATCGCGGCATCTCCCACCTCCTCCTAGGCCAATTGGAACGCTTCTCCATGCGTCCGGTGCCTCGCATGTAGATTAGGGAGGCCGGATGCATTGATGGGGGGGGAGCGGTGCCCCCAGCGCCCCGTTTGGATGGGCCGCCACTGGTAAGCAGAAAGGTCTCTGGAGTTAAAGCGGAGTTCCACCCAAAAGGACAGAAGCAACGTCAAAAGTCACTTCCGCCCGAAACCTTTAAAGGAGAAAAATTATTATTATTATTTTTTTTTTTTTGCAAATTACATTTATTTATATATTTATTTTTATTGCACTTTAGTGTAAATATGAGATCTGAAGTCTTTTTGACCCCCAGATCTCATATTTAAAAAGGTCCTGGCATGCTTTTTTTTATTATAAGGGATGTTTACATTCCTTGTAATAGGAATACATTTTTTTTTTAAAAGCGTGCAGAAGCAAACGCATACAGAAGTCCTCATATAAAAACGGCGTTCAAACCACACATGTGAGGTATTGTGATCGTTAGAGCGAGAGCAATAATTCTAGCACTAGAGCTCCTCTGTAACTCAAAACTGCTAACCTGTAGAAATTTTTAAACATTGCTGATGGAGATTTTTTTAAGTGCCAAAGTTTCTCGCCATTCCACGAGCGGGCGCAATTTTGAAGCGTGACATGTTGGGTATCAATTTACTCGGCGTAACCTCATCTTTCACAATATAGAAGAAGAATTGGGCTAACTTTACTGTTGACTTATTTTTTAATTCAAAAATGTGAATTTTATCCAAAAAAAATGCGCTTATATGACCACTGCGCAAATACGGTGTGACACAAAGTATTGCAATGACCACCATTTTATTCTCTAGGGTGTTACAAAAATATATATATAATGTTTGGGGGTTCTAAGTAATTTCATGGCAAAAAAATGGTTTTAACACCAAAACTCATAAAGTGGCTCAGTCCTTAAAGCGGAGTTCCACCCTATTAAAAGTCAGCAGCTACAAAAAGTGTAGCTGCTGGCTTTTAACAATCGGACACTCACCTGTCCCAGGCTCCAGCGATAGGGCCACCTGAAGGCTCGCTCTTCTCCCCCTCCCCTCAATGGCGCCGGCATCACAAGCGTGTGCGAGCCACGCTGCACACTGTGAATGGCCGGTGCATCTTCTGGGACCTGTGACGCATCCCAGAAGATCACTGGGTGGGAGGGGAGGAAGGTGAACTTCCTTTCGGCTCCACGGCGGCAGAGGAGTGAGTGGGACCTGGGACCCTGTGAAAACAGGATCTCTGCCCCCCCCCCAAAAAAAAATGACATGCCAATTGTGGCATGTCAGGGGGGTCACCTTCCCTTAAAGCAGAAGTTCCACTTTTGGGTGGAAATCCACTTTAAGTATTTAATGCATACCAATATTCTGTTGGCTTTGCTTGCCCCAGCTTGGCGTTGCTGAGCCTGTCATCTACTAGGACCCCCAGGTCCTTTTCCATCCTAGATTCCCCCAGAGGCTCTCCCACCAGTGAGTAAATTGCATTCATATTTTTGGCACCCAAGTGCATTATTTTACATTTCTTTACATTAAACCTCATTTGTCATGTAGTTGCCCACCCCATTAATTTGCCCAAAGCTTCTTGAAAGGTTTCCGCATCCTGCGTAGAAGTTATTGCCCTGCTTAGCTTCATATCGTCGGCAAATACTGAGATAATCCCATTTTTCAGATCGTTTATGAATTAATTAAATAGGATTGGTCCCAGGACTAGAGTTGAGCGAACCTCTGGAAGTTTGGGTTCTGCTGGTCCGTCCGAACTTCGGGACAAAGTCCGGGTCCGGGTCCGGACGGAACCCGAACGATCGCACGGACAACGAACCCCATTGAAATCGAAACTTTTAGGCACAAAAATGGCTGTAACAAAGTCCTGGAAAGCCCTAGAGGGCTGCAAAGGGAAGTAAAATGGGGGTAAGGGTAGGGCAAGTGCCCTACAAAAAAATGGGGACAGGGAAATAACTTTAAATATTTAAAAAAAAATAAAAACATAAAAAAAGCAAAAATGGAGGTGAATGTGGATCATCTTCAAACTGTGTCTGAAAAGTATTAATTAACGGTAGAAGCCATATAACTGTTCTAAAAGCATCTTCAAACTAGGGCAAGTGCCCTACAAATAAATGAGGATAGGGAAAATAAATTAAAATCAAGTA
>BLSH010050765.1:190626-203674 GCA_018402905.1 Glandirana rugosa
AATGTTTATTTAGACACTTTTCACACCCCCCGTAAACATACCGCGGGGGGACTCAGTTATGAAACATCTTGGCGGAAAGAGACGTTAATGTCGACATTCAGAAAAACCCCTTCATGGTGGTGGCAGCATCATGGTGTGGGGATGCTTTTCTTCAGCAGGGACAGGGAAGCTGGTCAGAGTTGATGGGAAGATGGATGGAGCCAAATAAAGGGCAATCTTAGAAGAAAACCTGTTAGAGTCTGCAAAAGACGTAGACTGGGGCAGAGGTTCACCTTCCAGCAGTACAACGACCCTAAACATACAGCCAGAGCTACAATGGAATGGTTTAGATCAAAGCATATTCATGTGTTAGAATGGCCCAGTCACAGTCCAGACCTAAATCCAACTGAGAATCTGTAGCAAGACTTGAAAATTGCTGATCACAGACGCTCTCCATCCAATCTGACAGAGCTTGAGATATTTTGCAAAGAAGAATGGGAGAAATGTCCTCTCTAGATGGGCAAAGCTGGTAGAGACTTCCCCAAAAAGACTTACAGCTGTAATTGCAGAGAAAGGCGGTTCTACAAAGTATTGACTCAGGGGGGCGCCATACAAATGCCCCCCACACTTTTCACAGATTTATTTGTAACAAATGTTGAAAGCCATTTATCATTTTCCTTCCACTTCACAATTATGTTGCACTTTGTGTCGGTCTATCACATAAAATCCCAATAAAACACATTTACATTTTTGGTTGTAACATGGCAAAATGTGGACAATTTCAAGGGGTAGGAATACTTTTTCAAGACACTGTACATCTTTTAAATTTTGTATAAATAAAATTTGTGATTTTTTAATATATTGTACTGTGATTAGGCACTTAAAAATCTCCTTTTCCCATAATCTCTTCCTTTGGTTTATTCTACTTCATATAGGGGATTTGAATATTTTTTTACAATTGTAGTTCTTTTTTATTTTTAGTTTTTTCTCTTTTTTGTTTTTATTAGTATAAATTACTATTTATTTAGGAGCCCTGTTGGGGGGCTTTGGTGAAATATCAGGGGCGGACTGACCATAGGGCACTTCGGGCGCTGCCCGAGGGCCCTTGGCCAGTAGGGGGGCCCATGACATTTTCCACTTTGATTTACCTATCAATCACAGCTAGCCGACAGGTAGATCGGCCCTCCTGCCCCATGTAATGTTCTCTGCTGTGCCCCATAATGTACCCTGCTAGCCCAAGTAATGTGCCCTGCCAAGCCCCATAATCTGCCCCTCTGCCTCACCCTATGTAATGTGCCCTATAATGTTCCCTGTTGCCCCCCATGTAATGTGTCCTACTGTGCCCCCCCAACCTGTAATGTGCCCTGGTGTGTCCCATAATGTGCCCTGCTGTTCCCCATGTAGTGTACCCTCCTGCCCTCCACACACACACATATTGTGCCCTCCTGACCCCCCTGTGCTCTGACCTGCTGACTCAGGTTTGACCCAGAATTGAGGCGTCCACGCAGTGCAAGCTGAGGGGTTGGGGCTTTGTGTGGGTGTGGCTTGAGTGTGGGCGGGATACCTAGGGGGCCCCATGATCTCATGTTGCTCGGGGGCCCCGTGAGTTGTCAGTCCGCCCCTGCCCCTGATGTCTCACTTTTGAGACAGAGAAAGAAACTGAGGACAGAGATTCCCCAGTCACTTTCTCTGCAGCCTGCAGTGAACATAGTTCACTGTGCTTCAGTTAAGAATGAAGACAGGAGTGATTGGTACAGATCACTCACTGTGTTTATTCAGAAAAGAAAGGGGACAGTTAATTAAATATTTACCAGCCCCTTCTCCGCTCTTAAGAGGAGAGGACGGAAGCTGGCAGCACTGCAGGAGGGAGACAGGAAGCAGAGGGAATCGGCGCCACATGAGATGACTAGATTGTACCCAGGTACACCCGGCACATCCTGTGCGCACATCTATGGTCTGCATTCTGTTTTTCTGGATTGTTGCACCTGCACCATCAACCCTCCTGAATCTGTTATTTTATTCCCTACACCTATGCCGGCAGAGTTTTATTGCACTAAAACTTTTAAAATTGATTTCACCTTTTATTTTTATAAAGTTAATATATATTATACAGCAGAATGTGTGTAAATCCCATAATATGCGCCCATTCCCTGTGCGCAGCGTTGTAATCCTTCTATAATTTCCACCACAAAATGAAAATTGTACCAAATACGTTTGGAAATCAGAATGTAATTAATAGCAGGCTGCTTATTTGTGATCCCGCTGGGACCCATTTCATACATTGTGATTCCTGCAGATCGTATCCAACTGCCATTTACTATTAACCAGCAAATGTGAGATTCTAATCAACTGCCATTGTCAGGAATGCACCGGATGAATACGCTGGTAGGGAAGATAATTGGCTCTGACCATTCCAGGCATCTTTATTGGGATTTTACCCCGCTATTAATAATCCCCAGACTGAAATATGTTCCTATTGATTATTTCATAAAATTCACATTTCTGTGTTTTGCGCTCGGCTGTAATAACAATAATAGTAGTGCTGTTATTATTACTAATAATAATAAAAATATTAATATAAAGCAACATATATTCTATAGTCTTCTGCAGTATGCTAAACTGTAATTATACAAACACTGTTAATTATCCAGCAAGTCCATTAAGTAAAAAAATAAAATTATAGATAGAGGGGAGAGGTATGCATTTTTCCTCCCTATAATGTATTTTTATTTAATTTTTTTACTTACAGCTTTGTTTTTTTCATTATAATGTTTATATTATTATTATTACTGTTGATATTGTTATTAATAATAATAATAATAATAATAATAATAAAATATTAATAAATATCAACATATATTCTATAGTGCTCGGTAGTATGCTAGACTGTAATGATACAAACACTGTTAGCAACAATCCAGCAAGTCCATAAAGTAAAATGTATATATATATATATATTTATATATATATATATATATATATATATATACACAGGAATAGGTACACTTTAACTCCTTGGGATAAGTGGAGAGTATACCCGCATCCCTAAACACAAATTAGAAAAGCAAACCCTCTGGTGGGACTTTAAAGAGCATAGACTTCACTAAAAGAGTAGGTACAAAGTAATATAAAAATCCATAGTTTATTACAAAAATTAAAAGTGGGGGAAAAAAAAGAGAGGGGGTGAGCTGGGATACACAGACACAAAAACAATAATACATTAAAACAAGTACATATAACAGAACCACTTATTTACTGCACTACTGTGCAATTGAAACCGAGTGCAACCCAACGCATTTCAAGATCGTGCGTTGTTCCTCTTCATCAGGGGAAAGTGCTGGTATTACTCATTAATATTGTTCAGACAAATGTATAGCATAAGCATTCTAATATAGGACTAGTGCAGGTTAAAAGCAGGAAGAAAGGATGCTGCTGCCACTTGGTATCGGGTCATCCACAGAGGCGGGGGGAGAAGACAGGTCCCAATGCTCCCACCCAGAAAGAGGATTGGCCCACGCCCAGGATGTGATCAGCCCCCAATGCGCCCACCAAGGGGAAGCTGCCTGGCAGAATGAATCAGCCGTTGCTGCCTAGAATATATAGATACAGTAAAGACAATTGAGAGGTCAAGCCGTAGGTAGTTGAACAAGTGGAGTAGGAGCGAGTGCCTATGTATGTGACAATATCACAGATGCACATGCAGGATGTCTAGATATGCAGCCCATAGGCCTGGGCACACTCTAATCACCCCATGCAGCGCAGATTCCCTCTGCTGATATTTCACCAAAGCCCCCCATCAGGGCTCTTAAAAAAATTGTAAAAAATAAAACATTAAATAAAAAACGACTGACACCGTCCATTGCCCTGGTGACACCAACCTCTGCCCTACTGACATGCCCACTGCCCCACTGTCACCATCCACTGCCCTTCTAACACCGTCCATGTTTTAATACATTTGGGGTGCCCACCCTAATACAATAGGCTGCGCATACCTATGATGCAGCCCGATCCTCACGCCAGCCGTCATTCAGCAGACAGACTGCTTAACATCGTTAAAGTCTATGGGACCCGAACATGAAAAATCAAAAGTGCTCATTTAAAAGGCTTATATGCAATGTTATTGCCATAAAAAGTGTATGGGGTCCTGCCCTAGGGAACAAGTATCAATACAAAAAAAAGTTTTTAAATCGATCGTTTTCAGGAGCAGTGATTTTAATAATGCTTAAAGTGAAACAAGAAAAATGAAATATTCCTTTAAATAATGTGCCTGGGGGGTCCCCTTAATCTGCTTGTAAAAAGGCGCACCTCTGTGATGTTTAGAAAAGTGTCACCGCAAAATGAAATTGCGGCTGTAATGTATTGCCGGCTCCGGGCAATATACAAAAAATCACTGAAAAAATTTGCGTAGGGTCCCCCACCCCAATCCATACCAGGCCCTTCGGGTCTGCTTTGGATTTTAAGGGGAACTTCACGCCAAACTTTAAAAAAAAATTGATGTGGGGTCCCCCCTAAAATCCTTACCAGCACCCCCCCTGAACCGTACCAGGCTACATGCCATCAATATGGGGAGTATGGGTGCTTTTGCGCCCCCCAACCCAAAGCACCTACATGGGGACAAGAGCCTCTTCCCCACAACCCTGGGCTATGGTTGTGGGGGTCTGTGGGTGGAATCTTTAAAAAAAATGCAACAGCTCCTCCTCCATGGGAGGGCTGCCACCGTCTGCGCTCTCTTTGTTTTGACAGTTTATTTATAGTGAAGGGTGGGGGCCACCCAGTGACGTAATCGAGAGACCACGCCTCTCTGACGTCACATGACCTCAGAAGGGGGTGGGGCAACCCGTATGTCACCAGGTGGTCCCGCCCTTCACTATAAATAAACTGTCAAAACAAAGCGAGCACAGACGGTGGCAGCCCTCCCATGGAGGGCGTCCATGTGCCATCTGCGCACTATGCATTATGGGGCGTTCGGCGGTGCCGAAGTCTCGCCAAACACCCCATAGTGTTCTAAATTTGGGGATCAGGCAAACAATGGTTCAAACCGTTCGCCCTTCCCTAGTCTTGGCCACTGGCTGCAGCTCAGTTTCAGGGTCTTGACAACCTTCTTATAGCCTAGGCCATTTGTTTTGTGCACTGGTACAGATGTGATAAGGCACTGTGATAGATGTTTTGTGCACTGGTACAGATGTGATGGGACACTGTGATAGATGTTTTGTGCACTGGTACAGATGTGATGGGACACTGTGACAGATGTTTTGTGCACTGGTACAGATGTGATGGGACACTGTGACAGATGTTTTGTGCACTGGTATAGATGTGATGGGACACTGTGACAGATGTTTTGTGCACTGGTACAGATGTGATGGGACACTGTGATAGATGTTTTGTGCACTGGTACAGATGTGATGGGGTACTGTGACAGATGTTTTGTGCACTGGTACAGATGTGATGGGACACTGTGACAGATGTTTTGTACACTGGTACAGATGTGATGGGACACTGTGACAGATGTTTTGTGCACTGGTACAGATATGATGGGACACTGTGATAGATGTTTTGTGCACTGGTACAGATGTGATAAGGCACTGTGACAGATGTTTTGTGCACTGGTACAGATATGATGGGGTACTGTGATAGATGTTTTGTGCACTGGTACAGATGTGATGGGACACTGTGACAGATGTTTTGTGCACTGGTACAGATGTGATGGGACACTGTGACAGATGTTTTGTGCACTGGTATAGATGTGATGGGACACTGTGATAGATGTTTTGTGCACTGGTACAGATGTGATGGGGTACTGTGATAGATGTTTTGTGCACTGGTACAGATGTGATGGGGTACTGTGATAGATGTTTTGTGCACTGGTACAGATGTGATGGGACACTGTGACAGATGTTTTGTACACTGGTACAGATATGATGGGACACTGTGATAGATGTTTTGTACACTGGTACAGATGTGATGGGACACTGTGACAGATGTTTTGTGCACTGGTACAGATATGATGGGACACTGTGATAGATGTTTTGTGCACTGGTACAGATGTGATGGGAAACTGTGATAGATGTTTTGTGCACTGGTACAGATGTGATGGGACACTGACAGATGTTTTGTGCACTGGTACAGATGTGATAGGACACTGTGACAGATGCATTTGTGCACTGGTACAGATGTGATGGGGCACTGTGATAGATGTTTTGTGCACTGGTACAGATGTGATGGGACACTGTGACAGATGTTTTGTGCACTGGTACAGATATGATAGGACACTGTGACAGATGCATTTGTGCACTGGTACAGATGTGATGGGAAACTGTGATAGATGTTTTGTGCACTGGTACAGATGTGATGGGACACTGTGACAGATGCATTTGTGCACTGGTACAGATGTGATGGGGTACTGTGACAGATGCATTTGTGCACTGGTACAGATGTGATAGGACACTGTGACAGATGTTTTGTGCACTGGTACAGATGTGATGGGACACTGTGACAGATGTTTTGTGCACTGGTACAGATGTGATAGGACACTGTGACAGATGCATTTGTGCACTGGTACAGATGTGATGGGGTACTGTGACAGATGTTTTGTGCACTGGTACAGATGTGATGGGACACTGTGACAGATGTTTTGTGCACTGGTACAGATGTGATGGGGTACTGTGACAGATGCATTTGTGCACTGGTACAGATGTGATAAGGCACTGTGACAGATGTTTTGAGCACTGGTACAGATATGATGGGGTACTGTGACAGATGCATTTGTGCACTGGTACAGATGTGATGGGGCACTGTGACAGATGTTTTGTGTACTGGTACAGATGTGATGGGACACTGTGATAAATGTTTTGTACACTGGTACAGATGTGATGGGGCACTGTGACAGATGCATTTGTGCACTGGTACAGATGTGATGGGACACTGTGATAAATGTTTTGTACACTGGTACAGATGTGATAAGGCACTGTGACAGATGTTTTGTGCACTGGTACAGATGTGATAGGACACTGTGACAGATGTTTTGTGCACTGGTACAGATGTGATAAGGCACTGTGACAGATGTTTTGTGCACTGGTACAGATGTGATGGGGTACTGTGACAGATGCATTTGTGCACTGGTACAGATGTGATGGGGTACTGTGACAGATGTTTTGTGCACTGGTACAGATATGATAGGACACTGTGACAGATGTTTTGTGCACTGGTACAGATATGATGGGGTACTGTGACAGATGTTTTGTACACTGGTACAGATGTGATGGGACACTGTGACAGATGTTTTGTACACTGGTACAGATGTGATGGGGTACTGTGACAGATGTTTTGTACACTGGTACAGATGTGATGGGACACTGTGACAGATGTTTTGTGCACTGGTACAGATGTGATGGGACACTGTGACAGATGTTTTGTGCACTGGTACAGATGTGATGGGGTACTGTGACAGATGTTTTGTACACTGGTACAGATGTGATGGGACACTGTGACAGATGTTTTGTGCACTGGTACAGATGTGATGGGGTACTGTGACAGATGTTTTGTACACTGGTACAGATGTGATGGGACACTGTGACAGATGTTTTGTGCACTGGTACAGATGTGATGGGGCACTGTGATAGATGTTTTGTGCACTGGTACAGATGTGATGGGGCACTGTGACAGATGTTTTGTGCACTGGTACAGATGTGATGGGGCACTGTGACAGATGTTTTGTGCACTGGTACAGATGTGATGGGGTACTGACAGATGATTATGGTGACAGCGGTGCTTGGTGTACTCTGTGTGGGGGATCTGTGACAGCTCTGTATGTAAAATCATCCCTTACACACAGAGCTGTCACAGAGCTTGACGATGCCAAATGCATAGAACCTCTTATAGGGAGAATTACTCTTTAATTAAATAAAAATATTGCATATAAAATAGCCGCACAAGCCATTTTGCAGTTTCGTTAAAAATTACTTTTCTATTTCAGTCTCCATTTCAAAAACTAAGCCCAGTATGTAAAAAAAGATCAAATTATAGGTAGAGGGAAAAGTAAATATTTTCCCCATCTACCTATACTGTATTTTTTTATTTTACTTATTGAGCTTTGTTTTATATTATAATTTGCATATTATTATTATTAGTATCGTCGTTATTATATTGTTTTTTATTATTATTATTATTATTATTATTATTATTAATAATAATAATAATAATAACAACAATATTAATATAAAGCAACTTTATAGCCCTCTGCAGTGTGCTGCACTGTAATTATACAAACACTGGTAACAACACAAAACAATAAAAATATTAAAATAATAATTTGCAGTCCAGTAGGGATTAAGGAATGATGCAGAAGGCACAGAATGTCTGAAAGGGGAATTAGATTTGTATTAAAGAAAAATATTGCATGTAAAATAGCCACACAAACCATTTTGCAGTTTCAATAAATAGTACGTTTCCATTTCAGTCTACATTTCAAAAACAAAAAAAGCGCAGTAAGTAAGAAAAAAAAATCTAATTGTAGGTAGAAGGGAAAAGCAAACATTTTTCCCATCTACCTATAATGTATTTTTTTTTTTTTTTTTTTTACATATTGAGCTTTGTTTTTTCATTATAAAATATGCATACTGTTATTATTACTGTTGATATTTATATTATTAGTATAACCATTATTATATTATTATTTTTATTATTAATAATAATAACAATAATAAAAACAACAACAAGATTAATATAAAGCAACATATATTCTATAGCCCTCTGCAGTATGCTACACTGTAATTATACAAACACTGTTAACCACACAAAATAATAAAAATATGAAAATAATTATTTGCAATCCTGTAGGGACCAGGGAATGAGGCCAAAGGCATAGAACATCTTATAGGGAGAATTACACTTTTATTAAATAAAAAAATTACATATAAAATAGCAACACAAGCCATTTTGCAGTTTCATTAAAAATTACTTTTCCATTTCAGTCTCCATTTCAAAAACCAGTAAGTAAAAATTTTCCCATCTACCTACAATGTACTTTTATTTTTTACTTATTGAACTTTGTTTTATATCCTAATTTGTATATTGTTATTATTAGTATCATCATTATTATATTGTTTATTATTATTATTATTATTATTATTATTATTAATAATAATAACAATATTAATATAAAGCAACATATATTTTATAGCCCTCAACAGTATGCTACACTGTAATTATACAAACACTGGTAACAACACAAAACAATAAAAATATTAAAATAATAATTTGCAGTCCAGTAGGGATTAGGGAATGGTGCAGAAGCCACAGAGTGTCTGAAAGGGGAAAAATATTGCATGTAAAATAGCCACACAAATCATTTTGCAGTTTCATTAAATAGTACGTTTCCATTTCAGTAAACATTTTTCCCATCTACCTATAATGTATTTTTTTTTTTTTTTACATATTGAGCTTTGTTTTTAATTATAATATGCATACTGTTATTATTACTGTTGATATTATTATTAGTATAACCATTATTATATTATTATTTTTATTATTAATAATAATAACAACAACAAGATTAATATAAAGCAACATATATTCTATAGCCCTCTGCAGTATGTTTTACATTATAATTATACAAACACTGTTAACAACACAAAACAATAAAAATATGAAAATAATTATTTGCAATCCTGTATGGACCAGGGAACCATGCCAAAGGCATAGAACGTCTTATAGGGAGAAATACACTTTTATTAAATAAAAATATTACATATAAAATAGCCACACAAACCATTTTGCAGTTTCATTAAATAGTACGTTTCCATTTCAGTCTACATTTCAAAAACTAAGCGCAGTAAGTAAAAAAAAAAAAAAAAAAAAAGAAAAGAAAAAAAAATCAAATTGTAGGTAGAAGGGAAAAGTAAACATTTTCCCCATCTACCTATAATGTATTTTTTTTTTTTTTTTACATATTGAGCTTTGTTTTTAATTATAATATACATACTGTTATTATTACTGTTGATATTATTATTAGTATAACCATTATTATATTATTATTTTTATTATTAATAATAATAACAACAACAAGATTAATATAAAGCAACATATATTCTATAGCCCTCTGCAGTATGTTTTACATTATAATTATACAAACACCGGTAACCACACAAAACAATAAAAATATGAAAATAATAATTTGCAATCCAGAAGGGACCAGGGGACAAAAAATATGAAAATAATTATTTGCAATCCTGTATGGACCAGGGAACCATGCCAAAGGCATAGAACATCTTATAGGGAGAAATACACTTTTATTAAATAAAAATATTACATATAAAATAGCCGCACAAGCCATTTTGCCGTTTCATTAAAAATTACTTTTCTATTTCAGTCTCCATTTCAAAAACCAAGTCCAGTAAGTAAAAAATTTCCCATCTACCTATAATGTACTTTTTTTTTTACTTATTGAGCTTTGTTTTTTTTATTATAATGTTTATATTGTTATTATTAGTATCATCATTATTATATTGTTTATTATTAATAATAATAATGACAACATTTATATAAAGAAACATATATTCTATAGCCCTCTGCAGTATGTTTTACATTATAATCATACAAACACCGGTAACAACAGAAAACAATAAAAATATGAAAATAATTATTTGCAATCCTGTAGGGACCAGGGGACAATGCCAAAGGCAAAGAACGTCTTATAGGGGAATTACACTTTCAGGCTTTAGAACCATTTTAAGAATGGGAATCGCACCACCAGATTATACCTATCCTTGGTTCCAACACCAAATCAGCCCTTTTATGGGCAGAGGTAGTTCTATAGGACACATTTACCGGACAAAAAATAAAAAATTTTTTCAAATTGTATTTTTTTGTTCTAAAAGAACCTGTATACAAGACATTATGGGGTTGATTTACTAAAGCTGGAGAGTGCAAAAACTGGTGCAGCTGTGCATGGTAGCCAATCAGCTTCTAACCTCAGCTTGTCCAATCAAACTTTGACCATAAAACCTTGAAGCTGATTGGTTTCTGTGCAGAGCTGCGCGAAATTTTGCACTTTCAAGCTTTAGTAAATCAACCCCAATGTGGCCCAAAAGCACCCACGCAGAATACTCACACCCAAATTAAACTCAGCTTCTGTGTCTTAACCACCAATCCTGTGTTCCAACATATATACAGTATATTGTCAAAAGTATTGGGACACCTGCCTTTACGCACACGTGAACTTTAATGGCATCCCAGCCTTAGTCCGTAGGGTTCAATATTCAGTTGGCCCACCCTTTGCAGCAATAACAGCTTCAACTCTTCTGGGAAGGCCGTCCACAAGGTTTAGGAGTGTCTATGGGAATGTTTGACCATTCTTCCAGAAGTGCATTTGTGAGGTCAGGCACTGATGTTGGACGAGAAGGCCTGGCTTGCAGTCTCCACTCTAATTCATCCCAAAGGTGTTCTATCGGGTTGAGGTCAGGACTCTGTGCAGGTCAGTCAAGTTTCACCACCCCAAACTCGCTCATCCATGTCTTTATGGACCTTGCTTTGTGCAGTGGTGCGCAGTCATGTTGGAACATGAAGGGGCCATCCCCAAACTCTTCCCACAAAAGTGAGAGCATGAAATTGTCCAAAATGTCTTGGTATGCTGACGTCTTATGCGTTCCCTTCACTGGAACTAAGGGGCCAAGCCCAACCCCTGAAAAAACAACCCCACACCATAATTCCCCCTCCACCAAATGATTTGGACCACTGCACAAAGCAAGGTCCATAAAGACATGGATGAGCGAGTTTGGGGTGAAGGAACTTGACTGGTCCTGACCTCACCCCGATAGAACACCTTTTGGGATGAATTAGAGGAGAGACTGAGAGCCAGGCCTTCTCATCCAACATCAGTGCCTGACCTTACAAATGCACTTCTGGAAGAATGGTCAAACATTCCCATAGACACCGAAAGGCAGGCGTACCAATACTTTTGGTAATATAGTGTATATACACAAGCATGCTATACATACAATATAATATAAGCTGCCTTTTTTTGCAGAATATTCTATTTTATTATTTTCCTTTGTAGTCAGACACAATGAGCTCCTTTATTGATTTAGAGAAGAGATCTCTTTCCATTATATTCATTTCTATGTATTGTTGTCACAATTATGTCTGGGGGGGGGGGGGGTTGTATCCTTGTATAATAAATGATTGCTGGTCTTTTATGTGCATTAAAATGAATTCCTATCATTGCTGTCACTCTGGTTTATTGACACCCTTGGGTGGTTTATTTATGTTTAATAATGCTACCGCAGCATGGCATGTTTATTACAGTGATTATCTGTATAGAATACCATATACTTATCTAAGAAGGCTTCATAGACATCATTGATTTCTATGTCATATTGTGTTATTATTCATTTATCTTGATGTAAAATGTAGGTCGGTATTGTCTATCCTCATTCAAAGCTTCAAAACCACCTCCCCGAGGAGAATACACTCAGTGGCCACTTTATTAGGTACACTTATGTAATAACCGATCATAATTTTTTTGCTTGAATCCATTGCAGCGGTAGTGGGGAGTTCACAAGTTGCCAGAACATTCCTTTTGGTATTTTAATAAATGATGGCTCCTCCCATAGCACTCCCATTCTCAACCAGGGTTCTGTCAAATACCGGGGTTCCTCCAGAGGTTGCAAGAGGTTCCACGAGCAATGATTGATAGACCTCCCATCTGATGGAGCCTGCATAGATCCAGAGACTGCTGCTTGACACCAATGATCTTTGTAATTGCCTGTAGAGGCGACATTATGACCACCAATGTAAGGAGCATTCTTCTCACTGATCACCAATGTAAGGAACATTCTTCCCACTGACCTCCAATGTAAGGGACATTCTTCCCACTGATCACCAATGTAAGGAGCATTCTTCCCACTGACCACCAATGTAAGGGACATTCTGCCCACTGACCACCAATGTAAGGAGAATTCTTCCCACTGACCACCAATGTAAGGGACATTCTTCCCACTGACCACCAATGTAAGGAACATTCTTCCCACTGACCTCCAATGTAAGGGACATTCTTCCCACTGATCACCACCCT
>BLSH010050765.1:223665-244566 GCA_018402905.1 Glandirana rugosa
ACTCCCCCCCTTTGAAAAGTTCTACCCACCACTGGTACCGTCGGTAAAACTTCAGTCGGTAAAACTTAGGTTGAAAACAAAAGAGTTATCCTTCTCCCAGTACACTATGTAGTTTGAATAACCCTTAAAGTGTTCTTTTTGTTACCACACGAACCAAAATTGCATTGAGATAAGAAAGTACTCAATAAATGTTCAAAGACTGGTGAATATTTTACACAAGTTGCACGACGGGTAACACAACCTAACAGTATACGAGATGTGCAGCACCTGAAACTACGGATACTGGAAGCCTGTGCTAGCATTTCTCCTGCGGTGTTGCTATCAGTGTGTGAAGAGTGGGAGAAGAGGGTTGCATTGACAATCCAACACAATGGGCAGCACGTTGAACACATTTTATAAGTGGTCAGAAACTTGTAAATAACTCATGAAAGAATAGAGTTACGTTAAAACCAAGCACACCATTGTTTTTCTTGTGAAATTCCCAATAAGTTTGATGTATCACATGACCCTCTTCCTATTGAGAAAACAAAAGTTGGATTCAAAATGGCTGACTTCAAAATGGCTGCCATGGTCACCACCCATCTTGAAAAGTTTCCCCCCCTCACATATACTAATGTGCCACAAACAGGAAGTTAATATCACCAACCATTCCCATTTTATTAAGGTGTATCCATATAAATGGCCCACCCTGTAGAACTAGAGGCAAAACTTTTTTTATTGGATAGAGTAAGGGAGGGTTATAACCCCTGTCCATATATTTTTTGCCACCTGTGTCCCATTGGGGAGATTTACGTTCACATAACTGTTCCATAGCTAAAACAGGAAGTGAGAGGAAATCCCTGCAAATTAAAGGAATCCCTTGGGGACGCCCAGGTCAGCAGAACTAGTCTCTCCATTGGAAGATTTACACTCTATTGTTTTTCTGAGGACAACCCAAATTTTGGGATTTTTTGTTACTTTCACTTTGAATGATAATGGTAAACAGGGCAAATAGAGAGGGTGAATCTCCCTAACGGGGACACAGACAGCAATAAAAACTGACAAATGTTCCAATTCCTCTCCACTCCAAAACTAAAAAAAAGTTTTGCCTTTAGTTATAATTTAATGAGGAAGTAAACCCAGATTGGGATTACTTCCTCAATATAACCCTGTAAAGTAGAAGCATAATGGGCTACTATGCATCGCATAGTAGCCCATTATGTGCCACTTACCTGGAAACGAAGCCTGCGATGTCCCCGCTCCAGGCCGCATCCATCTTCTGCCCCTCTTCCTTCCGGGGCCGCGACTCCGGCTCTGTGACTGGCCGGAGTCGCGTGACGTCACTCCCGCGCATGCGCGCAGGAGCTGCCAGTCACGGCACAGGGTCAGTGGAGAAACGGCACAGAGGCCGTTCCTTCACTGCGCATGTGGCGAAATGACGTCGGCACAACACTGCATATCTCCTGAACCGTGCAGGTTTGGGAGATATGCAGGGCCTTATTCTAGGCTTACCTGTAGGTTAAAGTGGTTGTCACAAGTTGACAACCATTTTAATTCAGTCCAAACTTTACTTTAGGGTGTGGCAGCCCACTTTTATTAAACAAAATCGAAAGTTCACATAGACATCAGTTGCCCATGCAAGGGTTCTTCCACATCAACCTGAATAGTCAATTAAAAAATGCAAAGCCACCTGACTTCCTTGTCAGCAGGACTGCTGCTCTTCCAACCTGTCCCTCTTACTGTTTTGTCCAACTCTCCTGTTTCTGTCGGCACACTTAGCTTTTAGTCGCAGTGTCCTGCTGCTCAGCCCACTCATGGCCTTTTGATAGGTGTTCTCCTGACACCCTGATAGGACCCGACCTGACTCCTGGGACAAGACCTCCTGCCTACCGGCTGGGGCACCTCTGACCCCTGGATGAGTCCTCCTGTCTGTAGACTCCTAGCTAGGACACCTCTGACCCCAAGTTGAGAACTCCTGTCACTTGACTTCTGACTGGGGTACCTCTGACCACTGGTTGAGACCTCTTGTCTCTTGACTCCTGGCTGGGGCACCTCTGAATCCTGGTTGAGATCTCCTGTCTCTTGGCTCCTGGCTGGGGCACATCTGACCCCTGGATGAGACCTCCTGTCTCTTGGCCCCTGGCTGGGGCACCCCTGACCCCTGGGTGAGACCTCTTGTCTCTTGACTCCTGGCTGGGGCACCTCTGAATCCTGGTTGAGATCTCCTGTCTCTTGGCTCCTGGCTGGGGCACATCTGACCCCTGGATGAGACATCCTGTCTCTTGGCCCCTGGCTGGGGCACCCCTGACCCCTGGGTGAGACCTTCTATCTCTTGACTCCTGGCTGGGGCACATCTGACCCCTGGATGAGACCTCCTGTCTCTTGGCCCCTGGCTGGGGCACCTCTGACCCCTGGGTGAGACCTTCTATCTCTTGACTCCTGGCTGGGGCACATCTGACCCCTGGATGAGACCTCCTGTCTCTTGGCCCCTGGCTGGGGCACCTCTGATCCCTGGGTGAGTCCTCCTGTCTCTTAACTTCTGGCTGGGGCACCTCTGACCCCTGAATGCAGGGCCTGGGCAAGGGGTGGGCAGGAGGGGAAGCTGCCCTGGGCACTGTCTTATCATGTGAGGTGGAGGGAACAATAAGGAGATTGGGGGGAGAAAATTTGGGGGGCGGCAAGGGGTAAGTATTGTTCTAGGAGGGGAAATTTGATCTAGGATTTGTGTTGGGAAGGGGGATAGGGGAAAGATTTGTGATAGGAGGGGGGATTTGGGGCAAATTTGTGCTGGGAGGGAGAGATTTGAAGTGGAGGGAGAGGATGTGTACTAGGACGGGAAATTTTTAGAGTAGAGGATTTGTGCTAGGAGTCGTGATTTTATTGGGGGAGAGGGGATTTGAGCTGGGGTGATTTGGGGGGGAAAAGATTTGTGCTGAGAGGGAGGATTTCAGCAGGGGGTGGATTTGTACTGTTAGGAGGGGGGGTTATGCTTAGGGGGCAAGCATGCAGATTAGTGCTCAGTGTTTTTGTGGGGGGAATTTTGCTGACACATAATGCTCATACATCTTGGGTGGGGGCTCAGTTTGGCATGTTCGCCCTGGGCTCTAGATGACCTTGTCCCGGCACTGCCTGGTTAAGACCTCCTGTCTCTTGGCTCCTGGCTGGGGCACCTCTGACCCATGGTTGAGATCTCCTGTCTCTTGACTCATGGCTGGGGCACCTCTAAACCCCTGGTTGAGACCTTTTGTCACTTGACTCCTGGCTGGGGCCCTTCTGAACCCTGGTTGAGACCTCCTGTCTCTTGACTCCTGAATGGGGCACCTCTGAGCCCTTCTTGAGACCTCTTGTCTCTTGACCCCTGGCTGGGGCACCTCTGACCCCTGATTGAGACCTCCTGTCTCTTCACTCCTGGCTGGGGCACCTTCTTGAGACCTCTTGTCTCTTGACTCCTGGATGGGGCACCTCTGAGCCCTTCTTGAGACCTCCTGTCTCTTGACCCCTGGCTGGGGCACCTCTGACCCCTGATTGAGACCTGCTGTCTCTTAAATTCTGGATGAGGCACCTCTGAACTCTGGTTGAGACCTCCTGTCTCTTGCTCCTGGATGGAGTACCTCTGACCCCTTCTTGAGACCTCTTGACTCCTGGATGGGGCACCTCTGAGCCCATCTTGAGACCTCCGGTCTCTTGACCCCTGGCTGGGGCACCTCTGACCCCTGATCTTAAATTCTGGCTGAAGCACCTCTGAACCCTGGGTGAGTCCTCCTGTCTCCAATGGGAGCTGTCTCCACACTATATACATTATATATTCAGGCTTGAGTAGATAACGGCCCTGCACACCCGCGTACTCACATAGGTTGCAGGCATTCAGTAAAATCCTGACATAGGATTGAAGGTTCTGTTCCACCTAAGACACTCTGGAACCTTCAAGCTCCAGGCACCAATCTGGGAAAATAGAATCCAGAGAAAGCCAAAAACACAGCTTTCTCCACTCAGAAAGAATAGTCTGGAACTTTAAGCCTTAATGAGAATCCTGTGTCATTTTCTCCTCATTTCCAAGGTGGCAGGACGTCACACTGCCACACCCCGATCCACAAACCATGCCAGTCCACATGCTCTCAAAACCGGAAGGGTACCTTGCAAGAGGGGGTCACAAAGCCTCACCCCTTTGATAGCACCTTGTCTTCATGTTGATGGCAACAGAAACCTCAGGATATGGAGGTCTGTTGGAGGTTGGGGAGACTTGACATCCAGAAGCCCCTTTTAGAGTAAGAAGGCCCCAGATGTGTGCCTCCCCTAGGTAAATGAGTAAAGAGCACAAAGTACTCATTCACAAAAAAACAAAAAAAAAAGGAAACGGTAAGTAAAAACACCCGCAGCATTGAAAAAGTCCTTTATCAGAGCAATGAATAAATACACAATGACCCTGCTCTGACTCCAACATCAATCAATCCAGCAATCTAGATGTATACAACCACGATGAGTGACACCCAACAAGGTTGGCCCACCAACAAGCGCATTTGTGGGGTCAGGCACTGATGTTGGACAAGGAGGCCTGGCTCGCAGTCTCTGCTCTAATTCATCCCAAAGGTATTCAATCGGGTTGAGGACAGGACTCTGTGCAGACCAGTCAAGTTCCTCCATCCCAAACTCACTCATCCATGTCTCTATGGACCTCGCTTTGTGCACTGGTCCAAATCATTTGGTGGAGGGGGGATTATGGTGTGGGGTTGTTTTTCAGGGGTTGGGCTTGGCCCCTTAGTTCCAGTGAAGGGAACTCTCCAGGCGTCAGCATACCAAGACATTTTGGACAATTTCATGCTCCCAACTTTGTGGGAACAGTTTGGGGATGGCCCCTTCCTGTTCCAACATGACTGCGCACCAGTGTACAAAGCAAGGTCCATAAAGACATGGATGAGCGAGTTTGGGGTGGTGAAAGGGATAGTGCTGTGTGCTGAGGCAAACATGGTTTACTATGCTTCATTTATAAGTACTTTAGTGTGTTCATTGTGCTCATTCAAAAAAGGATGGGGCAAGACATATGGTATTTACTAGCCCCTTCCCTCACTCTCAATTTTGAAACATCCCCACAGCAGCCAGGGGGAGAGGAGAAGAAGGAAGCCAGCAGCCCTGCAAGGGGTGGGGGCAGCCCAGGCAATCAGGGGAATCGTCACTGCCGGCAATTAGCACCCCCTTGGCACCCCCTACGCACGCCTATAGATGTCACCCAGGATCCTCAGGCCTTTTGTTTACAAACAGAAGTCAGCAGGGATCTGCCGTTAAGAGGCAGTAGTGTTACCTCTGCTAGTTGATATATCCCCTGATTTGTTAGAAAACAGAAGCCAGCAGGGATCTGTCATTTAGCAGCAGTACTGCTACCACCGCTAAATGACAGATCCCTAGCCACAGTTTGTAAACACAAAATGTCGCTTTAGAGTGGTAGTAAACTGCCATTTGTCACTTGCATCTACAGGTAAGCTTATAATAAGTCTTACCTGTAGGTACATTGAATATCTCCTAAACTTGCACCGTTTAGGAGATATTCACAGTGGCAGCAGCCGGTGATGTCATTGGTGAATGCGCAGTGCGCTCTGCATTCAGGGCATACTGTGTTTGCCATCCATGCTGAGAACACTGTGCCATGATCGTGACTCCCGTGCACATGCACAAGAGTGACGTCATATTCTTCCCACTGACACCAATGATGGGGCAGCATTCCTCCCACTGACACCAATGATGGGGCAGCATTCCTCCCACTGACACCAATGATGGGGCACTATTCCTCCCACTGACACAAATGATGGGGCACTATTCCTCCCACTGACACCAATGATGGGGCATTATTCCTCCCACTGACACCAATGATGGGGCACTATTCCTCCCACTGATACCAATGATGGGGCACTATTCCTCCCACTGATACCAATGATGGGGCACTATTCCTCCCACTGACACCAATGATGGGGCACTATTCCTCCCACTGATACCAATGATGGGTCATTATTCCTCCCACTGACACCAATGATGGGGCAATATTCCTCCCACTGATACCAATTGTGGGGCAGCATTCCTCCCACTGACACCAATGATGGGGCACTATTCCTCTCACTGACACCAGTAGCAGGCCCCCTAAAGTCTGAAGGACAGTAAACTAGCTATTTGTTAGAAAGTTTGGAGACCCCTGGTCTATAATATATCTTCCAAGGTTCAAGCTAGAAACAATGCAGAACATCTACCCTATATTGGCAAAAGAATTGGGACGGCTGCCTTTAAACACACATGAACTTTAATGGCATCCCAGTCTTAGTCCGTGGGGTTCAATATTAAGTTGGCCCACCCTTTGCAGCCATAACAGCTTCAACTCTTCTGGGAAAGTTATCCACAAGCATATTTTTAAATATTTGAATTATATACACTGTAATGAAGCAATGTTAATTCTCAGGCCTCATACACACGGACGTTTTTTGACGCCGGCGTTTTCTGGCGTTTTTTTGCAGCTCTCCATGTTAGTCAATGGCCCCATAAAAACGTCGGCGTTTTTGAGCTGTAGGTGGCGTCGGCGTTAGTGAGCTGAAAGTAGAAACCATGGCCATCGCGTTCTGAGGCTGTAACGTTTTGACGTTTTTTGACGCCGACGCCACAAAACGCCAACAAACGCCACCTAATATTGTACTGGCGTTTTTTGACGCCGACGTTTTTAGGTTGAAAAATAGCAGAGGGATGATTTTTTTTAAAAAACGCCTATTGACGCCGACGCTCACTAACGCTCAAAAACGCCAATGCATAACGGCGAAAAACGTCAACTTTTTTTCCTTGACGTCGGACCCGACGTTTTATTTATTTTTTTAGATACGCCCGTGTGTATGAGGCCTAAGGGTTATTCATATATGACATAACAGGACAGCAGATTTTGGTCACATGTGTATGTTCTATTTCGAACCTCAGTGAAGTAATGGTAGGAGGAGCCGTGTTTCTATAGACTTAAGGCCATATGTAGAGAAGTGTAGCGGAAGGTTACTTTCGTAAAGAGCTGACCTCAGCTTTACAAACAGTAGAAGAATTTGGGACTTTGGATGGTTAACTACTTCAATACTGGGCACTTAAACCCCTTCCTTCCCGGACCAATTTTCAGCTTTCAGCGCTGTTGCAGTTTGAATGACAATTGCGCGGTCATGCAACGTTGTACCCATATGAAATTTTTATCATTTTTTTTCACACAAATAGAGCTTTCTTTTGGTGGTATCTAATCACCCCTTGGTTTTTTTATTTTTTGCGCTATAAATTAAAAAAAGACTGAAAATTTTCAAAAACAATGCTGTTATAAAATTTTGCAAATAAGTAATTTCTCTACATAAATTTTGACCAAAAATGATAATGCTACATTTCTTTGGTAAGAATAACCCAAATCGGACAGACAGATGTGACGGGGACTGTGACAGATGTGACGGGGACATACAGATGTTTTGTGTATGGTGACAGATGTGATTGGGGACAGACGGATGTTTTGTGTATGGTGACAGATGTGACGGGGACATACAGATGTTTTGTGTATGGTGACAGATGTGATTGGGGACAGACAGATGTTTTGTGTATGGTGACAGATGTGACGGGGACAGACAGATGTTTTGTGTATGGTAACAGATGTGACGGGGACATACAGATGTTTTGTGTATGGTGACAGATGTGACGGGGACATACAGATGTTTTGTGTATGGTGACAGATGTGATTGGGGACAGACAGATGTTTTGTGTATGGTTACAGATGTGACGGGGACAGACAGATGTTTTGTGTATGGTGACAGATGTGACGGGGACATACAGATGTTTTGTGTATGGTGACAGATGTGACGGGGACAGACAGATGTTTTGTGTATGGTGACAGATGTGATGGGGGTCATACAGATGTTTTGGGGACTGTGTTATGGGGACACTTATGTGTATGGGGACAGGGAAAGGGGTATCAGTGTGCTTGGTGCACTGTGTGGGGGGCGATCTGTGACAGCTTTCTGCATGAAATCCTCATCATGCAGAAAGCTGTCACAGAGCTGCAGCTCCCCCCCTTCACCGCACTGAGCTCTCACTGAGCTCGGCGGGGGGAGAACTGTCATAGAGACGTTCGTCTCTGTTTACAATGTGATGGCTGTGATTGGACACAGCCGTCACATGATCGGAAGGGCCAGTCACTGCGCCCATATCCCAATCGCTGCTCAGCTGGATCCTGTGATCATAATGATCACAGGATCCAGCAGCAGCGCGCCGCGTGGCCGCGCTGCGAGCTCCCGTTCTGCAGGACGTGTATACACGTCCTGTCAGAACGGGGAAGCTCCCACCCGGCCGTATATATACAGTGGCCGGGTGGGAGGTGGTTAACGAGGGAGAGATAATGAAGGATATGACAGCCTACATTCTTGGAGACGTGACGTAAACACCTGTCAGAACTCTTCTTCCTCCTGACTGACATCTGAAGCCATACCATATGTTATCATATGTGATGCGTAAGTTTTGTTTTGCGTCTGTTATGTCATGAAGAATAAACCTCAAAGATTTTCTAATGATGTCATTCATGCAAGAGTTTCTTCGATGAAAGCCACAAATTATTTCTAACAATTGTCCAAAATGTCTTGGTGTGCTGACGCCTTAAGGGTTCCCTTCACTGGAACTAAGGGGCCAAGCCCAACCCCTGAAAAACAACCCCACACCCTAATCCCCCCTCCACCAAATGATTTGGACCAGTGCACAAAGCAAGGTCCATCAAGACATGGATGAGCGAGTTTGGGGTGGAGGAACTTGACTGGTATTAAAGATCATGTGCGTGTAAAGGCAGGCGTCCCAATACTTTTAACAATATAGTACATGTGAGATGTGAGGCTCCCACCTTTTTTTTTTTGTTCTCCTTTAAAGATATTCAATTTTTTAGCAGAGTACTACTAACGAATCTCCTTTCTTCCAGGGGCTGTAGTGGTGGCGTTCTTCCTGTGCAATTTTCCCGATACTGCCTCGTCACTCATGCAGATCTACATAGACAACTGGAACACACACATCCTTAAGCTCTACACCTTGCTGAAGACCTACCTGTCACTGCCACTTTGGTACCTCAATAGCGCTCTGGACCCAATACTGTTTTGCATTTCTTCTACATCGTTCCGCAGTGCATGCTGGGAAACCCTAACAGCTGTTCTGCCATGGCAGGATAAATCAGCAGATGGACCCAGCCACACATACCACGCTTCCTGCGCTCGGTCTGGTGGCTCTTCCCTCGTGTCGGCTCCAAGCACCCGATCAACGTGGACACTTAATTCAAACGAAGGAGAGCAAAAAGAATGCTTGGGTCAAGCTCGAACCAATGATCCAAAGCTTGTTTTCTTCAGGCACCTCGATGTCATGGAAACCAGAGACTACGCGTTTCCGTAAGAACTTTTTTTTTTTTTCAAACTGTTGCAAGGATGCCAATATTCTCAATTGCAGGACAATGGTGTTATGGCGAGTTGCTGAAAAAGGGTTACTTCTAATGAAATTATCCCCGGTATGAATTTAATTGTATCGGAATTGCACAAAAAAAAAAAAAGCTGAGCTGGTGAGGAAATGTAATATTCATTTTGTAAGAGGATTATAGAATCAAGGCTCCACATAACGGCAGGACTTAAAGGCAGCGTCTTTATGCAGCTGATACCAACGACGTTTCGGTCAGAGACTTCTTTCGAGCTCGCATAAAAGAGGATTATATGAATTAATATGATGGGGGTTTAATTGAAAATTAATCTATTGTCACTTTCTATTAAAATTTGAGAGATACCTTTGGATAAAAACAACAATATATCATGGCAGCCTCTATTTGTCATCTATGGGGAATCCTGTATCCAGCATGAACTGTTACATAAGAAGGTTCAGGCAGCATATAATACGGCTGCATGCGTTGATCGGGGTTCCTCAGGTGGATCTTATCACATCTGTCGTGACTAATGAAAGCTTGTATTGAGCATTGTTTTAATTCACACTGTAACAGTGACACCCATTTAATTGGTCACTTCAGAACCCAACTCTCATAGGTCTGAAGTGGATAAAGCTCCTTGAATTTTAGGTCACCATTGGCTTTATCAGGTGTCCTTGGGTAGCTCTAAAATATCACATCTGTCGTGACTAATGAAAGCATTTTTTTAAAAATGTAAACTGTAAGTGATGGTGCCATCCATTTGATTGGTCATTTCAGCACCCAACTCTCTGGAAAGGGTCATTGTTGCCTTGACCAAAGGTCCTTGGGTGGCTCTGAAATATCACATCTGTCGTGACCAATAAAATCTTGTGTTCACAATCATTTAAGCTGTGAATAATGGGGCCATCCATTTATTTGAACATTTCACCACCCAACTCTCTGGAATGGGTCAGGTTCCTTGAATTTTGGGTCATTGTTGCCTTGACCAAAGGTCCTTGGGTGGCTCTGAAATATCACATCTGTCGTGACCAATAACATTTTAGTGTTTACAATTATTTAAGCTGTGAATAATGGCACCATTTAAAAAATAAATAAACTGTGAGTGATGGTGCCATCCATTTATTTGGTCACTTCACCACCCAACTATAGTTACCACCTAATGGCATGGACTAGAGTTAATATTGCCCCGATCAGGGTTTCACTAATAAAAGCTTGTATTGCTGTGCTGGTGATACCTACCTTTCCTTTAAACTGTAAGTAATGGCATCATCTGTGTATGTGGTCACTTCAGCAACCAACTCTCAAAGATCTGACACTTTATTGAGCGGTCTAGGCTCCACAAAATGCCTTGATCAGCGGTCCTCTGGTGGCTCTAAGATATCGCATCTGTCATGACTAATAAAGCTTGTACTGAGCATTTTCTTAATTTGAAATGACTATTGGCAATGCCACCATTCGCTTAATTAATCGCTTCAGCACCCAACTTCCATAGATCCAGAGACAGCCAACCTTCTTAAATTTTGGGCCATTGTTGCCTTGTTCAAGGGTCTCCGGGTGGCTCTGAAATATCACAAGTATGGTGACTAATAAAATCTTGTATTGAGCATTTTTTTTTAAATTGATCAATGGTACAATCCATTTAAATGGTCACTTCACCACCCAATCCTTATAGTTCTGGACACATAATAGAGTGGGCCAGGCTCCTTGAAATTTGAGTCAATGGTACCTTGATTAGGGTTTCTAAGGTGGCCTATGTTTGTCATCACTTATAAAAGTTGTTTTGATCAACCTTAATCAGGGGTCCTTGTATTGAGCATCATTTTAAAACTTTGAGTAATGGCACCATGTATGTCATTTATCACTTCAGAACCCAACTCTCACACGTCTGGAGTGGGCCAGGCTCCTTGAATTTTGGGTCATTGTTGCCTTGACCAAGGATCCTCAGATGGCTCTGAAATATCATATTTGTGGTGACTAATAAAATCTTGTGCTGAGCATTATTTTCATTTAAACTGTGAGTGATGGTACCATCCATTTAATTGCTCACTTTATCACCCAACTCTCAAAGATCTGGCACTTCATTGAGTGGGCCCAGCTCCATAAATTGCCTTGATTGGAGGTCCTCACGTAGCTCTAAGATATCACATCTGCCATGACTAATAAAGGCTGTACTGAAAGTTGTCTTCAATTCAACTGAATATTGGCAATGGCACCATGCACCTAATTAATCAATTCAGCATCCAACTTCCATAGATCCAGAGTTGGCCAACCTTCTTAAATTTTGGGCCATTATTGCCTTGTTCAAGGGTCTCCGAGTGGCTCTGAAATATCACAATTGTGGTGATTAATCAAATCTTGTATTAAGCATTTTTTTAAATAATGATGAATGGCACAATCTATTTAAATTGTCACTTCACCGCCCAACTCTTATAGCAAAGATCCAAAGTTGGCCAACCTCCTTAAATTTAAGGTCAGTGTTGCCTTGATCAAGGATCCCCAGGTGGCTCTGAAATATAACATTTTTGGTGACTAATAAAATCTTGTACTGAGCATTATTTTCATTATGAGCATTATGTAAACTATGAGTGATGGTACCATCCATTTAATTGGTCACTTCAAAACCCAAATCTCAAAGATCTGACACTTTATTAAGTGGGCCCAGCTCCATAACTTGGCTTGATCAGAAGTCCCCTGGTGGCTCTATGATATATCATCTGTCATGACTAATAAAGCTTGCATTGAGCATTAATTTCAACTGATTATTAGCAATGGCACCATTCGCTTAATTAGTCACTTCAGCACCCAACTTCCAAGGGGGTCCTTGTATTAAGCATTATTTTTAAACTTTGAGTAACGGCACCATGTATTTTATTTGTCACTTCAGCACCCAACCCTCATAGCTCTTGAGTGGTCCAGGATCCTTGCACTTTGGGTCATGTTGCCTTGATCAATGATCCTCAGATGGCTCTGAAATATCACATTTGTAGTGACTAATAAAATCTTGTACTGAGCATTCTTTTCATTTAAACTGTGAGTAATGGCACTATCCATTTAATTGGCCACTAACCACCCAACTATAATTCTGGACACTTTATGGAGTGAGCAAGGCTCCTTGCAATTGGGGTCAATGTTGCCTTGATCAGGGTTTCTCAGGTGGCTCATATTAGTCATCATCACTTATAATAGTTTGTTTTGAGCATTAGTGCAATTCAGGTGACAATTATCTTCCCTCTAAACTGTAAGTAATGGCACCATCTGTGTACTTGGTAATTTTAGCACCCAATTCTCGAAGGTCTGACACATTGAGTGGGCCAGGCTTCTTAAATTTTGGTTCACTGTTACATCAACCAGGGGGTCCTTGGGTGGCTCTAAGATATCACATATGCCCTGATTCGTGAATAATGAAATTGTATTGTATTGTGCTTGTATTGAGCGTTATTTTAATTGAAATTGTGAGTGATAGCTCCATCCATTTTACTGGTCTTCAGCACCCAAATTTCAAAGGTCTGGAGTGGGCCAGGCTTCTTGAATTTTGGGATACTGTTTTCTTGACCCAGGGTCCTTGGATGGCTCTGAAATAACACATTTGTGGTGACTAATAAAATCTTGCAGTGAGCATTATTTTCATTTTAAACTGTGAGTGATGGCACCATCCATTTATTTGTCACTTCAGAAACCAACTCTCATAGGTCTGGACACTTAATGTAGTGGGCCACCTCCTTAAAATGTGGGTCAATGCTGCCTTGATCAGAGTTTCTCAGGTGGCTCACATCTGTCGCTACTAATAAAAGCTTGCATTGAGCATTATTGCATTGCTGGTGACACCTACTTTTCCTTTAGACTGTGAGTAATGGCATCATCTGTGTACTTGGTCACTTCAGTACCCAACTCCCAAAAATCTAATACTTTATTCCATGGGCCAAGCTCCCTAAGTTTTGGGTCACTCTTGCATTGATAAAGGCTTACTCGGGTGGCTATCACCTCCTGTTGGGACCAATGAAGGCTTATATTGAGGACTATTTTAACTTAAAATGTGAGTGATGGCACCATCCATTTAATTGGTCATCCAACCTTAATAAGTCTAGAGTGGATTAGGTTCCTTGAATAGTAGGTCACCTTTGCCTTGGTCAGGTGTGGCTCTGAAGTATCACATCAGTGGTGACTAATAAAATCTTGTATTAAGCAATTATTTTCTTTTAAACTGTGAGTGATGGTACCATCCATTTAGTTGGTCACTTCAGCACCCAACTCTCATAGGTCTGAGCACTTAATGGAGTGGGCCAGTCTCCTAGAAATTTGGGTCAAGGGTGCCTTGTTCAGGGTTTCTCAGGTGGCTCACATCTGTCTTCACTAATAAAAGCTTGTATTGAGCATTACTTTATTTTAATGTGAGGAATGGCTCCATCCATTTTATTGAAAACTTCAGCCATCCAATTTTCATAGGTCTGAAGTGGGCCAGGCTCCTTGAATTTGGGGTGACTGTTGCTTTGATCAGGGGTTCTCAGGTGGCTCTAAGACATGGGTGCTCAACCTGTGGTCCTCCAGCTGTTGAAGAACTACAAAACCCATGAGCCATTGCAAGACTGACAGTTACAAGCATGACTTCAGAGGGCAGAGGCATGATGGGACTAGTAGTTCTACAACAGCTGGATGGCCATAGGTTGAGCACCCATGCTCTAAGGTATCATATCTGTCAGGACTAATGAAAGCTTGTATTGAGCACTATTTTAATTTAATGTGAGTATTGGCTCTATCTTTTTTATTGATCACTTGAGGGCCCAGCTTTCATAGGTCTGAAGTGGGCCAGGCTCATTGAATTTGGGGTGACTGTTGTTTTAATCAGAGGTCCTCAGGTGGCGCTAAGATATCATATCTGTCATGAATAATGAAAGATTGTACTGAGTGTTATTTTAGTTTAAATTGTGAGTAATGGCACCATCAATTTAATTGGTCACTTCAGCACCCAACTCTCATAGGTCTGGAGTGGACCAGGCTCCTTGAATTTTAGGACTCCCTCCCTTAATCAAGGATGCTCAGGTAGCTCTGAAGTATCAGATTTGTGATGACAAATGCAATCTTGTGCTGAGCATTAATTTCATTTAAACTGTGAGTGATGGTACCATCTATTTAATTGGTCGTTTCAGCACCCAACTCTCATAAGCATTTAATGGAGTGGACCAGGCTTCTTAAAATTTTGGTCAGTGTTGCCTTGATCAGGGTTTTTCAGGTGGCTCACACTAATAATAGCTTGTATTGAGCATCATTGAAGTGCTGGTAACACCTACTTTTCCTTTAAACTGTGAGTTATGGCAGTACCAGGACAGGTTTGCCAGTGCCCGTGGCAAGGATGCAGAACGGCACCCCCTACACCACTGCTAATGCATGTGGTAAAATTGATGTACCACCCTATGCCCATTCTCTGCCCCCTTACTTTGGCTGCTCATGCTTGTCATGGGGTAGAAGGTAGTTGCACATGCATGGTGGATTTGCATGTCAGCTATGGTGGATGAGGTGGAGAGTGGGCATGTTATAGTACAGTTTGACCGCAATAGCTGTCAACGTGGACATGAAGCTACCAGCCACTTATCTGAAGTGTATGCGTGATGAGGAGGTGCTCCCCCTTATATCTGTGCCCGGGGCGGCTCCCCTCCTGCCCAACCCCTTTGTCCTATCCCTGAGTATTGGCACCATCTATGTCCTTGGTCACTTCAACACCCATCTCTCAAAAGTCTAATACTTTATCCAGTGGACCAGCTCCTTAAAGAGGAGTTCTGCCCCCCCCCCCCCCCCTCCAAAAATTCAGCAGAATAAAATACTGTAGCTGTTGACTTTTACTTCTAGGGAACATACCTGCCCAGGCAGCCATTGGCGTCTTCACCTGAGCTAATTCTTGAATCAGCTCTCGGGTGCTGGCACCGCCATCTTGGGTAAGGGAAACCAGCTGTGAAGTCTTGCTCTTCACAGCCGGTTTCCTACTGTGAATGCACAAATCGCACTGCACTCTGTGAATGGGGGAAGAAGGAGGGGGTCAAACTTATTGGGAAACTAGGTACCTACCCCCCCCCCCCAAAAGGTGCCAAACCTGGCAGGGGATGGGGGAGTAGGCAGACAAGCAGAGCTTCCCCTTTTGGATGGAGCTCTGCTTTAATTTTTGAGTATCAGTTTCCAAGGACATCACATTTAATATTATTGCAGAGATCCACGAAGGCTTGTACAACGAGTTCTTACAGTATGTTTGCTAAGGGGTAAATGTTCTTTTGGGATAAACTCCTATCCCACCCCCCTGAGTCCCTTCAAGAAATTGTTAAATAGCAAAACAGGCTTCAGATTAAAAAGGTATGCAAATCCCAATAATGAACAATGAACGTCTCTTATTTGGTCTGTTGATCCTGCCGGAAATGTTTTCAGCTGGCTATTTCCTGTGTTCTCTCTCTGTGCTGCAGTCTAGTTATCTCTAGCACTATAGAACCCCTCCCCTCTATGTTATGGAGAAATATGTCTTTGGGGGTGGTTATATTCTGTAGTCCGGTCCTAAGGTGATAATGTAACCTTTCCATAGATACTGTACAGTAGGAGAGCATTGTCTGGCACATCACAGCAGCTTCCCTGAAATGCAGCCATGGAGTGCAAGTCAATGATTGGTCATATGGCAAGGTGCTTTTGCTTATAGGGTGACAACATTGCCTTGCAGGATATCTCATTAGGCCCAACGCTGTCACCCTGGTGTGCGGGCTTCCAGACATGGCGGCAAGCCAACGTGCCGATGTAAAGAGCTCCCACACCTACATTTCTGCGTATAAATGCAGTGGCGGCTGGTGGTATATATTTTTTTTCGGGGTGGGCGGCTATCACTGCACCTACTACCACCCCCACCCCCTAAGTTCGATCGGTCGGTCAATAGCCCCGCACTTACCCCATCTAGGTCGCAGGCAGAGCATCCTAAAAATACACAGCTTGCTGGACCCAAAGCAACATGGCTTTACTGAGGGCAGATCGTGCCAGACAAATCTGATTGAATTCTTTGACTATATTACCAGTGTTTTGGGCCAGGGTGGTGCTGTGGACATAGCATATCTTGATTTCAGCAAGGCATTTGATACAGTTCCACATAATGATCTGATACAAAAGTTGTACAAGCTGGGACTTAACCCTTGGGTGGTTCAGTGGATATGCAGTTGGCTAAAGGATAGATCCCAGAGTGTGGTTGTAAATGGGGTTCACTCAGAGCAGAGACCAGTCACTAGTGGGGTACCACAAGGCTCTGTACTGGGTCCTGTTCTATTCAACCTATATGTAAGTGATATAACTAAAGGTTTGCTGGGCAATGTATGTCTCTTTGCTGATGATACAGAGGTGTGTAATAGGGTTGATATCCCTGGAGGGGTCTGTAACATGGAACATGATTTGTCATTGCTGGAAGATTGGTCAAAGCAGTGGAGACTGCAGTTCAATATTTCTAAATGTAAAAGAATGCATCTAGGGAAAAAGAATCCCCTTAGAGAGTACAGCATTGGGGGCACAGTGTTAGCCAGCACTACAGAAGAAAAAGATTTGGGGGTGCTTATTTCAGATGATTGCAAAATGAGCAAACAGTGTAACCAGGCAGTGGGAAAAGCAAATAGAATTCTGGGATGTATCAGTAGAGGGATCACCAGCAGGAGGAAGGAGGTTCTGATTCCTCTATATAGATCTTTAGTGAGACCTCACTTAGAATACGGTGTCCAGTTCTGGAGACCTCACTTACAAAAAAAGATATTGATAAAATAGAACGAGTTCAGAGACGGGTAACAAAAATGGTGAAAGGTCTGGGGGATAAAACATATCAAGAGCGACTTCAGGAACTTGATATGTACAGTCTGGAGGAAAGAAGGGAGAGGGGAGACGTGATTGAAACCTTTAAATACATCAAGGGGGTGAATAAGGTTCAGGAGGGCAGTCTTTTCAATATGAAACCAAAATCAAGAACACGGGGACCTCAAACTAACTGGGGGGAAGTTCAAAACTAATCTTAGAAAGTATTATTTTACTGAAAGGGTGGTTGATGATTGGAATAAACTACCAACAGAGGTTGTGAGACAGTCAACAGTAAATGGCTTCAAACATGCTTGGGATAAACATAAATCCATAGTCAGACAACAAGGTTAATGAAAAAATAAATAAATAAATAAATAAATAAAAAGGGGCAGACTCGATGGACTACTCAGTCTTTTTCTGCCGTCACTGTTCTATGTTTCTATGTTTCTATCCTCTGGGCGGCGGGTGGTGGGCAACGTCTCCTCCTCCTGGTGCTTCACGGTGGCTTCCCATGTGTCTCCTCCCTCCTCCTCTTTGGTGGCTAATAGGATCGCTTCTCCTCTCGACCAATTGGGTGATGGGTCTCAGGACCCGCTTTCTAATTAGCCAGGAGGAGAATCAGGAAGAAAATAGCGAATATTAATTTGGGAGGCCTCACTGCGCCCTGAGGCCATCCTTTTTTTAAGCCAATTAGAGCCTCTGGCTCTAATCACGTGCTTCTAAAAAAAACAAAAAAAACATTGGAATCCATGTGTCCGGTGCCCCGCATGTAAATTAGGGGGCTGAACGCATGGATTAGGGGGGCGGTGCCCCTGCACCCTGAATTACGGGCTGCCACTCCATAAATGAGTAGACCCCAACAGATTTGTCAGAAAACCTTTACTTTCCTTTAAGAATAAACATTGTCTATGGGACTCTATACTACAAAATCCTCCCACAAATGCAGGCCATTGACTGCAACCAAAATTTGCACACAAAAAAAAGTTTCCCTAACAAATTCACTCAAGAGCAAGTTGTAAAAATGAATACACCCCACTGAAAATCTTAGGAGCAAAGCTAAATTTTAGACAAATAAAATCCTAATTAACAAGAATTCAACTACAGTTGAGTCTAATTATTCATTAACCCCTTCAGGCTCGGAAGGTTTTACCCCCTTAATGACCAGGCCATTTTTTCCGTTACGGCACTGTGTTACTTTAACTGACAATTGCGCGGTCGTGCGACGTTGTACCCAAATAAAATTGATGTCCTTTTTTCCCACTAATAGAGCTTTCTTTTGGTGGTATTTGATCACCTCTGCGGTTTTTATTTTTTGAGCTATAAACAAAAAAAAGAGTGACAATTTTGAAAAAAAAAAAAAAGTTTTTTTACTTTCTGCTATAAAACATCCAATAAAAAAAATGAAAAAAAAAATCAAATTTCTTCCTCAATTTAGGTCAATATGTATTCTGCTACATATATGTGGTAAAAAAAATCCCAGTAAGTGTATATTGATTGGTTTGCACAAAAGTTATCGCGTCTACAAACTATGGGATTGATTTATGGTATTTTTATTTATTTACTTTTTTTAGTGGTAATGGCGGCAATCAGAGATTTTTAGTGGGACATTAGTGGGACATTTAGCGGACAAATCGGACACCTAACTGACACTTTTGACACTTTTTGTGACATTACTACAGTAATCAGTGCTAAAAATATGCACTGTTACTGTACTAATGACAGTGGCAGGGAAGGGGTTAACATCAGGGGCGATAAAAGGGTTAAGTGTGTCCCTAGGAGGTGCTTTCTAACTGTGTGGGTGATGGACTGACTAGATGAACACAGTGATCTCTTTGTCTCTCTCTCTCTCTCTCTCTCTGTCTCTCTCTCTCTCTGTCTCTCTCTGTCTCTCTCTCTCTCTCTCTCTCTCTCTCTGTGTCTCTCTCTGTCTCTCTCTCTCTTTATTTTTCTCTCTCTCTCTCTCTCTCTGTCTCTGTCTCTCTCTGTCTCTGTCTCTCTCTCTCTCTGTGTCTCTCTCTGTCTCTCTCTCTCTCTGTGTCTCTCTCTGTCTCTCTCTCTCTGTGTCTCTCTCTCTGTGTCTCTCTCTGTCTCTCTCTCTCTCTGTCTCTCTCTCTCTTTATTTCTCTCTCTCTCTCTCTCTCTCTCTCTGTCTCTCTCTCCCTTTCTCTCTATCTGTCTCTGTATTTTTTAACCTGAAAACATCGGCATCAAAAACGCCAGTTAACGTTGGTACAGCGTTAGTGAGCGTCAAAAACATCAAAACGCGAAAACGTTACACCCTCGGAACGCGCTGGCCGTGGGTTCTACTTTCAGCTCACTAACGCCGATGCCATCTACAGCTCAAAAACTTCAGCGTTTTTAAGGGGCCATTGAATAACATGGACTGCTGTAAAAACCGCTAAAAAATGCCCGTGTGTATGAGGCCTTAACGTCCATTTACCAGCTGCAGTGTACATGAGGCCCTATTGGGATTTTTTTTACCAAAAGCGTGTAGCAGAAAACATTTTTGGCCTACATTTATTAAGAATTGTGATTGTTTTGTTTTTTTTATTGGATATATAATATCCATAATATTTTTTTCCAAATTTTTGGTATTTTTTCATTTATATAATAAAAAATAAAAAAACCCAGTGGTGATCAAATACCACCAAAAGAAAGTTTTGGTCTGAATTTTGATTCGTAATGAAAGTAATTGCACGTCTACTTATGGATATATGCCTGGGTTCCATATGCTGCCAGTAGGGATGTGCAGTACAAACTGCTGTCCATATGTCTCCCAAGGGGGATTCTTCATTATTCACAGCTGGTCCAGCTGGATGTGCATAGGAAGTGAAGAGCGCTTGTGGATATTGAAGAGCGGCCAGAAGAAGCAGACTGCCAATTATAGGCAATAGACTCAATCAGATATAAACAGGCACAGGGATTCCAATGTGCATAATGATGATCATCACATATCGGGTTTAACCCATCGGACCCCTCCAACTGCCTGTCAGGCTATTCGCCTCCAAGAGCCCCACACTGTGCTTGGCAGCAAAGCGGCAAATTGAAAGAAGCTTGCAAGGTAAAGCGGGTATGCTGGTATCGCATGCAGCAAAGCGAGTGCAAGCATCAAGCAGTTACCCTACATTCTCACCTATGCGCTTTTTTGTGCGATTTCCATTTTCAGAAACGCACTACAGTCCATGTAACATTGTTTCCAATGGCGCACGTTCACATTGATGCGTTTTTCAGCCAGTGCGTTTTTTCCGCTGCAGATCACGTATTGTGTGCAATGGACTTCAATGGAGTCGCATCCAGAAACGCAAGTGTTTTAATGCATTTTGTGGTGTCCCCCCCCCCTTTAACCACTTGACAACTGGGCACTTAAACCCCCTTCCTAACCAGACCAATTTTCAGCTTTCAGTGCTCTCACATTTTGAATCACAATTACTCAGTCATACTACACTGTATGTTTTACGTAATTTTGTGAACGCAAAGACCTACGCTGAGGTAACTTCAGGTAACGTGTGTTATGCACTAGACGTCGCCTTTTTTGCGTGACCGACTTTTTGCGTAGTTACACTTGCACGCGGTAACCTTTGTTACAATGTACCTGACATCACGCAAAGACTTTTACCTTTAGCGTGTTTTTTCGCGTATCCACTCTTACATCCCATTGACGAACTACGAACGTGAGCGAAACGACGTACGCTATGGTCGTA
>BLSH010050822.1:9581-26754 GCA_018402905.1 Glandirana rugosa
AAGTGTGTTTATCTCGAAAGAAAACCACCATAAATTAGTGGCGACCTAAAAAATAAAAAACGTGATATTTACTTTTTTCTAACTTTTACGTAAAAAGACATAAAAACAATATTTTAAAACGTTTAATCATTAAAAAGAAGTATGTGAAACTGGTTTTAAATATGACGATGTATAGAAACCATTTTTTTTTTGTTTTGTTTTATTTAGTCACATACAATAACCAGAAACACTTTCAATATCTCAGATGTTGGATACCACGGTAAGTGACTCTTAACAAGTGTGGACTATGACATGACTGTGTGATTGTTCGGTCGTTACATGTTTATGAGGGGTGGACCCGGACCCGAACGTTTTTTGAAATGTCCGTGTTCGGGTCCGGGTCCCGGACACCCGAAAGTTCGGTACGGACCCGAATGTTACAGTCCGGGTTCGCTCAACACTACTCACCATGCCTTTTACTAAATTCTTTGGACTGTCTACTTTCCAAAAACAGGGTAATCTGGGGAGTATTTGTACATTGCTGGCTTGTTAGTGTGTCAGTACAGTATCAGGTGTGAACAATTCTCAGTGAATGGCACCATAGGTTGTAGACTCTATAACTTTCACAAAGACCAATAACATACACTGATTTATTTTGTTTTGTTTTTTTTTTACCAAAGATATGTAGCAGTATAAATTTTGGTCAAAGTGTATGAAGAAAAATTACTAATTTGCAAAATTTTATAACAAAAATACAGAAAAATGCATTTTCAATCTTTTTTCATTTATAGTGCAAAAAATAAAAAATCCAGCGGTGATTAAATACCACCAAAAGAAAGCTCTATTTGTGTGAAAAAAGGACAAAAATGTCATATAGGTACAGTGTTGCATGACTGAATAATTGTCATTCAAAATGTGAGAGCACTGAAAGCTGAAAATTGGTCTGGTTAGGAAGGGGGTTTAAGTGCCCAGTGGTCAAGTGGTTAAGTTTAGGCTGCACTTTTTGAGATATGTAATGACTACAACATCAGGTACATGTGGACCAGTATCTAGGTATTCAGGGTAAACAACGGCAGTTTAAAAACATTACAGTTTTGGGTTGTATTATTAAAGGCATTTAGACTGTTCCCTTAGCAACCATCACAGACATTCAGAGGTGTGGGCTCAACTAGGGATATCCTCCAGAAAAGGAAAGACCAGACAAAACCAGGAAGATGATGGATTTATTACCTCATCCGCACCTCGGCCCATTCCAAGATGGCGCCGGCAGCCTTGCCAGTTCTCCACGCGGCTCTCTCCAGGGACACAGCACTCTCCTCACGGAGGTGGACAGAGGCAAGGGAAGGGGAACTTCTCTCACCTCTCATCAACATCCTACAGCTCTGCAAAGAATAAACAGAAGATGTGAGATTCCCCAGCGTTTACTCTGGAGGTGAGCAACCATAATCTATCCCTAGAGGACACCAGGAAGTTACAAGACTCCATTCTGAGTTTCCCACAGCAGATATTCCAGTCCTTGATACTACTCTAAAGGGCATATTAATTTCTTTAAGATCTACTCTGCACACAGGTATACTGACTTTAGCTCATCAATTTAAAGCTGAAGTTGCAGAAGTCATCAAACAGAGTAACCATCTTGAGTCCAAAATGGGAGAATTTGCAGATACATTTAATGACCTAGTGGAAGCTTATAACGATAGAGATTGTAAGGAAGCACCCATGGCCACTGGAATGCCTATGCGTGGGTGCACATAGTGTGTGCACGCGTGCGATGGCGATGGCGCCAAAATGGCCATTTAAGCAGACAGCACCCTGCAGCCAGTGCTGTCCATTCTACAGCGTTCCTGCACCTGTGACCCCAGCGTTTACTCTGAGAGACTTCCTGTACCTGTGACCCTGGCTTCTTTTAGGACTCTGCTTTCTGCCTGCCCTGTCTATGACTACTCCTCTGCCTGACCCCTTGTACTTCTGCTGCCCGCACATTGCCGACCCTGCTTGTACCCGACTATCCGCCTGCCTGATCCACCTGTACTGCATTGCCAGCCTGTTAACGACCCAGCCTGTACCACCACCCTTCTGCCTGCATGAGCTCCTGTGGACCCTCACCTACCATCAGTGACCAAGTCCAGCCCACGTGCCCCCCTGCGCTCCAGAGCTCTCTGTCTCCACCATCAGGGGTTCTCGAACCAGGGCCATAAAAGAGGATGCCCCCGCATAAGTCAGACTCAACCACCAGGTACCTGACAGAGATGATGAAATATGGTGGATGAAAATGAAGTTAGCAGATTTGGAGGATTGATCGAGACGCAATAACGCCAAGATTAGGGGAATCCCAGAATCAATTAAACCTCCCGACCTGAACAATTACTTCACAAATGTCCTGAAAGCTATCCTCCCAGAAGCACCACTAGAAGATCTAATTGTAGATTGCATACCTAGACTCCCAAGGTCTAAGCATATCCCATCCCACCTGCCGAGGGATACCATTGGGAGAATTTATTTCTTCCACACGAAAGATCACTTACTAAGGGCAACAAGGAACCATGACAATTTGCCTTAAAGTGTACAAGATTTGTCTTTCTTTGCTGATCTTTCTGCTTTTACGCTTCAGCAGTGCAGGTAACTCGCTAGCATCACAAAACCACTCAACAACCATTGTATCACTTACGGTTGGCTATACCCAGCCAAATTGCTTATCACCAAAGTTGACGCTTCACATGTGATTACCACAGTAAAAGAAGGATTAAATCTACTTCAAAGATGGAATATACTGGATCCCGAGATTCTGGAGATGAAAACGCAGTCAAGTCTCCTCCTCCTGTTCGTGGTGAGTCTGCCACTGAGGCGGGGTAACTCTCATGCTTTTTCCATTAACTTAACATCATTATGTCTCTGGCAACCCAGGAGAATGCCACCTTGTTTATCCCTTTTGACCCCGCTAACTAAGCAGATTTATTTTTGCACAGATTCTAGTTCTGAATCATTGTTTTCACATCTGTTTTTTTTCCTGATTTCTCTTTGTTGTTCTTTAAAGCTCAATCTCTAACATACGGATCCCTACCAACTGAAAACTCATTTGACCACCTTTCTTGTCTATTCTACATCTCCTTTTTTCAATCACTGAAGGCCTCATACCAACCAGCTGAAAGTACAACAATCGGGTAAATTTTATTTACTACAATTTTTTCGCTACCACAACCAGTGGCGGCTGGTGAAGTTTTAGGATGGGGGGCCCCAGGCCACGCCCTTCCTTTTTGACCCCTCCTACTTCTACTAGCCCCACCCATTATAGAATCCACCCACTCCGTCCCCTGTATTCCACATATTGTGTCAGGAGTATACAGCTCAGTATCACAGGTGGGGTATATTGCAGCCAGTAACACAGGTTGGGGCATATTGCAGCCAGTAACACAGTATGCAGACAATAACACAGGTAGGGGTATATTGCAGCCAGTAACACAGTATGCAGCCAGTAACACAGTATGCAGCCAGTAATAGTATGCAGCCTGTAATAGTATGCAGCCAGTAACAGTATGCAGCCAGTAACAGTATGCAGCCAGAAACAGTGTGCATACAGTAACAGTGTGCAGACAGTAACACAGTGTGCAGCCAGTAACACAGTATGCTGCCAGTAACACAGTATGCAGCCAGTAACACAGTATGCAGCCAGTAATAGTGTGCAGCCAGTAACAGTATGCAGCCAGAAACAGTATGCATACAGTAACAGTGTGCAGACAGTAACACAGTGTGCAGCCAGTAACAGTGTGCAGAAGACAGTAACACGGTGTGCAGAAGACAGTAACACAGTGTGCAGCCAGTAACACAGCATGCAGAAGACAGTAACACAGTGTGCAGCCAGTAACACAGAATGCAGCATTACATTGTGGTGAATTGTAAATCAGTTGCCTATGCGCTTCTACATGCAGCTGTGCCCTGGAAAGCCACCCTCAGCAGCCATATAGACTACAACCCCTAACGGGAACAATTATGTATTTCAGCCTATAGGAGCACAACTTCCAACATGCACTGGCAGCTCTAGTACAGGATGGGAGACACACACACAGTAATTAGTGTTTGGTTCTCAGATACAGGCAGAGCCACATCTTCTATATGCTGTTCTCCATCCAGTTTTGCTACTTACAGGTCAATATTTTTCCATTCAGAACACCCAGCAAACAGGACATGTTTACCCTGCTGCACTCTGCCTGCTCCCTATCAGTCCTTCCTACACACTGATAAGATATCAGCAGAGCACACAAACTATCTGGTCCCCGTGAACAATCTTTAGCAGAAAGTGCAATGCAGTTGTAATATCACATGTACACACTCACAGCCTGCACCTTCTGATGACATCATCACTGAGAAAAATCTGTGGCCACTATCCTACTGCTATATTTGCATAAAGCTTTAGGTGTGTGGAGCTGGTATGTTGGGCTGTGCTGACTGTGCTCTCCTCCCTCCCTGCTCCTTCACTGGCTGCTGCTCAGTGAGCTCCTCCTCCCAGCCTCACACTTTCCTCCCTTCCACTTGGAAGATCTCCACCCCCTGGTACAGAGAGCAAATCAGGGAGCTCAATAGGCGGGCCAGGTCGTTTTTCTGCCCCGTCCTTTTGAGCTCTTATTAGAACAATGGAAGCAAGTAAAACAACCAATAACGGTGGAGAAGCTGTTTACTAAGTGTTCTGAATGCAGTTTTAAATGAATTTTCGGAAAGACGTCCCGTTGCTAGGCAGAATAGAAAAAAAAGGAGACTTTTTTTTTTTAATCTACCTAACAAATAAACATAGAGAGAGGTAAACAATCAGGGGAGGGAACTCAACAGAATAAATTATTATATAGTTTATTTTCATGTATTTATTTATTGTTTTCTTGCAACAAAGACTGGTGGGGCACTGCCCCAGGAGCCCTTATGTACGAGCCTCCACTGACCACAACAACAAACCAATATTATATCCCAGTGCAAGCTCAGGCTATTCTATCATGGCATTTAACATTTCTTCCATGAATGTGAAAGGCATTCAGTCTTATTTCAGATAAAATCTGTTTCCAAGAGACACATTTTGACTCCCGTAATATACCAAATTTCAGACATCGCAAATTTCCACACATATTTCTTGCAAATGGCCCCTCCAAAAAAGAGAGATGTGTCCATTGCCATCAACGACTCTGTCCAATTCACTCAACTGGAAGTTCTCGAGGACACTTCTGGCAGATTTATAATCATAGTATGCAAAATCAACGAGGTACAATACACATTGGTTAACCTATACCTTCCTAACACCAAACAAATGTCCCTCTTAAACAAAATCTGGAAAAAAGTCTCTTCACTCTGAAAAGGACATTTAATCCTAAAGACTTCAATGCTATACCAAATATTGAAATGGATTTTTCAGGAGCCATACCTCACCGAAAGCGTAGAGCTATATTGGCCCACTTCATCTCCTCTTCAACCCTGCATTCTTCAGAAAAAGACTTAACCTTTTAGTTCAATGTACACCATACATACTCCCAGATTAATATATTCCTACTCCAAAAGATTACCAAATCAGACATTCACTATATTACAAGGTCAGTCCACGCCCCTATTTCTGTGACTGTGGGGGACCAAGGCGAAGTGAGGAAATAAGAGGCACAACCTTACTATCCAAGGACTCCCAATAATGAGAAATAGAGGAATGCTAACTATTACAGCACCCCTAATCATAAACCAAGATGGAATAATTGGAAAAAACCATATTGGAGGAACAACTGGCAGGATAATGGATTTAATCAATCTAGACCCTACCGGCAACTGCATTATGGGAGAAGATCACCTACACCAGGAAGAAGGAATGAAAGAAACTATGACAATAAACATCATGATGATAGAAGAGATTATCCCCACTATGAGAACTATTATCAAGTACCCACCCAAAATAGATATGAACCATTAAGAAGAGAAGATGATGGATAATTTACTGCAAGACAAGATCAGGATAGGAGACAGGATTATAATTATGACTACGATAGGACCCCTCATTCTTTTTTAGAAGCATAACACCAAGGATCCTCGAGACAACAGTACCAGGAAGAATGGACCAAGAGATCCCCCAGACTGACTCCAAATCCCAGAGGAGGAAGGAGAATGATACTGGAATAAAAGAAAAAACAGGAGCACCCCCCCCAGGGGGAAAGATCGAGAGTATCGAACCAGAAGGACTTTTTTAATAAGTTAAACACATAATTTTTAATAGGTTTAACACATATGTAGATAGACACAAGTTCACCCGGAGGCTAAATATTAAAAAATATACGATGAATAAACCTGTAGAAAATACGGTTAGAAAAAACTTGGAAGCAGAAGATGTTATGCACAGTAATCTTAGAAACAAATCGCTGTTTAACCCCCCAACTGGAAATGAAGGCCATGTGGAAGTATTTAGAAAGATGGTACTTAGAGATCTCCAAGACTTGAAACCAAAAAGAATTTATTACCCAGGACATACAAAGAATGGGATTGAGAAACTGGAAAAAAGGAAAAACGTAGTTATAAGACCTGCGAATAAGGGAGGTGCAATAGTGGTGCAGCCTAAAGAATCCTATAAAGAAGAAATAAATTGACAATTACATGATGAAAGTGCATATCAATAAAACTATTGAGTAATCCAACAGCGAGATATAAGAAAGAATTAAATACAGTGATAGAAAAAGGTTTGACTACAGGGATTTTAAACAAAAAAGAAGCTAGATACCTTGTACCAGATACATGCAAGATTACAATTATTTACACATTTCCGAAGATCCACAAGGATAAATGTAATCCACCAGGAAGACGAATTGTTAAGGGGGATCAGCTCACTAGAAGCTAGAATTGGAGAGTACATAGAATGGTATCTACAAACCCGTGGTACGGAAAACTAAATCTTATCTCCGAGACACTACTTGCTGGAATTACTATAGATGGAGATCTATTTTATATGGCTACAGCTCAGCTGATGTAACATCTCTGTAAACCATTATTAATCACCAATAAGCTGTTCAGGCAACACAATGGGCCCTGAGAGAACTAAGTGAACTACAATGTGTTCAGAGACATTTCATCCTCGACTACCTGGATTATGGTTTTGAACACAAATACTTCAGGTATGAGCAAACATACTATAGGCAGATACAAGGAATTGCGATGGGGGCAAAATATGCACCCAGTGTGGCAAATCTGTATATGGCAGAATGGAAGGAGGCGGCCTTATATAAGAAGAAACTGAAACAGCTAGTACTATTTAAGAGATCTATTGATGATATTGTAGTCTTATGGGCAGGAAACAGGGAGAGCTTGATGGATTTTTGTCATGATCTGAATAACAATGACAAAAATATCAAATTGTCTTGGGAGATAATTACAGAGAAAATTAATTTCCTGGATCTGGAGATAAGAAGGGATGGAAGTCGATTGAAAACTCTGACATAATTTAAATCAGTAGACAGAAATAGTTATTTACCTATCGACAGTTGTCACTATGCACCTTGGCTAACCAAAATATTGAAAGGGCAGTTGGTTAGAATAAGAAGGAACTGAAGATAATGCATTTATGAAACAAGCCCAACATATTGGAGATAAATTTATACAGAAGGAATATAAATGTGATTTTAGTCAACAAATAATACAAGAAGTAGCAAAGATGGAGAGAGAGCAACTCTTACAAGATTCAAAAAGAATATCAGAGAATAACTCTAGCATTCCCATAGTACTGGACTATCATATTCAACAGACAGACAAATAGAGAAGATCTTTAAGAAACATTAGGGGGAACTGAAAGCTGATCGGCATTTGGGACTGTTCTACTAGAGTTCCCTAAATTCACTTATCAGAGAGCACCCACTTTAAAGGATCGGATAGCGAAAAATGAAGTAGACCCACCACCAAAAAAGACCTTTTTTTGAAGGAAAGGGATATTACCCATGTAAGAAGTGTTATACTTGTAGACACACAAAGGAAAATAAGAAGAGAGTGACTTTATGTCTGTGGTCACTGGGAAGAGCTACACGATCAATTAATTTATATCATGCAAAACTGAGGGGGTTGTGTATCTTTTGGAATGCCCATGCCATATTCAATATGTGGGACAAACGAAGAGGCAATTATGGAAACGCTTGAGAGAACATACACAAAGCATTAAAAAAGGAAATATAGTTTATCGAAACACTATGCACAATACGACAATAAAGATCCCTCCGCCCTCCTCCTTGAGGGTTTGGGGTATAGAAAAGTACAAGTCCCATTAGAGGGAGGACAATAAAATAATGAAACTCAGCCAAACAGAATCATGCTGGATCCATGAGTTGCACACTTTGATGCCTCTGGGACACAACGTGGAGTTTGTACTTAATTGCTTTTTAACAGACTTTTAATTTCTACCATCTGGGTGGGACTGTAGCCATGTTTCAATTGTTGTTTATTTATGATATGTGATAGGTGTATTTTTAATTTAAACTTTTTTTTTGCAGTAAGTAGGGGAGATAAGGTAATTTATTCACATCTTGATGAGTGTTATCCCCGTTATATACATAATTTATCATTAGCTGGTATATAAACTTTAAGATGAAAGAGTCCGAGCACAATAGTTACCTGCTTGCCAGTAGAGATTTTATAGACTGGTTTTATGGAATATGAGTGGATTGGGTTTTATTGAATGTGAGAAATCTTTCTAGAAGACTGTAATATAATTATGTGATTAACAGCTATGCGATGTGGGTACACTGCTATGGTTTTTTTAATGATTGAGGAAATGTATTCACTTGGTGAGGACATGTCTGTGAGGTTAATTTCAGCCATAATTACTGAGAGTGCACACTAGAGGGCTTCCTGGTTCATTGTAACTATTGAAACATAATGAGAGTCATTTTTTATAATAAAGTGTATAATATGCGATTTTATAAGTTAAGAGATGTATTGAAGACAGATGAAGGATTTGTTTTGTGAAGAATATGCTCTTTTATATCTGAAAAAAATGGCTGCTATGAGTTACTATGGCAACCAATAAGTATATATTCCCGCTGAACATCACCTGACTCCATGCCCTTGATAAAGTCACATGAGGTGTGACGCAACACGCCGGGAGGAGCCGGGTGACATAATTTCACGGCCAAGACCGGAAGTTTGCTTTTCATACAAATTCTGATTCCATTTTTCACAGTTTTTAATGTAAATGTGTGGATCTTTTAATACATCAATTTGTGAGAACTACTACGCTATTAGAATGCCTTTATATTTCTATATATGTATCCTGCATGGCGGAGACCACGGAGGTAACAGGAATAGTCCACAGACGGGATACACAGCACCAGCCATCCATCCAGGGATTCTATTATAGATCCAAGAGAGGGGAGAGAGGAGCGGAGATTGCCAGGAAAAAAGTGATATCCAGAGGTGTGAATAGACCCATATCTATGCTATGCTGGAGGTGAGAGGTTAGTGCACCTGGTGTGAGGGGTGTGAGAAGTGATGGCAATAGGACTATATCATCTGCGCTCATTTACCCTACATCCTCTGGAAATGTTTTACATTTTCCTCCTATATCTAATCTGAAGTCTACCACTATAGACTGCTGCTATACTTTTTTGCACCACTGGAGGACTGTTATGTTTTATATATACTCACTTTAAGGATCATCATTATACACCTATATACATATATATGTACCCTGCACAATTTGCACATTAATAGTTGGATAGTCGTTTGACTGATATTTGATGAAGAAAGGGATTATTTCCCAGTTTGCACATAAATGTTTATTTGCACAGAATTGGGTGGGTCACTTTAATATATGTACTGTTTTTGCTGCTATAGAAGTTATAGTATCATAATAACTAGTATTATAGACTTGCACATTATTGTTTTTGCACGGTATTTACTAACTACTTCTCAGAAAGTTGAGTTGGATTATATTGATTTGGTTGTTATTGGCTAATGGTTCATGGTTTCATATATTACTTATTTGCACATCATTAATTGCAGATTTATTGTGGTTTATTGTGGTTGCTATAGAAGGAGAAGTTATTATTTAGCACTGTTTCTTGCGGAATTTGCACATCACTTATTGCACATTTAATTACTTGAGTGTTATTACTTGCGTATTTGTATAGGCAGCTGATGTTGACCTAGACTTTGTTCATTGGAATTATTATCATATGGTGTAGTAAGCCCCCTCAGTACTTATATATATACGTATCTGAAATTGTGTGAGAACACTATTCACTGGTGGCTGCTACTATTGGTCCAGTTACTTTGGTTGCACATTAGTTTATTTTAGCCTTTAAGTCCTGTTAGCTACCATTTCCAAATTAGAGGATAGGAACAAAAATTCGTCTTCACAAAATATCCGTGAACAACTTTTTCAGGCCTGACAGGAGCTTCGCTCTATCCTGTTATCCCACTATGACAAGTCATTTTGAACTTTAATAGCTCAATCTTTCCGGTATGGTAATAAAGCGGGGAAAGCACTGGCGAATCAGCTGCAAGAAAAAACAAATAAACAAAAAATTAATCATATCTACAATCCCAAAACTGGTAACAAAATACACAATCCAAAAAAAATTGCTGATGCCTTCAGTGATTACTATGAATCACTGTACAATTTAAAAAACGACTCTGAGACTCCTCAACCTTCAGAGAAAATCATCTCCAACTTTTTAGCGTTGGTTTCTTACTTTCCATCGGAAATGTTAACAGCTACAGTTGTTACACTCCCTAAACCAGGAAAGGAACCTTCCTTACTGCAGAATTTTCGACCCATCACTTTACTGAATGTGGACATGAAGATCTATGCCAAATTGATAGCCAACAGACTGGTGAAAATTCTGCCGAGGTTGATCAACTTAAATTAGGTGGATTTTATATTTGGTCGACAGGCTCCAGACGTCACTAGAAGGATGGTAAATCTTCTACATTTAATGGAAAAATCCAAAAAGGATTCTCTGCTCCAAGCTCTGGATACAGAGGAGGTGTTTGACAGAGTACATTGGGGGTATCTCTATAGAGTTCTAGAAAAGTTTGGTTTCAATGGTTCAAAACATTCAGCCATTTCAGCCCTTTACTCCTCACCTTCAGCTTATGTATTCACGGAGGGTATGTTCTCCAAGAACTTTAAAATTGCCAATGGAACCCACCAGGGCTATCCCTTATCTCCTTTAATGTTTGCTTTAACTATGGAACCTTTGGCAGAGAAAATTAGAACTCATCTCAATATAAAAGGTATCTCTTCCCCAAACCTCAACCATGTAATCTTATTGTTTACCGATGAAGCAACACTAACATTGTCTGACGCATGCTGCTCCCTCCCAAAGATACATGAATTTCTCCAACTCTTTAGTACGGCTTCTTACTATAAAGTGAATGCTTCTAAATCCAACATTTTAAGCATAGCCATCGAAGATAATCTAAAAACGCTAAGAAGGGAATTCCTGTACTGCTGGACCGATAAACCATTACTTTACCTTGGAATCCATCTGACCTTTCCCTCTACAGCATTATATCAGGTCAACTATATCCCACGTATCTCAATTATCCAACAAGAAATATCCAATCTTAAAAAACACCTACTTTCATGGTCAGGAATATAAAATGTTCCTCCTTCTAAAAATCTTATACTTATTCAGGACTCTCCCAATTCCTAAGTCCTTTTTTACAGTCATGCAAAAACAACTCTCACATTTCATATGGGTGGGCAGTAAATAAAGGCTCCCCCACTTGTCCTATGAAAAACATAGATTAATGGGAGGCATGGGTATTCCTGTCTTGAAGGATTGCTATATGGCTATACTGCACCAAATTAAATTATGGTTTACCTGCTCACCATTAAAACCCTGGTGTCAACTGGAGAGAGCATGGATGAACAACACATCTCCTTTACCCCTACTTATGTCCCTCAATTTAGGATATCAGGGAGGAAATATAGAACACCCTATGGTCCTAGCATCTCTCAGGGCTTGGAGATATTTGCAGGAAGTGGGTGACTCTAGCTTCAATTGGTGAGAACCACTTATCCCTCTGGAATCCCTAAAATAGACCCTACCAGATCTTTCTCTGAGGCTGTGGCATGCCGGGGGGTTTTCGGTATCTGCAAAACATGTTTACCAAGGGCAAACTGAGACCTTTTTCTGACCTACAATGCCAATTTAGGTTGCCAAATTCTGAGTCCTTCTCATATACACAGATACTCTAGGAAATACATTAAGCCACGTCCCCGAAAAAGTCTGGAATTTCTGGCACGCAAATGATCCCAAGCAAAGCTCTTTAATTTACTCTTCTCTAAACTCTAAATCGACATTCAACAAATTGGCCTCACTACAAAAATGGGAAACAGAGCTGGGGAAGGTTTATTTAGATTCACAATGGAGCTATCAAGTGTACCTACCAATATTCTCTTTGTAGTAACTACTGGGAATTGGCTCAAAAGTTCCACCTGAGATGACACTACACTCCATGCATTGTAGTAAAATTCTCTAACACTAACTCCAAGAGGATGCGGCCAAGTATGAACACTTACTCATATGGTATAGTCCTGCCTGCATTTTCGTAGCTTCTGGGCTAAGATCTTTAAATTAATATCCTAGGTAACTGGCTTTTTTAGGAAACCAGAAACCAGAAAATTGAACAAGCCATTCTGGGCATCAATACTAATCTCTTCCACCTATCTGTCAGATCTATTGCTGTGCAAATAATCATGGCCGCTCGCTCAGCAATAATGCTTACAGGGAAATCGAATGAAGTTCCTACTGTCCGAGAAATTATTAGACATGTTAATATGATTTCTGAATATGAAAAAAATGTAGCCTGCAAAGATGGAAATGTAACTAAATATAAGCTCAATTGGTCTCTCTGGAAATCCTAAACTGTCTATATAGTGTCTAAACTACAGTGTAATGAGGTCTATTCTTCTGGTTTGAGAATATGCTTTACGTTAACTCTTTATTTTCCTATATGCAAGTATTTATTTAATAAGTAATTTTTTCATTGTTTTATAGTCTCCTTTTCTCTTTTTCTATAACCAAATATGGAAAGGGCAATGCTGACTCTTCCCTCTGATCACAGTGTGTTCCCTTGTGGGGTGGCAGGGGGTGAGGAGTAGCATTTTTCAATTTATGCCTTGCCTTGTTGGCGCTAATACTGTCCTCTTTCCTCTATTCCCGTTTACGACATATGATTCTGCACGTGTAACTCTCTTTGCAATATATAAGTCATTTTGTTTGTTTGACACTGTTCTTTCTATTTTTGTTTATTGTACTTTTATTATATTTTTTAAAAAACTATTGAAAGAAAAAAAAACAAGATTTTTGCAATCACATGATTAGATATTCAAAGTAAATGCAGCTTCACGTTATTTACAACCCCTTTCTGTTTGTCCACCTCTGGATATTTGTAGATATTTATAGGGTACATTCAGCAGGGCAGACAGAAAGAGAAGCTTCTAAAAAGATATAACTTCCCATAGCTCAGAAACCAAATGTCTTCCTTAAAATGAAACAATATATGACAATATGACATTACCACAAACTGCACACTAAAATAAATAATATGTCAAACGTTTAGCTCATGTCTATTCACGGTTATTAGAGGAGAAGTTTGAGACATTAAAAAACAAATATACATACTCACTTCCATGATGCAGCATTGGTCTGATGCTGCAGCTGTCCCCTGCTGGCTCTAAGACCAAGAACTGAGTGAACACATGACCACTGATCACTCAGTTCTTGGTCAAATCTGAAAGGACTGGTATGGAATGGGGGGGGGGGGGGGGCACCGTTATTTTCTTTCTTTTCTTTCGATAGCTGGGTGCCAGCAATTGCAACTATGAGTCATGTGATTTGACTTTTTTCTTTAGAATTGTCATTTTTGCTGCAGCATGTTCTATGCATGCTATAGATGTGCCAATTTACAGGCAGACTAAGGAGGCCCCCCAGGAACTATATTTAAAGCATTTAAAAAAAAAATTGCATTGATACATGTACCCAGGCCCCCATACCACTTGTATGGCCAAGTACCTGCATATAAGCCTTCAAAATGGGCACTTTTGATTTCTCCTGTTCGGCTCCCATAGACTTCAGTGGGGTTCGCTCTTTGGGTTAGAAATTTTCCCCTGTTTGGGAGATTGAACAGGAGGGTGTTCAGCCCAACTCTACCGGTGAGCACAAGATGTTTCCTGACCAGCAAAATGCAGATTGAAAGCATTATTGTCAGACTAGTGTCCTCCAACAAAGAAATAAAGTGCTGCTCCAAAAGGCTCTTTTTAAAAAATAATTTCCTTTTAGGAACTAGAACCATATAGTGTACAAAAGAAGATAGGTACCTAAGTCATATTGAAGGATCCCCAAGACTATTCAGAACTCAGAAACCAGAAACATCAAGAGCTAGGTGGTCAATCAAGACATCATTATGCTTTAAAAGAGAAATATGGCCAAAACTTTTTGGCTACACCTTTTTTGGGTCACAGGAGAGTCGGCTGACAACACGGAGCTGCTCCAGGCTCTAGAAGGATCCTGACAATATTAATGGGATCCACCCAGCTGCCTGATTGAAACCTGGCTCTGACTCTCAGCACTCAGTGCTCCAGTAAGTACTGTAGGGGCAGAGCGAAGAGTGGTGACTGACAATCATCTGCTGTCATCTGTCATCTGCTAAGGGAAGACCATCAATGCTGGGTCAGTGATGTCACAAGGGGGTGGTGCCACCAGGTGATGTAACCAGGTGGCCCTGTCCCTTACCTATATAAGAACTGTCAAACAGTGGAGCATGCAGTAGGCAGCCAGCCTTCACGGGCAGCAAGAGCATTTTTTTTTCAGGTGCAGCAGGCGACGTGATTGATGATGGATTTCCATTGGGGGACAATGTTTTTCTATTTTTCATTTTTTAATAAAGGAATTGTCAAAAACTGTCTCTGTGATTTTATTACTTTTTGACACTTTTTTGGTGAATGGATACTCTTTTACATGGGGGGGGCGGGATCTGGGGGCCCACTTGTTAAAGGGGGCTTCCAGATTCCAACAAGCCCCTTGCCCACATACCCCCACAACTATCGGGCAGGGTTGTGGGGATGAAGCCCTTGTCCCCATCAACATTGGGACAAGGTGCTTCTGGGAGGGGGCAAAGCACCCACCTCCCCATGTTGAGGACATGTGGCCTGGTATGGTTCAGGAGGGGAGGGGCGCTCGCCCGTCACCCCCTTTCCTGACCTGCCAGGCTCCATGCTCAGATAAGGGTCTGGTATGGACTAGGGGGTACCCCACACCATTTTTTTTTACTTTTTTTACCAGCATTTTTTTTTTTTTACTCAGCTGTCAGCAGGGAAGCCAGTTGACAACTGATGACTCATCGGTTGTTAAGGACACTGCGGCCAGCTTCCTGGCCTCACTCCTTAAAGTGCTTGTCAACCCATGACAACAATGTTAACCTACAGGCAAGCCTATAATAAGGCTTACCTGTAGGTGCCCTGCATATCTCCTAAACCTGCACGGTTTAGGAGATATACAGTGTAATTGCATTGCCGACATAATTCGGCACATGCACAGTGAAGAAACTGCATTCATTTCTAATCATTGCCTTCTGTCACTGTGACTAATAACCCGCAAACATCTAAGTTGGTGCAGAGGTGGTATGTCAGACAGCTCCTTCCATGGACCTTTAGCAAAGGTCTTTATGTAACTGATTATGGTTTCAGATTGCTGTGCACAAGTTTCCAGGTTTGATATGAGGAGATCATATGCTCTACCTACTTATCAACTATTGCCCACCTATTGGCCTGTTAATAGACAAATGGCATGTTAAAGTATGGGAAAGCAAATAGGTAGTACATGTTACCCTCATGCTTCTATTACATTTCTTTCTTTCCTCAGTCCTTTCATTTCTGCAGTACAAACATTTGAACTGCCAGGAAGGAGTCTGGAATGGTTCTCTTTTGATTTGAAAGTTTAGAGGGGGTGGATACAACTCCATCAATCCACCCCCTCTTTTAGTCCCTCCCTCTCTTGGACACGTGGTTGCTCATGGTGAAGGAGCGCACACCCAAGCTGCTATCTACAGCGGGCACGCTTTTCTTGTGCCTCCATTTCCATGACAGCAAGTCTCCAGCTAAAACCCAGAAGCGGAGGCAGCGTGAGAAGCAATGCAGTCTCCTCACCTCCAGCAGCTCTGCTGGTCTAGTGCTCTGAGCTGCACTTTCCCAGGATGTCTCTTCTTCTCCCCACTGCAAGACTCCAACACCTCTCATGTGGGCTTTGATGTCCCTGTGTCCTCCAATTCCCTCTGCCCCCCCTCTTCTCATCACTCAGGTGCTTTCAAAGCCTGTGCCAGCTTCCCCAACAGCTGCTGAGAGTAGGGGGAAGGGGGGTTGTGATCAAGTTGACAATGGTGTGGGGGGAGTGTCAGTGAATACTTCTCATGTTCCTGTGATCCCCTGGATGAACACAGGTATGCTGCCACATGCTGTTATGCTGTCACCTGTTTACTATCTTTTTTTTTAGAATGAACATAATGCTGTGTAGAGAGCATAACTGTGTTCAGTACATATCAGGTCTGCAGGGGAGAGGGAAACTGATAACTCCCTGTCATCTAAATATAAATCAATGTATAGGTATGTATGGGATGTAAAATGGATGTAAAATTGGATGTAAAATGGCACCCCGATATGCAATCGTATATATAACTGACCTGGAAGGCACATTTCTTACCAGCATATAACAAAAGCTATATGGCTACTAGATACTATTGCTATATGGATGATACTCATTGATAGAGTTGAGCGAACCTCTGGAAGTTCGGGTTCTGCTGGTCCGTCCGAACTTCGGGACAAAGTCCGGGTCCGGGTCCGGACGGAACCCGAACGATCACACGGACAACGAACCCCATTGAAATCAATGGGGACCCGAACTTTTAGGCACAAAAATGGCTGTAACAAAGTCCTGGAAAGCCCTAGAGGGCTGCAAAAGGAAGTAAAATGGGGGTAAGGGTAGGGCAAGTGCCCTACAAAAAAATGGGGACAGGGAAATAACTTTAAATATTTAAAAAAAAATAAAAACATAAAAAAAGCAAAAATGGAGGTGAATGTGGATCATCTTCAAACTGTGTCTGAAAAGTATTAATTAACGGTTGAAGCCATATAACTGTTCGAAAATCATCTTCAAACTAGGGCAAGTGCCCTACAAATAAATGGGGATAGGGAAAA
>BLSH010050822.1:40587-123230 GCA_018402905.1 Glandirana rugosa
TAACCGACGGGACTCGGAGGCGAGTCCCACTAACCTACGGATCGGCCCCCGCCCAGTGACAGACACAGGAGGGGGCAGTTTGCAGCCAGTGACACAGGAGGGGGCAGTTTGCAGCCAGTGACACAGGAGGGGCAGTTTGCAGCCAGTGACACAGGAGGGGCAGTTTGCAGCCAGCGACACAGGAGGGGGCAGTTTGCAGTCAGCGACACAGGAGGGGGCAGTTTGCAGCCAGTGACACAGGAGGGGCAGTTTGCAGCCAGTGACACAGGTGGGGTACATTGCAGAGTCGTCCCCCCCCGCACTTACCCCATCCTACAGGCAGGAGTGTTGCAGAGATTCGACATGCGAGAGCACGCTGGAGTCTGCAGAGTTCGGCACACAGAGAGCGGCTGTCCCCCCCTCGTCGGTCTCCGGGCGGTCATGGTCTCTGTGGGAGCGGAAGTCACCTCCGCTGCCACAGTGACCCGCCCCCGGCTAGGCATCCAATCACCCTGAGCGGAGGCTCAGGGCAGCCAATCAAGCTATGAGTGTGTGCCTGTTCAGCGCACACTCATAGCTTTTAATGGCCAACCAATAGGCTCACTACTTGGCTGTCATGTGACAGCCAAGGAGCCGAAAAAAAAAAAAAAAGAAAGTCAATGTACCGGCGCCACCTGCAGGGGGCGGGGTTGACTTTTGCCGGCGGGGAGGCGGTGCCCCAGCACCCCTCATACACCAGCCGCCGCTGAGAAGACTGATAAATGTGATTCACCACGCAGAGCTCACCGGAACGCCTTCTCTGCTCCTCTCACTGGATGCAGAGAAGGCATTCGATAGGGTCCATTGGATATACTTACAACAGGTTCTCCAAAAATTCGGGTTCTCAGGGAATATACTAACAGCAATAACTGCGTTATACACGAACCCCTCAGCTCAAGTATTCTCATCAGGTATGCTCTCTAAACCATTCCATATAACGAATGGCACCAGGCAGGGATCCCCCCTGTCATCACTAAGGAGTGCTCACCACTACACAGCTATTGGAAGGAAATATTTCAAATGATTTACGAAATAACAAGCAACCCCTTAGTGGTCTCACCAGAATTGGGTCTCTTAAACCTAAAAATAGACAGTATACACTACCAATAGTGACACACATACTACTAGCAGCCAGGTTAAACATCACAAAACTTTGGAAATCCACACAAATACCAAAGATAGTGGACACGGTAGACCTAATAAACACCCACTGTAGCTATGAATTAATGCAAGCATCCAGCTAAGGCAAACTAGGCAAGGCATGCGACTCATGGCAACCGTGGCTTACATGGATAAGAACACGGCTAAGCAGATTTGTAGATAAGATTCCCAGAGTATAATTCATGAAGGTAATAAATGAACAAACAACAGAGGAGGGCCAGCCCTCCAGGACACAAATGTGCTCCCAGATGGGGTGTCCTGTAGGGCAGGCTACCCAGACCTAGAGTCAAGACAAAAGGGAGGTTGGCGAGGATGAGCTATAGAGAATTAACAATAATTCACACCAATAACACCGCACTAAGGGAACTGGCTATAAATGGCTAAATATTCTATACATAGATATGTTGAAGCTGGTATAAGGTTAATGTTTGGAGTTATACATTTACTTTGAGAAGATCCACAGGTATGACAACACTTTTGCCTTGTTACCAACAATGGTACTACGATCGAGCTTACCATTCTCTGCCGTTATCGTTACTAGATGTCACAAAATGCGCCAGAGTTTGGTAACAAAATAAAGATTAATAGACACTACTCACACATATCAACATCAACCATAAAGTGAATAATAAACAGGCTAAATCACATGTCTATTAATGCCATTACCTGTAAAATGTTGTTTTAATTAATGTTTTGTTTGACTTTAAGTTTTCTAAAACTCATACAAGACAATAACATCACGTATTGTATGCCTCAAAATATCAATAAAAATATTGAAACATAAAAAACATCCTAAAAACATCAGTAGCTTATCAGTGATTTATTTCAGCTTTTATTAACGTTATATTACCAGCGTTTTTGCGTGTTTTTTTGCATTTTTAAAGGGCCAGCGTTTTTTTTCCCAATTGATCTAAAACGTCCAAAAACGCTGGTGCCCGACGCTTAGCCACATTTTTGCATACTTTTGAGCATTTTTACAGCTGAAAAACGTCTCTCAGAACCCACTGGTCTTGGGTTTTTTTACAGCTCAAAAACATCCCTGCCAAAAACAGTTGCTAACAGCTTATGTGTGCCTGAAAACATATGATAACATTATGGAAAGTGTATTGATGGTAGAAAAAAAAACATCTGCAGCTAAAAACAGCTACTGTAAAAGTCAAAAAACATCCTGTGTGCATGAGGCCTAAAGCTAAACCTGCAACAGGTTTATTACACTGGTGTATGAAGAAATGGGAAAAATGGTGAAGGGAGTACTCGATATCTGAAGGTTTATCTTTCTAGAATGCAGTCTATGGTCTTCTCTCTTCTATACATGTTTCTAAACTCTCTGGATCCCTCTCACAGGGTATGCTGGCTCGACATTAAACTTAGAAAGTAGTTCCCTGGTTATTGAGGTTACGGTGATAAATCAATCTTTATATTCCTAGCCAGGACCTCAAGCAATGTTTGCTTTGTAAGCTTTCCACTCATCTGTTCTCTTGTGGAACAGTTTGCTTCCTTTTGAGCAGAACAGGACAACATTCATATCTAGCATCTGCAGGGTTTCCTGGAAGGGGAGATTCCTGGAGCCCTCCAAACAGTAGGCCCAAAGGTTTGGAAGTAACACAGTTATCACAGTGGCATCCTCACTATGATGATCCATTAGAGGACAATATTCCAGCAATAGTTAATACCTCATCAAGCCTGATGATTGGCTAAGTCACTAAACAAGAGAGCAAGAGAGGGATCACATTGATGCAGTTGCCTATCTTGAACATGTATTGCAATATATGCAAATCAAGAATACCCGTTTGTATGCAAATGTTTGCATTTTGCAGTGTGCAGGTGGTTAATTAAGAATTTTGTTTGTTAAAATGTGGTCACACACCCCCAGCGCATGTGTATATGTTAGTTAGACCACATGTAGATTACTATGTCCATTTCTGGAGACCTCATTTGCAAAAAGATATTGAGAGAATGAGTCCAGAAACAAGCAGCAAAATGGTGGGAACTCCAATGAATGAAACATATCAAGAGAGACGACAACATAAAATGCACAGTCTTAATAAAGAAGGTTAACCATGCAGCAGAATGTCTCTCGTGGCTGCAGATTGTTGACCTCCTTACCAGAGATTAACAGAGTGCAGAGAGAGAAGAGAAGCAAAGGAGGATATTAATTGGTTGCAGTTACAGCCTAGGATTGTGCCTTGCTGACCATTGTCAAAGGCGTTTTCTCTGTGTATTGTGCTGTGCTGTTGCTGTAGAAGTGCTGCAGAGAGAGGAGAGCCTAAAGGTTGTAGTGTGCTGTGCTGTACTGTGCTGAACAGAGAGTCATGGGTGAGCAGAAATCTTTGTAATTTGCTACAGAGCTGCTTTAGAGCTGTGAGACCCTGAATGAGAGACTGACTGTAGAGCTACAATGAGAGGGAAGCCTGTATGTATGGCATACCATCTTGCCTGGCCTAGAAACCAAGGCTCTTATTAATGGTGAGAGACCCCTTGGCCACTTGAGTTCTATGACTCTTTGTTGATTGAGCTCTCCTACAGGAGCTCAAGGACCCCAATGCCAGAAAAGTGTTTACAGGCCTACTGACCAGGGGCTTAGACAGGGCCCTTTAATCCCAGATTGGCCATATAGTTGACTTGTAATAACCATCTTTAATTGTTCTAGTCTTCATTTGTTTTAAAACATGCATTGTCATTGGTATTTGCTGTCTAACCAAATAGAACTAAACCAAATAGAACTACAAAAGGAGAGGGGGACAAGACTGAAAAATGCAAATACACCAAAGGTGTGAATACGGTTCAGGGTGGCAATATTTTCAATATGGAGCTAAGATCAAGAACACAGGAACAGGACCTCATATTAGAAGGAATAAAGCTCAAAACTAATCTTAGAAAGTATATTTTTACCAAAAGAGTAGTTGATGCTTGGAGCAGATTTTCAGCAGAGGTGGTGAGTCAGTCAACAGTAAGTGAAATTAAACATGCTTTGGACAAACAGTAGCTATGCAAAAGAGTAAAGCAAAATAAAAAAGGGGAAGACTTGATGGACCACTTGGTCTTTTTCTACCATCACTCTTCTATGTTTCTGTATTTGTATCACAACAAACTGCTGAATTTGTAAACAATGTGTTACCCTACTGTTTGATTTACATTCTATATTGCATAATACTCAATCTAAACTCTATTATGGGACATGCATACACCATAGTAAGCTGCTGGGTAACAATTTATTTAGATCTTTGTGCACTCAGTACACAAAGATCTAAATAAAATGGCACATTTAGCTATTGCTTCTAAATAATTCTGAAATATACAAGACCTCTCAGAAATCAATAAATATTTTGTGACACTGCACACATCAATATTCATTTGTTGACTGTGGATGGCATGCTGATACAATGCTGTGTTTCGTATAAGTGATTTAGAAATACCACAATAATGACAGCAAGCACAAAAAGTACATTCTTTTCAATGACTTATGTTTTGTAAAGGGCAAATGACATCAATATGAGTTTCTTCAGCCTGGCTCAGCAATGAGATGGATTAATTCTGTCACTGAGTGAAAATCTGATGCATATCTGTTATCATGAGCTAACCACAGAGTTGCACTGGATGCTTGTAATTTTGTATTAAACACCACTGCTTTTTGATTTATTCCTAAGGCTAAGGGAAAGCACAAAGTATACTGTAGAAGTGCAGTTTTTAGCTGGATGGATGGCGTCAAAGATAGCAAAAAGTCTAACCCACACCTTTAGAAAGATTGATAAGCGTCATGAGCAGATTAGGAGTTTTTTAGAAGACATGAAAGCTGTGTTTGTTTATAATCTATGCACTGAATTAACATGTCACTTTAATATACATTAGAGTCACCTCTCTGTTATTTACAACTTGAAGCACAGAGATCTAGCATCCGAAGGCATAAATCAGAGCTGGGATACTGCAGTCTTTTTATTGCTATTGTAGTACTGTATGTATAAATTCTAAATGTATAAAGTATAAGGGCTGGTGTCAATGGGCTTTTGTTCACATCAGAACTGCTTATACCTGAGATGAGGTTGGTGATGTAGCTGGGGGTGATGTTGTAGAGGGCCTTGTATGTTGTGGTTAGTATTTTGAATTTTATACAGTGGGGTAGGGGAAGACAGTGAAGGGATTGACAGAGAGGGGCAGCAGTCACAGATCGGTTAGTGAGGTGTATTAGTCTAGCAGCAGCATTCATAATAGACTGGAGGGGGATAATCTGTATAAGGGTAGGCCATTAAGGACTGAGTTGCAGTAGTCAAGGCAGGAAATAACCAAGGAGTGAATAAGTTGCTTTGTGGTGTTGTTAGTCAGGGAAGGTTGAATTCTGGAGATGTTGCGGAGGTTAAGGTGGCAAGATTTAGCCAGTGATTGGATGTGGGGGCTGAAGGAGAGGTTAGAGTCAAGGATTACACCCAGCGCTATGGTATGTGTGGAGGGACCAATGGTTGTGCTATTGATCTTTATAGTAAAGTCATGGGGGGGGGGGACCGGGAAGGAGGTAATATAACAAGCTCAGTTTTAGATAGATTGAGTTTGAGGAAGTGGTGTGACATCCATACCGATATGTCATTCAGTAAGTTTGTGATCCGTGAGGAGATTGAGGGGGTGAGTTGAGGAGTGGAGAGATGGATATGGGTGTCGTTGGCATAGAGGTGGTATTGGAAGCCATGGGAGGTTATCAACGGGCCCAGGGAAGAGGTATAGAGAGAGAATAGGAGGAGCCCAAGGACAGAGCCTTGGGGTACCCCAACAGAAAGAGGAAGAGGAGCGGAGGAGATGGAGTTGTAAGTGACACTGAAAGTGCGCTAAGATAGGTAGGAGGAGAACCAGGATAAAGCAGATTCACAGAGGCCAAGGGAGTGGAGTTTGCTGAGGAGGAGCGGTTGGTTGACTGTGTCAAAAGCAACAGAGAGGTCTAAGAGTATGAGTATGGAGTACTGGCCATTGGTTTTAGCAGTTAGTAGGTCGTTGGTGAGTTTTAGTAGGGCAGTTTCAGCGGAGTGTTGTGGGCAGAAGCCGGACTGTAGGGGGTCAAGAAGGTTGTTGTTAGTGAGGTAGCAACTCATTCAGTCATATACAAGGTGCTTGATGAATTTGGAGGCAAAAGGGAGCAGGGAGATGGGTCTCAAGTTATTCAAACAGGTGGGGTCAACTGAGGGTTTTTTAAGTATGGGGGTAACCAGTGCTGTGGTGTACATCTGTGATCTCTAAACCCCAAATAGACAGGTCAGTGTGGATTGCAACTGCTAAAGGTTCCAATGCCAATATGAAGAGAATCGGGGATATGGGACATCCCTGTCTCATACCCGAGGAGATTGGGAAGGATGTAGAGGAAAAAGCCTACGTACAGTGCCTTGAAAAAGTATTTATACCCCTTGAAATTTTGTTGTGTTACAACTAAAAATGTAAATGTATTTTATTGGGATTTTATGTGATGACCAACACAAAGTGGCACATAATTGTGAAGTGGAAGGATAATGATAAATGTTTTTTACATTTTTTTACAAATGTGTGATGTGCATTGGTATTCATGGGTAAAGGTCCATGCAAACTGCATATTTAATTAACAGATAAGTGAAAGTCTAAAATAACATAAAGTGCTCAGATGTAAACAACTATTTGAAACGGCAATAGCAATTTCAGGTTATCGCCCAGTGTTTCACGCACAAAAATCCATTAAAAACTGAAATAAACATGTAAATAAAGTCCATAAACATATAAGGTGTTCAGATGTAAACAGTTGGAGGTAGTAATAGCGATTTCAGGTTATCACCCAGTGCTTCACGCACATCACATTTAAGTGCCTCCACCTTATAAGATATATGCTTACCAGAGGCAAGCTGGATAAGAACTTGCGACTTAACCCCGCCAGGGTTCCACCAGTTGAAAGCTTGTAAAGGTAATCACTAATGTCCTCCAGTCATAGATGAGTGATTGTCCTGGGGACTCCAGATTTTTCTCCCACAATGGTGCCAAGAAAGAAAGCTCACAATAGCGTAATATTGTTAAGCTAATTTATTAAATAAAAAGTATATCCCTGTTGTGGATCCCTGTTCTGCAATTTATCTCTCTGAATCATGGACTATGGACTTTTTTACTTAATCTGTTAATTTTAGCTTTTAGAGAGAGCCGCACTGTTATTTTTTGTATATACTGGTACTAGGATTTGGAATATTGACCTATAGTGTTCAGCCACTAATAGTTTAGTATTTTTTTTATTTATTTATTTTCCTTGCACTGATTGATTTTCCGTTTATTTATCATTCTCCTTTATGCCACATATTCTTGGGTCCTTTCGCAGGTTTTGAAGCATGGGGTCGCCCATATACCTCAAATTTGCAGAGGCTTGAGAAGCAGACTCCTCTGGGTCACTCAGGATGACAGCATCTGGAACTTTCTCCTCCCAGCCACGTACTATTACCAAGGGTCCTGGGGTTGGAAAGCCATCGCTTACAGATTGATGCATGTCTTCCTCTTCTACGAAGCCTGCAAAAGTGCCAGAATACTCCTCATCCTCCTCCCCTCTCTCCTGCTGTGTGTTCTGTGACATAGGAATGATGGGCCTTGAGAGGAAAGGAAGTCTTTCTCTTCCTCCTGCTGCTCTGCCTCCAGTGCCCTGTCCATAATGCCACACCGAGTCTGCTCCAGCAGGAAAACAACAGGGATTTTGTCACTGATGCATGCACTGTCACGGCTCACCATCCTTGTGGTCTCCACAAATGGTGACAGTTAAGTGCATGCATCCTTAATGATCAGCCATTGCGGGGAAGCCAAGGGGGCCTGAGCCTGTTGTTGTGCCGTGCTTGCACAGGTACTCGTTGACAGCCCTCTGCTGCATTTATAGCCGCTGCAGCATTGCTAAAGTCGAGTTCCACCTGGTGGGCATGTCACAAATCAGGCGGTTTACGGACAGGTGAAATTCCCGCTGAATTTCAGCCAACCAAGCACTGGCTGTGTTTGACTGCCTGACATGGCTACAGACTCTTCTGGCCAGCTTTAGCACATCTTGCAACCCTGGGTACATATTTAGGAAATGTTGCACCACCAAATTGTGGACATATGCCAGGCATTGCACATGTGTCAACTTTCCTTGTCTAAGGGCGGACAGGAGGTTTGAGCCATTATCACACACCACCTTTCCTGGCTCCAGCTGGCATGATGTGGACCATCTCTGGGCCTTTCCCTGCAGAGCTGCAAGAATTTCTGGTCCGGTGTGAATCTCCTGTCGCCTAGACACACCAGCTTAAGCACTGCATAGCCCTTTGAACGCTTAGGGGATACCTGATATTCATAGAACAATTCTGCAGAGGAGGGCATGGAGGTGGTGGAGGAGGAGGAGGAAGAGGTAGAGCTCACGGGTCTGGCATCATCACCACCAGCTGTATGGAGATGTGGGAGCACAACAAGCTGCAGCACCGAGCCCTGTCCTGCATCCCTTTGTGTTGCAAGCAGTGATACCCAGTGTGCTGTGAACTAAATATATCATCCCTGCCCATGCTTGCTGGACCACATGTCAGCAATAAGGTGGTTTTACGGCTGACTGCCTTGCCCAACATTGCAAGAACATTCCCTTACGTGAAAAGTAGTAGCGACTGGAAACCTGCCATTGTGGTACAGCGCATTGTGCAAATTCAAGGAAGGGGGCAGAATCCACCAGGCTAAAAGGCAAAAGTTGGAGAGCCAACAGCTTTGACAAGCTTGCATTTAGACGCTAGGCATGTGGGTGGCAGGGACTTAATTTTTTTTTCCGCTGCAGCAGATGGGGCAGATAAATTTGCTGGCTACAGTGTACAGCTGGTAGTGTGCTGCTGGTAGATGTGCTGCTAGGACCTGGGACACTGTGCTATACCATCATCCCTGTCAGTGGAGGCTGCTGAGAGTTAATGACTCGGTATAGCAGGGACAGACTGACGTGGGTAAGGGGGAGGGACAGATTTGTGCCCCTTTTGTGTTGCTTTTAGGTGCTCTTGCCAAAGGGCTGAGTGGTTGGACATTAAATGCCTTGTTAAGCATGTGGTACCAAAATGGCTGGTGTTTTTGCCACGTTTGATGTGCCTGAGACACAGTTTGCAGATAGCAACAGTGCGATCTGCTGCAGATGTGCTGAAAAAGGCTGTTAGGAAAATAATCTGTGGCTAATGGAATTGCGCACTTCGTGCGCACGCACCAGAAATGGTGCCAAACGGCTCTATTTAGGCTGACAACACCCAGCAACCAGTGCTGTCTGTTCTACAGTGTGTGAGTGTTCTAGAGTAGTCTGTATCCTGATTTCCTGTTCCTGTGACCTGGCCTGTCTCTGACATTGATTGATCTCTGCCTGCACCGACCCCCCAGCTTGCCCACGACTATTCTCCTGCCTGATCCTTGTGTACTTTGCCTGCCTGCCTGTTGACGACCCTCCCTGCACCTGACGACCCCTCTGCCTACTCCTCCTATACCACTTAGCCAGCCAGTTGACGACCCCAGCCTGCACCACCACTCTATTACTGCACGAGCCTCAACTGGACCCTTCACACCATCACAGTGATCCAGTCCAACCCTCATGCCCCCCTGTGCTCCCAAACCTCCTGTCTGCTCTACCAGGGGTTCCCGAACCAGGGCTGTAAGAGTGGTTGCTCCCTGCACAAGACAGACTCCACCACCAGGTGCGTGACAGTAACGGACAGCCAGGTCTGAGTCTGCACAGGAAGCACCCTCTGCTATGGATGAACTTTGTGTACATCTGGCCGGCCTTATACAGGCGGTCAAGAATCTACAGGAGGGCTATACCCGGCTGGAAGAACGGGTTCAGGAAATCTCCATACCTGCAGCTTCTGGGAGTGGCCAGGTCGCACCATTGTGGCCTTACCATCTGAACCCAAAGTCCCCCTGCCGGATACGTTTTCTGGGGACCGCCAGAAGTTCTGAGGCTTCCGCAATGCTTGTGAACTATATTTTGGCCTTCAGCCTCGTACCTTCTCATTGGAAGCTACGAAGGTGGGACTTGTTATATCCCTACTAAAGAAAGAGCCCCAGGCCTGGGCACATCAGTTGTGGGAGCAGCAAGCCCCTGAGGTCTCCACTTTGGCCCTGTTTTTCCAAGCTATGGCTCGCCTTTTTTAAAGACCCCCACCAGGCGGCCACCGCGGAGGCTGCATTACATACCCTCCAGCAGGGCCGCCGCTCCGCTGAGGACTACGTGGTGGAATTCAGGCGGTGGAGCACCGATATGACATGGAACGATGCCACCCTCGTTTAGGTCTATCTGAATCCCTCAAGGATGAATTGGCCCGTGTGGGGGTACCCTCAACCCAGGATGCACTCATCAATCTGGCCATCCAGATTGACCAGCGCCATAGTGAGCGTCGAGCCAAAAGAGCCCCAGGATCCCTGCATCCCATCTGGATGCTACCTTGGGTTCCTAGTTACCCCAGACCGACTCCCTTCACCTCTGCAACCTCCTCCTCCTCTCCTCCGGATACCTCGGAACCCATGCACCTAGGGCTCCTGCGCCCTTCTCTCACCCTGGAAGAGAGACAACGGAGGTTCTCCCTGAACCTGTGTCTTTACTGTGGAGAACCCGGACACATGGTGAGATTCTGTCCCGCCAAGTGCAGTAAGCGCTCTCTAGTCGCTACCAGTGATTCACCTGTTCTACTGAACCCAGTATCTCACCTCACGATCTTTCTCTCCCTGCAGCTTCCTAGAGGGATTTTGCAAGTTCAAGCCATGATTGACTCAGGAGCATGTAGCTGCTTTATGGATGAAAGTTTTTCAGCCCTTTATTAAATCCCTCTTCTGCCGAAGACCCAGAAACTTGTCATAAGTTTGGCAGATGGATCCCCCATTAAGTCTGGCATGGTCACCCACGCAACCGCTCCTCTACCTGCTACCACAGCCGATGGCCATCAGGAGCTCCTCCTTCTTGACGTAATAGCGTCTCCTCTGTTCCCCATCTTCTTGGGCCAGCCCTGGCCCTGGGTGCATAGCCCCTCTATAGATTGGACCCTCAGGACTATTAAGTTCCAATCTCAGTACTGCCAGCAGCACTGCCTAAAATGGGTTGAAGATATCACTTCCCTGCTGGGCTGTCTGGACTCGGACTCTGATCCCGAAACCCGCCAGTTGGTCCCTGCAGCTTATCACAGTTATTTGGACGTGTTTAGCAAGAAAAGAGCTGAGAAACGTCCCCCTCACCGTCCATATGACTGCCCTATAGAGCTCCTTCCAGGGGCAGAAGTGCCCTTTGGGAGGATTTACCCTCTGTCAGAACCTGAGTTGGCGGCCCTCAAGGTCTATCTGGATGAGAATCTGGAAAGAGGGTTCATCCGACCTTCCAAGTCCCCTGCAGGGGCTGGCATATCCTTTGTGGAGAAAAAAAACCACTCCTTACGCCCCTGCATCGACTACTGGGAGCTCAACTGGATTACGGTAAAAAAAGTTACCCCTTACCCCTGGTGCCAGAGCTGTTTCAAAGGCTGGGGTCAGCCACCATTTTCACTAAATGTGACTTACATGGGGCGTACAACCTAGTTCACATCCGGGAAGGTGATGAATGGAAGACCACCTTCCGTACTCGCTTTGGGCACTACGAGTGCCTGGTCATGCCCTTTGGCCTATGTAATGCCCCCGCAACTTTCCAATACTTTGTGAACGATGTGTTCAGGGACTACCTAGTAGACCTGTTCGTGATCACCTACCTAGATGATATTTTGATTTTTCCTCTTCCCTGGAGGAGCACCGTGAGCATGTAGCCAAGGTCCTGAGCCACCTCCAGCAGCATGGGCTATATGCCAAAGCTGAAAAATGTGCCTTTGACCAATCAAGCATTCAGTTCCTTGGTCTAGTCATCTCTGTGACTGGTATCACGATGAACCCGCAGAAGGTCTCTACTATCTGGATTGGCCGGCACCCACAGATTGGAAAGGGGTCCAATGTTTCGTGGGCTTCACAAATTTTTATAGGCAGTTTATAAAGGGGTTCTTTGCCATCATCACCCCAATCACACAACTCACGAAACAGAATATCAGTTTTCAGTGGTCCTCAGAGGCTGAAGCGGCTTTTCATACCCTAAAGGGTTTATTCACCACAGAGCCCATCCTGAAGCACCCTGACCCAGCTTTGCCCTATGTGCTAGAGTTGGACGCCTCGGAAACCGCTGTCGGGGCAGTTTTCTATTCCAGAGACAAGGATCCAAGGCCTTGCTCCATCCCGTCGCATTTTTCTATCATAAACTATCTGCATCGGAGAAGAACTACGACATGGGGGGTAGAGAACTCCTGGCAATTAAAGCAGCACTTGAAGAATGGTGGTACCTACTCGAAGGGGCCACTCACCCCATTCTGATATACACAGATCACAAAAATCTGGAGTATTTAAGAACTACCAAGAGATTAAAACCCCGCCAGGCCCGCTGGGCTCTTTTCTTTTCGAGATTCCTGTTCCACTTGACCTACCGGCCAGGGTCAAAAAAAGTCAAGCCGGATGCCCTCTCCCGAAAGGTTCTGTGGTCCCAGCAACTGTTCCCATCTGGACACAATTCTTCCTTCTAGGAACTTCCTACTCACTCAAGAGGATCTGCTGTCACAGATCAGATGATCCCTTGCTGGCTCAACCGGCCCCTCGGATCCTAGGCTGCTGGTCAAAGATGGTCTATGGTGGTACGGTCACCGGATCTTTGCCCCGGTAGAGCACGTCTTGCTATACTAGGATTGTGCCATGACCATAAATTGGCAGGGCACTTTGGAGCTTGCAAAACATTTGAACTGCTCTCACGCCCCTTCTGTTGGCCTCAAGCCGAAGAAGACTGCAGGAAGTACACCAACACATGCGCTATATGCGCCCAAAACAAGACTGACAAGGCCAAAGCTTGGGGTCTCTTGAATCCACTCTCGGTGCCTGAACGTCTTTGGATCCAGATAGGGATGGACTTTATTGTGGAGCTACCTCCATCCAAGGGATACACCACCATCTTTGTGGTCATAGACCGCATGACCAAAATGGCCCATTTTTTGCCTATGAAAGGCACGCCTACTGCTGCAGAAACGGCAGAAATCTTTGTTCGGGAAATTATCCGACTTCATGGAGTGACGCTCAATATTGTGTCAGATCGCGGGGTCCAGTTCACCTCCAGGTTCTGGAAGGCCCTGTGTTCTGCATTGGAGATTGAACTGTCCTTCTCCTTGGCCTACCATCCCCAGACCAATGGCCAAACTGAGAGAACGAACCAGACCCTGGAGCAATATTTTTGATGTTTCTTCTCGTTCTCTCAGGACGACTGGGCCTCTCTACTGCCACTGGCCGAGTTCGCCTTCAACAATACGGTTCACTCGGCCACCAAACAGTCTCCGTTCTGGGCGAACTATGGCTTCCACCTGACTTTCCTACCCGGTTCGGCCCCTGAGAGTCCAGTACCAGCGGTTCAGGAAACACTAGAATTCTTTGAAAGGAACAACCAGCTACTACAGGATATACTTACCAAAACCACGGAACTCAGTAAGGGAGCCTTTGACAAGAAAAGACAGGGTGAGCTGGAACTCCCATGGGTAATATCGCCTGGTTGGCCACCAGGAACTTAAAACTGGCTTGCCTATCAAGGAAGATAGGCCTTAGATTTATTGGTCCCTTCCCGGTGAAAAAAAAGTCAATAGGGTGGCTTACGAACTGGTCCTACCCTCATCATTACGTGTTCACCCAGTCTTCCACATGTCCCTGCTGAATCCAGTCCCTTCAGACCCATTCCCGGGACAGAAGAAGGATCCACCAGATCCAGTTCTAGTAAATGGAGAGGAGGAGTTTGAGGTCGAGGCCATCCTGGACTGCCGGAAAAGGGATAGTGTAACCCAATACTTGGTGAAATGGAAAGGATACGGCCCCGAGGAAAACCCCTGGGAACCAGAGTCAAACATCCATGCTGCAGACTTAATCCAAGCCTTCAAAAGAAACTGCATGGAACTTGGTACCCGACGAGGCATCCGGAGGCTTCCCCTTGGGGGGGGCAATGCTAGGAAAAGAATCTGTGTCTAATGGATTTGCGCAATTTGTGCCCGTGCCTGTGCACATTTGCGCGCATCTGTGCATGCCCGTGCGTGCTCCCGTGCGCGCTCACGCGCAGGAAACGGCGCCAAACGGCTCTATTTAAGCTGACAACACCCAGCAGCCAGTGCTGTCTGTTCTACAGCGTGTGAGTGTTCCAGAGTAGTCTGTATCCTGATTTCCTGTTCCTTTGACCCAGCCTGTCTCTGACGTTGATTGATCTCTTCCTGCACTGACTCCCAGCTTGCCCACGACTATTCTCCTGCCTGATCCTTGTGTACTTCGCCTGCCTGCCAGTTGATGACCCTGCCTGCACCTGACGACCCCTCTGCCTACTCCTCCTGTACCGCTTAGCCAGCCAGTTGACGACCCCAGCCTGCACCACCACTCTACTACTGCACAAGCCTCAACCGGACCCTTCACACCATCACCAGTGATCCAGTCCAACCCTCATGCCCCCCTGTGCTCCCGAACCTCCTGTCTGCTCTACCAGGGGTTTCCCGAACCAGGGCCATAAGAGTGGTTGCTCCCTGCACAAGACAGACTGTACCACCAGGTGCATGACAAAGGCCCAGCAAGCTGAGCTTTGGGGAGTGGGCTGGGAGAGAACAGCTGCAGAATATGATGGAATAGGGTGTCTGCTCTCTACTCTTTCTTGATGTTGGCCTCCTTTCAGTTTCCTCCTCTGCTCTATCTGGCCCCCAAGTCGCATCAGTGACCTCATCATCGTCATTATCTCCATCTCCTCCATCATCATTACCACTGGAGACAACTTGGCAATACGCTGCGCCTGGTGGAACATGAATGCCAATTTGTCTACCAGTGGTCTCCCCTTTCTCTAGACTCATGTTCCTGTCATCCTCAACCTCAGAACCAACATCTGAATCCAGTAATGGCTGGATATCATTAAGGAGCAAGTGGCTGACGCTGTGGTCAAACACCTCAGCTGACTCCTCCTCCATGGCTGATGTTGGGGCTATGGCAGGAATAGATGTGGACGAGAAGGCAGGTTTATCCACTCTGGCAACTGCAGGGGACTGCACACTTTTCTCTGCTTGCATGACAGAGGATGATGTGGATGAGGAAGGTTTAGTATGCCAGTCCACCACCTCCTCTGCATGCTGTGGCTGGATAGCATGGCAAACTCTCTAAACAGAGGAAATGATGCCCTGCCAGAGGATTGACCACCGCGTCTGCCTTTTCCTGTAGAAACATTTGTTGCTGGCCCCCTTATAGTGCCAAGGGAACTTATGCCTCTCCTTCTTGTCCTCCCAGATATTATTGGGAGGGAAGGGGTGGTTCTTATTAGCAAAAGTTAAGAAGTGGAAATCTGTATGTAGGTGCACTTTAACCAATGTAAAGTGGTGTTTGGCACACTTTAATTTGAGTAATCACCCTACACAGACACACTCCATGGGTACACTATAATACACTGCAATATGAAGGGGGGCGTGACCGGATGTCCGGGTGAGCGGACGCGTGCACGGCGGCTCTTGCCCCGAGCTCCAGAGTACCCTGACAGCGTGGCTTCATGAACCTGGACCGAGCCCAGCGACGGGGGACGGGACGGAGGAGCGGCTCTCACCTGTTCCTGCGATGGTGGCTTGAAGGAGCGGAGGACGGGGGATATCATCCAGACGGGTCCGCTGGGCTCTAGAGCAGAAGCCTACACTGACAAACCTCTGCACGTCGGAAGTGGTGAGGCAGAGTAACACACAGCCTATTTTAGGCTGTGTTGTGCTTGTGAACTGGCTGCAACCCATGGCACAAATTTGTTCATAGAGATCCTGTTTGCAGAGACTATGTTTGTGTGGCGGTAGTACTAGCAGTTGGGTAACAACAGTAGAGGCCTGCATGGATGTCACCCGAGCTCTCTCTAATCAGACTATACTATATTACACTACATCATATGGCATAAACAGTCCATTCAGTCCACACACACAGTGCATAGCGCTGTGAAGATTAGACGGGGACCATCACGTTATTTTACTCAAAGGGTTGATGTGACTGCATGGAGCTGAATAGTAAACTTGAATTGAGAATAGGATGTATGGTAGTTAAGTTGAACTGAGAAATACGAACGCCAATTATAAATCGCTCCTTGTTACACAGATTTAAGCTGTACTAAACCGCCTGAATAGCTGCACAACACTGTAAATGCAAAGTGGTCATAACCTACAACACCTGATATATATTACGTGTAACGGTTTGCTTTTTAATGTGGGGCTTTTCATGTGTAACTTATATTAGCATGCGGCGTGGATTTGCACTATACCACACTGTTTGAATAGTTAAACAGCATTGCAAACGTAGAAACAAACTGCAACGCATGGCAAATATTTCTTAAATAGCTTGCTTACGATACTGCTCATACTATTACACATCGCCTAATGCATGCCCTCTCCTAGCTGTGCCCCAACGGGCCTGTGTGTAGAGAAGGGCTCGACATCAGGCTCATGTATGGGCTCACGGAGGGGTTAATCGAATAGTAGAGAGAGGTCCTCGAACTCCAGCATCTTAATTTACAGAGACAGATTGCAACCTATTACTAGGTTGGTAACGGGATATCAGAGCTGCCCAGTCTTTCGTCCTCGGGCTTGGCCACTTATGTAAGGCTGGCCCTGTGGATTTAGTGAGACCTGGGAGCTATCTGGATCCCTAAAACCCTCAGTGATAGAGGGACGTGACATAGGATCACATTGGATTATATCAAGAAGAGTGACCTAACGGCTGCAAATCTTAGCGCACAGCTCATAGCCTATTCTCACTACCTCATCTCCGGAGCCACTCAGAGGCGATCGCCTAAAGAATCCCCCCTTTGTGTAACCATAATAATTCATCAACTGGGTCAGATAACTCAAGGAGCTTACGGCACGGACGGTTTGAGCATCCTCTACCATGGTGAAGAAAAAGGGTGAGGACGGGGTAGTACAGGACCCAGCAGGAGGGCAAAAGGCAACCAAGGAAAAAACCAAAGGGAACTCGGCTGTGGCAGCGAAGTTGGAGAAGTTTGCTCATACACCTATACACTCCCCAGCTAAGGGGGGACCTTCAGGTCAAGGTAAAGCTCAGCAAGATAGTACCTCAAGCAGATCAAGCCAGGGACAGCCAAGCTTAAATATTAGCGGTGGTAGTGGCCTAGCTGAGAGCAATATGGAAGGGTCAGCCAATATGGGCATGCCTTCTGACTCCCATACGGAAGCTGAACCCTCTCTAAGAGAGGTACTACTGGCAGTGAACACATGCAGAGTGGCCTTAAATGATCTCTCAGAGCAGATGAAAGAGATTAGAAATGAGGTATCACAGGTACGCCAAGACATTCAAGCCATACAGGGAAGAACAACTGAAGTGGAGGAAAGGGTTGGCGCACTAGAGGATGAAGTACACCCACTAAAAAAAGATGTACAAGAAATGAAGGAGAAACTAATTATATACGCTGAAAAAATGGATGACTTGGAGAACAGGCTCAGGAGAGAGAACATAAGAATAGTAGGCATGCCAGAACGCTCTGAAGGGACAAACCCAGTGGAATTTTTGGAGAACTGGATTAGAGAGACAGTGGGTGGAGACTCTCTCTCCCCGCACTTTTTCATAGAAAGAGCTCATCGAGTACCCTTTAAGCCGCCACCACCGGGGGGATATCCCCGCCCAATTCTTGTCAAAATATCAAACTTCAGGGACAAAATAATGATCCTACGAAAAATAAGAGAAAAGGGGAATGTCCTCTTTAATGGAACGAAAGTGTCTATATACCCGGACTTTTCACCGGAGCTACAGAGACGCAGAACAAGATTCCTGGAGGTGAAACATAAATTGCAGCAGTTTAGGATCCCATATGCTCTCTTATACCCAGCACGTCTACGAATGTCGGGACTGGGGGCAACACAATTTTTTGATACCCCAGAGGGGGTGATGAACTGGATAGAAGTTAATAAGGAGAGATTACAGGAGGTTCAGGAAAAAACATAGGGCACTTGTTGTTGTTTTCTTTTTCTTTCTTTTTTTTTTTTTTTTTTTTTAATCCTGCACGTGGAGTAGGGGTGGGAAGCCGCACAGTAAGATGTGGGGAGAGCACAGGGTATGGAGGAAAGGAATGAAAAGTGCAAAAGAGGTTTTACAAAGGGGTGTTGCGTGTTTGAAAGGCAGGAACGAGTGAATGAGGAGTGGTCGGTTGGTATGAGTGGGTCCTGCTCACCTAAGACAGGAAAGGTCACTAAAAGAGTCCTCAAGGGGGACCTAAATAGGTATAAGAAGAAGGGGAGGGAGGGATGGAAAGGGAGGGTAGAAGGGTGGGGAGGGAAGGAGTGGAAGATTGAAGGGGTGAGAAGGAAAATAAACAATAAAAAATACACACATATATGTCACAATGATTGGAAAAGAACACAAGTGAGGGGGGAACCAATTAGTGAATGGAAAAGGCAGGATATAGACACATACACTGTAACCAAGGTCACAATATATACGCACAGAAAGGACAAGGGAAGGGAAATGTATTTATTTATTTATTTATTTATTTATTTATTTATTTTTTGCTCTGGATCTTTACTCTGGATAGATGTTGATCTGCTCATATGACTCAGTCAAAAAGGTTTAGAATAGGCTTTTGGAATGTGAGGGGCCTAGGCAATTCTATAAAAAGAGGTGCTGTTTTTAAGCATATGGACTTATATAAGATTGACGTGATCTGCCTCCAGGAGACTCACTTCACGAAGGAGTCTCTCTCCCACATGGGGAGTAGGAGATTCCAAAAACATTTTCACTCAGTCTATACCTCCTATTCAAGAGGAGTGAGTGTCTTTGTGAAAACTGGTGTGATGTTCTCCTGCAGGCAGGTCAAAGTCGACGAGCTAGGCAGATACATCCTTTTACATTGCCTATTGGAAAACATGGAACTGGTTTTGGTTAATTTATATATTCCTCCTCCATTTAGAGTTGAGTTGTTGTATGAGATATTGGACTTTATTATGGACAAATCTCATATTCCAACTATAATAGTGGGAGATTCCAATACGGTGGTGGAGGAGAGTAGGGATAGACTGCCCCCAAGATGTGGAGGGGGGAGCCCCTCTGGGGGTAAACTCTCCCAATTCTTGGAAGAAACACGATTAATGGATATATGGAGGACGTATAATCCAGAGCAGCGGCAATTCTCTTGCTCATCCAGCTCACACAATATGTTGTTTAGGATTGACCTAGCCATAGGTAATGAGGGGATACTTCATAGAATTAATGAGGTTTTTTATTTGCCCAGAGGTTTGTCGGACCACTCTCCTCTGGTGCTGTCGGTGGAATCAGAGGAGGGCGGTACTGGCAGAAATTGGAGATTGGCCCCATATTGGCTGGAACTCATTGGCAAATCGGATATAATCCCGACAGCACTGGAGGAGTTTGTGAAGACAAATTCTGGTTCTGTTTCAGGGGGAATATATTGGGACGCCTTGGAGGCGTTTCTTCGGGGATTACTAATCCAACAAATTGCCAAGATTAAAAAGGAATCCAAGCAGTGGGAGGAGTCTGTTAAGGCCGAGGTGACGAGAGCAGAGACCCAATATACCCAAGATCCATCAGTTGGTAATTTTAAAACATTAAGGGAAAAACAACAGGTATACAGGTCGGCACTCTTGAGGAGGGAAGAGAGTAAAAAACTGGCATTAAGGCAAAACCACTATATGGAGGGGGAAAGCGTAAGGTGTGCACTTGCGTTCCTGATTAAAAACAACTCGCCCTCAGAGTCAGTACCATTGATAAGGACTCTAGAAGGCAACACCATCTCCCATAGATGTGGAATTACAAAAGTATTTAAGGAATACTATGAAAAATTATACAAAGCTCCCACGACGGATGGAGAATCTGAAGGTAGGATGGAGGATTTCCTAGGCAGATTGAAGCTGCCAATACTGACAGGAAAAGAAAAAGAGTATTTAGATGCTCCCATAACATTGGAGGAACTCCAAGAAGCTGTGGGATCGATGGCTAGTCAAAAAGCACCCGGGCCGGATGGATTACTCATTGAGGTGTACAAACAGTACGGGAACATTTTGCTACCAGAACTCTTAAAAACAGCTTATTGGGCAACAGAGAAGGGAGAACTCCCCCCCTCAATGAAGGAAGCAACAATAATAGTCCTCCAAAAGGAGGGGAAAGATGTATTAGAAACGGCCTCATACAGACCAATCTCCTTATTATGCTCCGATACTAAGATTATTGCCAAGGTGTTGGCTACCAGGTTAAACCAGATTATACAAAGGCTTATACATCCAGACCAATCGGGTTTTATCCCTAATAGGTCTACGAGCATAAATATTAGGAGAGTGTTCTTGAACCTGCAGCTTAACTTGGGAAATTCAGGATCAAGGGCGATCCTATCTTTAGATGCCATTAAGGCATTTGATAGTTTGGATTGGAAGTACCTTTGGAGGACCTTGGAAACTCTTCAGTTTGGCCCTTCTTTCATTGGATGGCTCAAAATCCTATATAATGACCCTAATGCCAGGGTTCAGGTTAATGGGATATACTCAGAGAGGTTCAGATTGGAGAGGGGGACGAGACAGGGGTGCCCGCTATCGCCCCTTCTCTTTGCCCTAGCGATAGAACCCCTGGCGGAAGCAATTAGGGCGTCCACAGAAATAATCGGTTTTCAGTGTGCCAGGGGAGAAGAGAAGGTTGCCCTATATGCGGACGATGTCCTTTTGTTCTTGGGTGATACACAGTCCTCATTACTAAACGCAATAAAACTAGTTAAGGAGTTCGGGATCATTTCAGGCCTCAATATCAACTGGGAAAAATCGATGCTACTGCCGGTAGATCCATTAAAGAGGCCGTTGTCACCCTTAATTCCTGACTTGACGGTAACGGATAGAATGAAGTATCTAGGTATAATATTTAGAAGAGAGCCGAGGGATTACTTGGTTGATAACTTGATCCCTATTTTAAACAAATTTAAAAATAAGACTGAAATCTGGAGGCACCTTCCTCTTTTGGTGGCAGGGAGATGTAACCTTATCCGTATGGTATGGCTCCCACAATTATTATATGTGCTCCACAACTCACCGGTTTGGATCTATAAAAAATGGTTCCTAAAGATTGACGTACTCTTTAGAACATTGATATGGAGAGGGAGAGCCCCCAGGATACGTTTAGGTACTCTCCAACTGCAGCCGGAAGAGGGGGGGTAGCACTCCCCCACACAAGAAATTACTATTTGGCAATTACAACAACTGGCGGGTTGTGGGGTACAAGGAGGACAAGATATTAATGATCGCCTCATGTTGGAGCAGACAACGCATGAATCAATTGTGGAAGCATTGGAGGGAAGGGCCTTTACCCCTAGAACCCCAACATTGACAATGGTTGATAAAGTTTGGAGCTCAGTTAAATCAAAACTGGGTCATAAAGAAATATTGAATTATACTCCTCTCTGGAATAACAACCGTCTTAAAGAGCTTAAAAATATAGAGAAAAATCAGGAGTGGAGGAGGTGCGGGATCAAGTATATAGCTCAGTTATATCGGGATGGGAGCATGAAGTCATTTGAGACATTAAGGGAGGAATGGGGAATTCCAAGTTATTCATATTATACATACATGCAGATCAGGCATGCCCTGGTTAAGCAATTTGGCAGTGTGAGGATGGAGGTGGTTGAGTGCCCGACCCTGCAAAAGATAATAAAACCAGGTCAAACAAAGGGTAAGATTTCTAGCTTATATATAAGCTTGAGTAAGAGGGAAAAAGAACAAAGGGCAGGATTAGAGGTAAAGATGAAATGGGAAAAAGATTTGGGTGCGATAGATGAAGACCAGTGGGAAAAAAGCTTTGAGAGTATGCCCGCAGGTATCATTAGCACCATCCCAAAGAATATCACAACTGTACTTAATACATAGAGTATACTATACCCCAAAAAGACTACATAAAATTGGAAAAAAACAAGATGATAAATGTCCTAGGTGTCAAAATACAGGGGATCTAATACACATGTTTTGGAGATGTCCAAAACTACATAGATACTGGCGGGGCATAGTGGAAGTAATTAACACAGTCTTCAACTCGTCATTGGAGACAGATCCACGACAATGTATATTAACTGGGCTGGGGGATGAGGGGCGCAACGACTTGTCAAACGTAGTAATAAGCTGCCTGTTCCAGGCAAGGAAAGTGATCGCACAAAAGTGGCAATCAAGCTCTCCTCCAACTATAGGAGACTGGGAAAAGTGTATAGATGAGACCATGTGGAAAGAGAAAAGAGTATATGTAAAAAGAGGAAAAACTGAAGAGTTTGGTAAAAAGTGGGGACCTTGGTTGGAAAAAAAGGGTTACCCTCTCTAGAGGATCTAAAGGTAAAAAGCAAGAAGGGGAAGCAAGCAATGTTTTTGCAAGAGTGAGTATGTCTGTGGAAGGCTGGCGAGGAATGAATGGTGTGAGTTCTATAATATTGGGAGTGTGGATGGAAAAAGAGAGAGGACGGGGGGGAGGGGGAGGGAGGTTGGGGAGGGTATAAGAGATATTGGGATCACTTTCTCTGTTTTGTATTCTTCTTATCTTCTGCATGAAAACCACAATGATGAGAAACGCTGTCAGAGATATAAAACGATCATCAAAATGATTAATCCTGAGACGGCATGTATCTGATGTGGAAAAAAAAAATAAAATAAATAATAATACACTGCAATATAATGTGCCAAACATACGGTGACGCACAAAACTATATGGCGTTACACTAGCAGTAACAAACTTAGAACTATATGGTGTTAAACTTGCAGTAATGCACACAGAAGTAAATGGCATTAAACTGGCAGTAACACACACAGAAGAAAATGGTGTTAAACTGACAGTAACACACTTAGAACTATATGGCGTTAAACTGGCAGTAACGCACTTAGAACTATATGATGCTAAACTGGCAGCAATGCACTTAGAACTATATGGTGTTACACTAGCAGTAACACACTTAGAACTATATGGCATTAAACTGGCAGTAACGCACACAGAAGTAAATGGCGTTAATCTGGCAGTAACGCACTTAGAACTATATGGCATTAAACTGGCAGTAATGCACACAGAAGTAAATGGCGTTAAACTGGCAGTAACACACACAGAAGTAAATGGCGTTAAACTGGCAGTAACACACTTAGAACTATATGGCGTTAAACTGGCAGTAGCGCACTTAGAACTATATGGCGTTAAACTGGCAGTAACGCACACAGAAGTAAACGGCATTAAACTGGCAGTAACGCACTTCAAACTATATGATGTCAAACTGGCAGTAATGCACACAGAAGTAAATGGTGTTAATCTGGCTGTAATGCACTTAGAACTATATGGTGTTAAACTGGCAGTAACGCATTTAGAACTATATGGCATTAAACTGGCAGTAACGCACAAAGAAGTAAATGGCTCTAAACTGGCAGTAACACACTTAGAACTATATGGTGTTGGGGGGGATGGTTTCCGCATGGCGCCGTGAGGACGTGTTCAGTGAGAGCTCCGTCCAAAGCAGGCCTTCGCTCCTCTGACAATGCCATCCAAGGGCTCTAATGCCTATATCAGCACCAGCAAGAGGTCGGAGAAGAGCTCTGCAGCAAAACTGGCCACCTCAGGCTCAATCCAGCGCTTCCTCACCACGGAGCAGGTTGGGCCTACACCACCGCACGGTAAGACCAGAGCTTTGCATTCGGTTTGCTCCCCCTCCGCTCGCATGGCCTCCTCCTGCGGCTGCTCGCCGGCTTCCTCCCAGGGCTTGGAGCTGATAGAGGACCTTGGCTCCCCAGCGCGATCCGATCTCACATCCCTGTTGAGTGGGCTTAAAGGGAAAATTGCAGACATGTTCCGCAGCTTTGAAAAAGCTATGAAAAAAGAATTCTCAGCTGTATGAGTGGACATGGCACACCTGCTCACGCGAGTGGAGGAGACAGAGAAGTGGCAGGACATACAGAATGAGGCGATCAAAGAGCTGCAGAACACAGTAACCCGATTTGCAATTGCACATCGTGCTACTTTATATAAACTGGAAGATATCGAAAATAGAAATCGCAGGAACAATCTGCGCATTAGGGGCCTCCCTGAAGTGACAAAGGATGATGACCTGGAACCTACGATTCGTGGCATCCTAAACACCACCCTAGGTAAGCCGGTGAATGAGACATTATGTTTTGACAGGGTCCACAGGGCCCTGTGCCCCCGCAATCTTAATGCAGACTTGCCTAGAGGCGTGATATGCCTCCTCTATTACTATGAGGAGAAAAATGCCATCATGGTCAAACTCCAGGGCGCCTCTGACATATACTTTGATGGCGCTAAATTAACCATCTATCCTGATCTCTCCAAAGAAACTTTGGAAAGGCTCCGTGCACTCAGGCCCCTACTGGATCAGCTACGGGCAGACGGTGCAACATACAAATGGGGCTTTCCAGCGTGCTTGATCGCCACCAAAAATGGTCGCTCTTCCACACTAAGGTTCTCTGAGGATCTCCCAACATTCTTGAAGGATCTCAACATGGCCCCCGTGGAGCTGCCAGGGTAGCAGAATCAAATCCCTGTCTTTAAAACCATCCCTGAATCCTACTGGCACCGGACCCCTTCTAAAAGGAAGCGCAATGCGACCCCGGGGTCATCCTCAAAGAAAAATGGGTGAGATCTTTCCTGTTCCTCAGGCCTTACTTTAATACTTTTATACTTCTTAACTTGAATGGGCTCCCTAACATAACATAGCATAACGGGGACAATCACTCCTATGGTTTTCTTCTCTCCTCCCCTGGGCCCCTGCCCTTTCAGGAGGGAGGAGCATGACTATATTATCATCGAGTTACACTGATCCCCAGTATTCACACCTGTGGCCAATTACACTCCAGTTTGATATTTGTTCCCCAGTTTCAGTTTCACTTGCACGGTTTATTCTTTTTCTGAATTTGCATATTGTACCTTCCTCTTTGTCAGAGGTAATAATATAGGGGTTTATAGTGTAACTAGTTAATGGCCTTGCTGAAAGGGCGTCTCTCACTATTTGTGTGACATGCAATTGTCCTTAGTGGGAAGCCCTCCCCCCTTGGGGTCGGCTGGGCCGGGTGGCCGGAGATCACTGGCAACGACTACGTTGCCAGGGGGTCATCTGCTAGCCTGGCCTTGACGTCCCTTATGGGATCACCGCAGTGATCTGTGTGATTTTTCAATAACCCACAAAGCTGTTTCGCACTACTATCATGTTTTATATTATGTTCTTGTTTTTTCTTTCTTCTTTAGTCTCTTTCCTACCTTATTCTATCTAATCTTGCATACTAATCTTTCTTCTCACCGGCTGGGATGGTCAAGTAACCCAAGTGAAGATATTCTGCTGTCCCCATGGCTAACTTAAATGTGCTCACGTATAATGTGAGGTCTTAATGTGGCTGCTAAAAGACATCAGGTCCTACGGAACTAAAAAGCGTCTCCTGTTCTATCGCATTCTTGCAGGAGACTCACCTGACCCACACTACTAATGTCAAGCTTTTCTCTTCCCAATTTCCTCTATGGTATTACAGCCTTTCAGATACGAATAAAGCCAAGGGAGTTGCCATTGGGTTCAGCAGGTGTGTCTCCTTTTGACTCACTACAATGGAAGCGGATGATCATGGTAGGTACCTTTTCTTAGGAGGGTTCATAGGAAATACCCCATGTACTCTAGCTATTCCCCAAATGTAAACCAGCCCGCCTTTCTATCCCAGGTGTTGACGAGGTTAGCCGACTTTGCCGAGGGACTGACCACACTAGCCGGGGACATCAATATGCCCCTCAATCCAATTATGCACACCTCTTTGGGCAGGTCCTTGATACCCTTTAAACGTCTATCCTATATCAAAAGGCGACTCCACGACTCTGAAATTATGGATGTTTGGCGAATATTCCACCCCAAAAAAAGAGACTATTCTTATTTTTCAAAAACCCATAATGTATACTCCCGAATAGACAATATTTTCATAGATTACTTCCACCTTCCTATATTACGCAAGGCCTCCATAGGCGCGGCAACCCTATCTGACCATGCCCCTGTGACAGCCCGGTTGTCCTTTCCTTCCCTCCCTGTGCATTCTAATAATTGGAAACTAAATGATTCACTACTAACCAACCCAGTGGATGTGGCCCTTATATCCAAATCAATAGAGCTATTCTTCAAAGAAAATACTGACCACGGAACTTCCCATTCATTGGTATGGGAAGCTCATAAGGCCACTATTAGAGGAGTGCTCATGGAATTGGGGGCTAGGAAAAAAGAGAATACAACACAGATCTTAGAGACAAGCTGAAACAGGTCACAGACTTAGAACGACAACATAAAATGCCCCTACATGCATCGCATCTGGCGGCGCTCTCCTTACAATGAGAAGAACTTAGAAATCTACTACAAGCAGATATGAATAGGAAATATCACTCAGTAGCCCAAAAAATATACAAATGGGGTAATAAGGCTGGCAAGCAACTCGCACACTCTCTTCATGCCAAGAAAATGGCAAGTTTTATATCCAAAATTAAACTTCCCGACGGGGAGATGGCCCACAGCTCACAAAAAATCGCAGCCGCTTTCAGAGATTTTTACTTGGACTTATATAATGTGAAGGGTGACCTGGGCCATCTCTCCCACGGGAATAGACACAAAAAAATATTCGACTTTCTCGACAACTCTCAGACACCAAAACTTCCCTCAGATGCTCTTAAAGCTTTGGAATCAGACTTTAAATTGGAAAAATTCCAGCTAGCTCTAAAATCAATGCCATCTGGCAAGGCCCCTGGTCCAGACGGGTTTACTGCCCTTTATTATAAAAAGTTCAGCAAGGTTTTATTACCCAGACTAACTAACTATGACAATTCCATTTCTGCCTACTCAGCCCTCCACTTGGAATCACTCACAGCACATCACAGTATTATCCAAACCAAATAAGGTCCCCATGAACTGTGGGACTTATCGACCCATCTCATTATTAAATATAAACCTGAAACTTCTCTCAAAGGTAATGGCTAATAGATTGCTTCCCCTTCTGCCTAAGTAGATCTTGGCGGACCAATCAGGATTCACACCAGGAAGGGAGGCCAGGGATAACGCCTTGCGCACTCTCTCTCTGATTCACTTTGTCCGCAGATGCGACCAGGCTACCCTACTTCTATCCACTGATGCCGAAAAGGCATTTGATAGGGTGGACTGGTCCTATCTCCATCTGACTTTACAGCACTTTGGACTTGGCCCTCGGATGTTGGACAGGATATTCGCAATGTATTCCCAACCGACAGCTTAGGGTAAATGGATTGCTGAGCTAGCCCTTTGCACTGGGGAATGGCACTAGACAGGGGTGCCCACTGTCGCCCCTCCTATTCGCCATATCCCTAGAACCATTCCTGGCCTCTATCAGAAGCAACCCTAACATCCATAGGATAACGGTAGGCCACAAATCTCATAAGTACGTGGCATATGCTGACGACATCCTTTTCTATATCCAAGAGCCTCACATCTCCCTTCCTAACCTCATGTCCGCTTTACAAGAATTTCAATCCCTGTCCAATTTTAAAATTAACATGTTCAAATACAAAATTTTAAACATCAATATCTCCAGTTCCGTAGTCCAATTATTAAAACCAAGCTTCCCGTTTCTCTGGCAGTTGGCTACTCTGAAATACCTGGGCATCCATTTGACTCCTCACCTCCATTCTTTATTCAGAAGTAATTATATTCCCTTGCTGAACACCATTACAAAATATCTTTGATCTTGGTCCCATTTGTCCCATTCTTGGTTGGGGAGGATAGGGGTGATCAAGATGAATACCCTTCCTCGCATCCTTTTTCTCTTTCAGATGATACCAATGGGGATTCCACCTGGTTTCTTTACATTACTCCAAACTATGATCTCCCGCTTCATATGGGGGGGTAGACATCCTAGAATCTCTAGAGCCACGCTTTTCCGCTCCAAGGGGTCAGGGGGTCTAGCCCTACCAGACTTGAAAACATATTATTATGCTATTGTTTTGTGTAGAGTTTTAGAATGGAAATATCAAATAGACAGTAAATTATGGGTTTGAATAGAACTTGAGCTGAGTGGCACAGCACTTGAGGCATTCCATGGATCCCCCCAGGTATAGGTCTCTCTCATCCTTAGCCTCTCCCTTGACAATCTCTTCATTATCCTCCTGGGATGTACTACACAAAAAACTTTCCTGGACTTATAATTCCCCTCTTATGCCACTATCTGCTTCACACTGGGTGTCCTCCCTTGCGGCCCAATAGGAACCCCACTTACCAGATGGCGAGATCAAAAAGTTATGAAAGATGAAACCACCTTGATCCTGAAAGGGGTATTCCGACCGGTCGTTCGTAGGCTCCGATTCGAAAAAACAAATGGGAGAACTCCAATAGTGAAGCACGTTTTAATAAAAAGCCAAAGATAAAAACAACCCGATCCAAAATTTACAACCAACCGTCCTCGTAAGGAACGATCGCACAAGGCATACGTAAAAAGAAGAGGAAGCAGGGGACGCCAAAAGCACTCCACCTGCGTTCCTCAGAGCAGAAATGACGTACAATTCCCTTGCCACCCGACGCGGCGTTTCGTTGACAGCCCGTCAACGTCTTCAGGGGTCATAGGGTCATACACGTCACTTCCTTATTTAAATACAATTCCGCTCCAGAGTGCTAAACAATCACCTGGCTAGATCGGTCTAATGGGACCTATTGGTCAATAGTGATGTGCATCCCAACAAAGTGATATAGAGGAGCATTAAAGAGCATCCTCTAGTGGGGAAAATAAATATTACAATAAAGTGCTAATTTCACAGCTTAAGTGAAAAAGGAAAGAAGAAAAATGAAAAAGCTGTGGCTATTGTTAAATAAATAAATTATTAGCCTCAACATAGTGAGCCTATATTATGTGATATATAAACACAACATAATTATTTTTTTGTTAAAATATTTAAAAAATGTGAAAAAAGATATTTTTTGAAATTATGAAAAATTACTAGTGTTTGAAATACTTTATCTAGTGCAATGGGGAGGATTTTTTGGTGTGACAGGTGGAGATGGTGAACACTCCTCTATATATATGAAAAACCAACAAAATTAACAAATTTAAAAGTAATTAAAAATAGTTGAAATTAAAAATTAGCCAAAAAGCAATTCAAATCAATGTCAGAATTAATACCTACGGGCCTCAAAGTGTCTAATTTATAGATCCAGGCTGTCTCGTTCCTCAATAGCTCCCGAATCAAATTGCCCCCTCTCCAATGTGGCTGCAATCGGTCAATACTGAAGAATGAGGCCAACCCTGGATCACGATTATGGAACAAACGAAAATGGTTAGATAATGTGTGGTTAAGGAACCCTTTTTTAATATTATTTAAATGTTCAGCCACCCTAGTGCTTAAACTCCTAGTGGTTCGCCCAACATACTGGAGTCCACACGGACAAGCGACCACATCGGTCACATGGGTGGATTTGCAAGAGATGAACTTATCTATCTCATACCTTTGACCTGTACTGTGGGACTCAAATTCTTTCATTCTTATTTTTGGGCATTTGGAGGTTTTACAAGCTTTGCAACGTTTACAATAGAAAAAAACCTTTTAAATCCAAAAAGGAGGCATTTCTCCTAGGTGGATTAGTGACATTGGGGGAAATTCTGTTGCGTCGATTTTTTGATCTGCGATAAATGAATTTTGGATTTTTTGGCAATATTTTACAGAGAACATTATCTTGTAGCAATAAGGGCCAATGCCTTTTTATAATCTTTTCCACTGATTGAAAATTTCTCCCAAAAGTGGTTATAAAAGGAAAAGAATCAAATGAGGAAGTTTCTTTCCTCTCGGGCATCATAGAGGTAGCTAATAAGCTCTCTCTATTTAAACGTCCGATTTCTTCTTGAAGATGTCTTAAGTCGGGTTCATGGTATCCTTTCTCTATAAATCTGTTGATAAGGGTATCTGATTGCTCTTGATAATCTGTTATGCTATCACAATTCCTTCTTATCAGTGTTAGCTGCCCTTTGGGAATTCCCCTCAACCAAGTGGGGTGATGGCAACTAACAGTAGGAATACAGATATTTCGATCAGTACTCTTAAAATAAGTACGGGTAGTTATGCTATTTCCTGTTTTCGCCAACATTAGATCTAGAAAGTTCAATTCTTTATGGCTCCAGTTCGCAGTGAACTGTAATCCATATTTGTTACAATTAATGTCCGAGAGGAAAGAATTTAGCTCCCCAATAGAACCATCCCACAAGATTACAATATCTTCAATGTATCGTTTGTAAAAACTCATCTGCGGATGGCAGTCATCAAAAATGTTATCTTGCTCCCACTGATTTAAAAGAATATTGGCAACACTGGGGGCATACTTTGCCCCCATTGCCACGCCTTTAATCTGTTGAAAAAAAGATCCATTATGCCAAAAAAAATAGTTTGGCATGGCTAAGGTTAAAGCATCCATAATGAATCTGATTTGTCCAGTTTTAAGCTGTGTGTTCTCAGTAAGAGCTTTTTCAGTGGTTCGGAGGACATCGTTGTGTCTTAGATTGGTGTATAATGATTCGATGTCGATCGTCACAATCCAGGTGTTTTCATTCACTTTTATGTGGCGAAGGAGATTCATAAGATGTTTGCTATCCCGTAAGTAAGAGCGGCCAGACTGAACCACCGGTTGCAAAAAACAATCAATGTACTCACCCACCCGAGAGAAAACCGAATCGATATCACTAACGATAGGTCTCCCAGGGGGGTGAGCACTGTCCTTATGGATCTTCGGCAACTGGTAAATTACCGGGATTCTTGGGGCCTCTATTTGGAGATATCTAGCCTCCCTTTTTGTTAGAATACCCCTTTTTTGAGCCTTCTTCACCAGTTTTTTTACCATGATTTTTAATTTATTGGTGGGATTTCCATTCATCTTTATATAGGTGGTGGTATCAGTCAACAATCTATCTAGTTCTTTATTATAATCATCTTTGTTTAAAATCACAACCCCTCCCCCTTTGTCAGCTGCTCTAATAACAATATTCTTCTTTTTTTCAATAGCTCGAATTCCATTATGGATAGTTTTATATCTCCTCTTATTTTTGGCTGGTTTAAGATGTTTCATATCTTTTAGAACCATTGATTTAAAGACCTCCAAGAATTGGTTATTTGATTTTTTTGGATTGAATGTGGATTGGTTTCTCAAACCACTATTTTGAAATTCACTTTCCTCCACATTCTGATCCAAAGATTTATTATAGAAAATTTTTTTTTACATTTAATTTTCTAATAAATTTTTCCGTATCTACAAATACTTCAAATTTATTAATATCTCTCTCAGGGGCATATTTTAAGCCTGATTGTAAAACTGCCAATTCATTAGGGGTAAAGGTCTCATCACTGAGATTAAATATCTCCAAATCAGTTATTCCCTTTTTCTTTTTGTTTTTCTGTCCACCTCGGTTTCCTCTTCTTCTCCTCTTATGTTGTTTTGATTCCAATAATTCCCTTGAATTTGTCCCTGGTATGATGGAGGGGGTCTCCACATTTGATAATCCCCCTCTCCTCTCTGCTGGTATGACCCTCTCCCATTTCCTCGTGTTTGGCGGGTACCCCGCCGTGGACCTCTCCAACCACCCCTTGGGGGGTTCCCATGTCCCATCTTTGGAAAACCCCCCCGGTCAGATTGGCCCCTGTATGGAGTACCTCGCGACCCTAAAGGGTAAAACCTGTTATACGTAGGTATATCATATTCCGAAGGGCCGGACTCACGATTGTATGACCAGTTACCCCCATTTACCTGCCGGAAAAACCTTGGTGTTCTAGGGGTATGGCCCCCTAAATTACGTGGGGTTGGTCCTCCTTTAGTAGCTCGAGGTGAATTACGAGTTGGTGTTTCCCTCAACATGGGTAACTTTTGGGTAGGGTTATGGGAAGCTTCCTCCACGTGATCACCCTCACCCGAATTTTTATTGGTTGTATCTTGTTGTGTTTGGTTCATTATTTCTTGCCATTTATAAACTTTATGTTCTTTATAGTCTTGACTGTCCCGCTGGTATTTTTTAATCTTTTTGTTCTTGGTATCTCTATCAAGTTTTTCTAAAAACTTTTGGATTTGGGTATTCTTATCCTTATATTCAACTGAATCTTTGAATGGTGTTAGAGCTTCTTTTAGCTCCAAAATTTTTTTCTCTATCTCCAATTTTATTTTTCTCCTAGTCAGGATAAGTTGTATCAATTTCTGTTCGTTCCCATTAACCACTTAAGGACCGGTAGGATTTCCAGCATTAGGACCGGAGCCCTTTTTGCGATTTGGCGCTGCGTCGCTTTAACTGACAATTGCGCGGTCATGTGACGTTGTACCCATACAAAATTTGCGTCCTTTTTTTTCCCACAAATAGAGCTTTCTTTTGGTGGTATTTGATCCCCTCTACGTCATTTCTGATCGCCGCTATAAACAAAAGAAGAGCGACAATTTTGCAAAAAAAAACAAATTTCTTACTTTTTGCTAAAATACAAATCCAAAAAAAAATATAAAAAAACATTTTTTTTCACCGTTTTTGGCCGATTTATATTCTTCCTCATATTTGCGATAAAAAAAATCGCAATTGGCATTTATTGATTGGTTTGCGCAAAAGTGGTCGCGTTTACGGGTGATGAGAATTCATTTTTGGGGTTTTAATTTTTTTTTTTTTACTAATAATGGCGGCGATCTGCGATTTTTTGCGGTACTGCGATATTTCAGCGGACATGTCGGACCATTTTGACACTTTTTTGGGACCATTGGCATTTATACAGCGATCAGTGCTATAAAAATGCACTGATTACTGTGTAAATGCCATTGGCAGTGAAGGGGTTAACCTGCAGGGGGCGCTCTAAGGGTTAACTATGTTCCCTGGGCGTGTTCTAACTGTGGGGGGACTGCCCTAGCTGGGGAAGGGAAGTGGTCACAGCCTTCATGTACAGGAAGGCTGTGATCACAGCCCTTCCCCCTCACACAGAGCGGAGGTCCGTGTTTACATACACGGACCTCCGCTCCTTCGCTCCGGGGGGGGGCCATCGCGGGTAGCCGGCGGCAATCGAAGCCACCGCACCCACTCCCCGGCCCTCCCCGGACACAGTGAGCGCGCAGGCGCGCCTCCGGCGGCGCGCGCGCTCACTAGGCTCGATCACGCGCCCGCCGTCGTATGACGGCGATCCGCGTTACAGAGCCACCTTGCCGCCGTCAATTGCCGATTGACGGTCGGCAAGTGGTTAAAGAAACGAAACCACCCTTCATCTAACCCCGGCATATCCAAACCGTCATTTGGCCCCAAGTCCCAACGAAGACGCCTAGGGGTCATATTGTGTGTAGCATATTGCTCCAGAGTGGCTATATCCCAACTTACCCTGACTTTTTTATCTAAAACGTTTTTTAATAATTTAAAATTGGCCTCTAGATACTTGTGGACTGTATTCCCCAACGAGGAGAAGACGTCCGCAAAGTCAGACTGACAGTTATTAATGTACTCAAAAATATCCATTGGCAGCGGGTATTTTTTTAAATAATGAAAATAAAACCACAAAAACAAAGAAGTCCCCGCGCCTTAGGATGTAAGAATAACTAGAAAGGGAAAAACGAGCAGCTGGTATAACGGTATAACATATGAGATGTTACACTTGGACAATATTGAATTTACTAAATACCACACTCATTCAGCAGTACTTCATACATAGGGAGATACCTCTCTCGTATGATGAGTGTAATTTCTTCCAGAATAAATTCCCAGAGATAACACTTACTGCTTGTTTAAATCATAGCGCCCGCACCATTTTTCTATCACTTTAATAAACACCAATGAGTACACCACTGCATTCACACTAAAGTGCAGTAATACAAACCTTGAGCAAAGAGACTCTAAACCTTCAAAATAATGTCCAAAATCATAAATCTTAGGAATGTCCCAGAAAATAGATGAACAGGGTGCTGTGTGTGTAGAAAAAGGTAGCGATGCAAATGTAGGCTGATCCTCAGTGAATGCCTTTGGGAACCTACTGGCTTTCCCACTTACCAGATCTCCCTGACCCCAAGGGTCAAATAGCTTTGTGAGGAATGCCTACCACCATAGACATATGAATAAACAAGGTATCTGCTTCACACTGGGTGTCCTCCCTTGCGGCCCAATAGGAACCCCACTTACCAGATGGCGAGATCAAAAAGATATGAAAGATGAAACCACCTTGATCCTGACAGGGGTATTCCGACCGGTTGTTCATAGGCTCCGATCCGAAATAACAAACGGGAGAACTCCGATAGTGAAGCACGTTTTAATAAAAAGCTAAAGATAAAAACAACCCGATCCAAAATTTACAACCGACCGTCCTCGTAAGGAACGATCGCACAAGGCATACGTAAAAAGAAGAGGAAGCAGGGGAGGCCAAAAGCGCTCCACCTGCGTTCCTCAGAGTGGAAATGACGTGCAATTCCCTTGCCACCCGACGCAGCGTTTTGTTGACAGCCCGTCAACGTCCTCAGGGGTCATAGGGTCATACACGTCACTTCCTTATTTAAATACAATTCCGCTCCAGAGTGCTAACCAATCACCTGGCTAGATCGATCCAATGGGACCTATTGGTCAATAGTGATGTGCATCCCAACAAAGTGATATAGAGGAGCATTAAAGAGCAGCCTCTAGTGGGGAAAATAAATATTACAATAAAGTGCTAATTTCACAGCTTAAGTGAAAAAGGAAAGAAGAAAAATGAAAAAGCTGTGGCTATTGTTAAATAAATAAATTATTAGCCTCAACATAGTGAGCCTATATTATGTGATATATATAAACACAACATAATTAATTTTTTGTTTAATGCTTTTTAATTTTTAATGTTTAAATGGCGTTAATCTGGCAGTAATGCACTTAGAACTATATGGCGTTAAACTGGCAGTAACGCACTTAGAACTATATGGCGTTAAACTGGCAGTAACGCACACAGATGTAAATGGCCTTAAACTGGCAGTAACACACTTAGAACTATATGGTGTTAAACTGGCTGTAACACACTTAGAACTATATGGCGTTAACCTGGCAGTAGCACGCTTAGAACTTTATGGCATTAAACTGGCAGTAACGCACTTAGAACTATATGATGTTAAACTGGCAGTAACGCACACAGAAGTAAATGACGTTAAACTGGCAGTAATGCACTTAGAACTATGTGGCATTACACTAGCAGTAACACACTTAGAACTATATGGCTTTAAACTGGCAGTAATGCACTTAGAACTATATGGTGTTAAACTGGCCGTAACTCACTTAGAACTATATTGGGTTAAACTGGCAGTAATGCACACAGAAGTAAATGGCGTTAAACCGGCAGTAACGCACACAGAAGTAAATGGCCTTAAACTGGCAGTAACACACTTAGAACTATATGGCGTTAAACTGGCAGTAATGCACACAGAAGTAAATGTCGTTAAACTGTCAGTAACACACTTAGAACTATTTGGCGTTAAACTGGCAGTAACACACACAGAAGTAAATGGCCTAAAACTGGCAGTAACACACTTAGAACTATATGGTGTTAAACTGGCAGTAACACACTTAGAACTATATGGCGTTAACCTGGCAGTAGCACACTTAGAACTATATGGCGTTAAATTGGTAGTAACGGGCGTGGCCTGACACGAGCAGCGGCGGACGTGTTTTCCACGAGCTCCGGCTGCCACCGTGTTCATCCGAAGAAATCCTGCAAATTCGGGGCCCGGTGAGAGACATCCTTTACTCTAAGAGTATCCCCTTGATCTCCCCTACCCCCTGTGCCCGAAATTTTCCCCGCGCAGAGTGGCTCCCCGCTACTCCCAAAATTTAGCCCGCGGCTTCCAGCGCAGCTAGGCCTCAGGGTACGATACGGCGCCCAGAGCTCCTCGGTACGCACCCACAAGACTTGGGCCGCACATATAGGACATAATACCAACTCTCACCAGCGCTGACAGGGCAACCAGTAGGGAGAGTACCGAAAACAACACCTCAGGGATACTCCAGGCTATAATGGAGTGAACGGACAGATCCCGGGCCCCACCCGCCCCGACCGGACCATTTTAACCGCTATTGTTAACTGCATGTAACAAACTGCACGTAATCAACTTTAATGGGGAAACGGAGTGAAGGAGATAACTGTAACACAGGAGGGAGATACAAAGAGGGGGAAATAGGACGTTTTTTCACCCGTTCCAACCCACACAGCAAAGACCCTCAGGCTCCCAAGATGGTGCCGACACTAGCTCCACCTTCCCACACACCATCCAGGCCTCACACCAGACAGCGTGCCCGCTCTCCTGCTGATTCAGAGCAAGGCTCTATACATTCCAGAAGCCCCTCTCCCACCTCGCGCAGCTCTAGAGGCAGATGGGACATGGAGGCCTACATCAAAGCATTGCCCACCAGACAAGACTTTGAGGCCTATGTCACCAGGCTTGAACGCACTTACAGGCAGGAGCTAGCTGACCTGCGTAAAGACATTGGCCACCGCATGGAAGATGTTGAATCTATGGTGGAGGAGGTTACCACTAAATTGAATGATCACGATGCCATATTACAAGAACATACAGACCAGATACAGCAACTCTTTTACGGCCTTGATGACCAAGAAAACCGCAGCAGGCGAAACAACATTCGCATAAGGGGACTGCCAGAATCCATTGAACCCAAAGACCTAGAGAGTGCTGCCACCGCCATCTTTAATCAAGTATTACAGAAGCCACCAGACTCGACACTAGAAATGGATCGCATTCACAGGGCCCTTGGCCCGCGTAACCCAAACACTGCATACCCTCGAGATGTTATCTGCAGGATTCATTATTTTAAAGTCAAAGCTGAGATCATGCAGGCAGCGCGCTCGCAAGACTCTTTCTTGTTCAATGAAACACCCATCATGCTGCTTGCGGAACTCTCTAAACTGACACTCGCAATGCGGAAAGCTCTTAAACCCCTGACTGATGCCCTCCAAACTAAACGCATTAAATACCGATGGGGCTTTCCTTTTCACCTCTCAGCTTCTGCAGACGGCAAGTCAGCTATACTACGCACTCTAGGAGATCTGCCCAACTTTCTGGGGACGTTTGAAATCCCACAAATCACCATCCCAGATTGGCCACTGAAAGCCGCCACCCCAGCACTTCCCATTAACACAGGATGGCAACAACGCACCAAAAAGAAGAGACGCACCTCCTCCACTGCACCCAAGTCCCCTGCGGGATGACTGGTTTCCCCCCCTGTCTTTGATCAAAACACTCTTTCCTGGTACCCTTCCCGAAAGGGCCCATTTTTCACTTAACTGTCCGGCTGCCTCTACTGGATAGTTGAAATTCGGTCATCTGGCCTTTATCATGGCCTAGAGGTTCTGGTTGTTAATTGTTAATGGTTCTGGCTGTTCTTAAATGCCTTGTTTCTAACCATTTTTTCCACAGGCAACCTCATGTTCCGAAGTACCTAACCTGTCGAACTGGTAAATCTAATCCTTAAGCTTGTTAATTGTGTAATGTTGTTTTCACTGAAGTCTTTGCTCCGAGGTGATGGGTTTATGAGGGTCATCCCTCTGCTGTGCCCCCGCATACCACATCGGATGGGGCTCGGCGGAGAGATCCCGAACTCCAGTTTGACCTACTATTGCAGTTAATTTATGTTTATTATTTTCCATGATTTAAACATTTGCCGTTCTCATTAGTTCGGTCGGGGCGCACAGTTAGCCCTGCTCGCCAGTCATGTACCCTCCCTTAGGGTTCTCAGAGTTTTATACAGCTCTGTTACAGCTCAATGCTAAAAGATGTTTCTTGCTACACAGAGATTTGTTCATCTTTGTACGTTCTCCTTTCTTCTCTTACCTCTTGCTTCTTCCCTTCACCTTAGTTTCTTTCTACTCCACGGTCGGGATGGGAGGGAGGGGTCGCCCCTCTGAAGACTACACTGTAAACTCACCGCAATGGCTCCCCCCGTGAATCTACAGGTAGCCTCGTACAATTGTAGAGGCTTTAACACCCCAGAAAAACGTAGTCAAATCCTATATCATTTCCATAGGTCCGGAACCAAAATTTTAATGCTCCAGGAAACACATTTCCGAAGGGATACGATCCCTACCCTTAAAAACAAATATTACCCCACATGGTTTCACAGTACTAACCCAACGGCCCGCTCCAAAGGGGTTTCTATTGCTTTTCACGCTTCTTTCCAACCTGAAGTGCTAGACACTCAGATAGATTCGCAGGGTCGTTACATCTTTTTGAAACTCAGATATATGCACCTGACTCTAACCGTTGTCAATATTTATTTCCCCAACCAGGACCAGCTTCGATTCTTCTCCTCTGTGTCAGCGCAGATATCGGCATTTGGTACGCCAAACCTTATTCTGGGTGGTGACTTGAATTTACCTTTAGTTCCGCGCCTGGACTCATCCTCCGGCAAGTCTTCTGTGTCCCCTACCTCTCTGGAAAAGGTCAGATCTCTTCTTTCCTCCTTATCGTTGACAGATGTGTGGCGTATACAACACCCTTCAGACAGAGATTACACTTATTTCTCGTCCGCACATCAATCCTATAGCAGAATCGATTACATACTGATATCTCAACCTCTACTTGACCTGGACCCAGGCTCAACTATAGGGATGAGACTATGGTCTGACCATGCCCCGGTTCATCTCTCATTGGGGCGCATCCCAGGCCCTCGGAAGGGCCGGACGTGGCGGCTAAACGATAACCTATTAACACACGAACCATGCGTTCAGGCTGTTGCACAAGCGATCAGGGATTTTCTCACAGACCATGCGCATGACGACACACCTCCCATCACCAAATGGGAAACTCTGAAGTGTGTCATCAGAGGCACATTGATCCGGTTTGGGGCAGCTCTCAAGAGACAACGAAACCACGAGATCTCTAGACTTCTAACACTCATCTCCTCTCTTGAGGCGTCCCACAAACGGACATTAGACAATCAAGTCATGATCCAGCTCTCTAACGCTCGCAGAGATCTATTACATATTTTCTCTGAACGTTCCCTGGTAGCCAGGGACAGAATGAAACATATACACTATACTCAAGCCAATAGGTGTGGTAAACACCTAGCCCGCACAATTCACCCTAGAATTGACAACCGTAGGATTTCCCATATATTGTCTGCTTCCCAAATTAAGAAATACAAAAATTCAGAGATCCTAGAGGAATTTCGTACATACTATGCGGATCTATATAACTTAGCACCCCCACAATCCCGTAACCCCAATCTCGATCCCCCGGGAGACTTACACTCCTACATTCAAGAAACTGCCCTCCCCACGATTCCGGAAACGGAAGCCCACGCTCTAGATTCCCCGATCACAGCTTCAGAATTTCTCTCGTTAATCAAAACCCTGAAAGTGGGCAAGAGCCCCGGGCCAGATGGCTTCACCCCCCGCTTTTATAAAGTGTTCTCCGCCCAACTCGCCCCGATCTTAGCCCATGCCTTCAACACAATAGACGACACCCGCCCTCTACCACCCTCCATGCTTCAGGCTCAAATTGCAGTGATCCACAAGCCCGGGAAGGACACCACTCAATGTGGCAGTTACAGGCCCATATCACTATTAAATGTAGATTTGAAGCTATTCTCCAAGATATTGGCAGAACGCTTAGCTCCCCTTCTACCGGAACTGATACATAGGGACCAGGTAGGGTTCGTGCCTGGCCGTGAAGCACGAGATAATACAACTAAGACCCTACACCTTATCTCCTATGTTAGGACTCATGGAATCCCCACCTGCCTTCTCACGTGCGACGCCGAGAAGGCTTTTGATAGAGTTGATTGGTCTTTTCTACGGCTGTCACTTCAGCAGATTGGCATAGGCAATAATATGCTACACAAAATCATGTCTCTCTATGGCGCCCCGTCAGCCCGGGTTCTCGCCAATGGCAATAGCTCGTCTCCCTTCCAAATTAGAAACGGGACCAGACAGGGCTGCCCCCTGTCCCCACTCCTATTTGCACTGGTTATAGAACACTTGGCCCAAGCGCTAAGACACAACAACTCTGTCAAGGGGATCCAAACAACCTCCTCCCACTTCAAATTATCACTTTATGCAGACGACCTTCTCCTCTACATTACCCAACCACACATCACCATCCCTACTTTTCTTAAAGAGCTACAACGTTTTAGTGGCTACAGTAATTTTAAATTAAATTTAAATAAAACGGAAGCTCTTAACATTAATCTACCTCCCTCCATACTGGCCCGCACTCAGTCCAACTTTCCCTTTAAATGGCAATCTCGGTCACTGAAATATTTAGGCACGGAAATTCCGAGCTCCCTCACAGACCTTTACCCCTTAAACTATTCCCCCCTTCTGACTAAGATCAAGTGCCAGTTAGAATCCTGGCATAAAACACCGACATCCTGGTTTGGGCGCATGAGCGTATTGAAGATGGATGTTCTCCCCAAATTATTGTACCTATTCCAGACAATCCCAATTCAGCTACCAAACTCATTTTTCAAGGCCATACGCTCAATGGCGATCAAATATATCTGGCAAAGTAAACCTCCTAGACTGAAGCATAAACTTCTATGTCTCCCGAAACTCAACGGAGGAGCGGGGCTCCCCAACTTTGAAATCTATCACGCCTCGGCTATAATCTCCAGCCTTTAGATCTTAGGTCCTTATTGTGGGGCTATGGCAGAACCTATAAATTAATTCCTTCCATTTCTCCCTTGACCAAGGCAGCCTTATCCATATGGTATAAATATAATATCTCTAGACTGCTTACCACAGACCCGGGCCCACTAACCCCCTTATTCGATAATCCATCTTTACACATTGGGGACACGAGAACCTCGCTAGGCTCATATAACAGAACACAATGGCCAGTCGCCAAAGACTTTGTTCACCCTCATACTGGGCTCTTTAGACCTCCCTCCTCCTCACATTCGCCTGCAATAGACTGGTTAACCTCTATTAGCCTGAATAAATATAGCACGCAGATACACATGACAAAAGCCGCACATAGACCTCTCACCTACTTTGAGGACCTATGCACCAGGTCAGCACCTCCACGCCACACTCTGTCTTCGATTTACAAGGAATTCTTCTCTAATTCATGTAAAGATCTCCCGGCCTTTACCCGTAGGTGGGGCGAGGACTTAGGAATGGAGATTTCCCCCGAAGAGTGGGAGAAATCTTTTTTTTTTACCCATAAATCCTCAATATCAGCATACACCCGGGAGAAGAATTTCAAGCTACTCTCCAGATGGTACAGAGACCCGGTATCCTTACATAAAATCTTTCTGAGCTCCTCAGAGGAGTGCTGGCACTGCCATGGAGGAAAGGGAACTCTATACCACATTTGGTGGGAATGTCCACGTATACGTCCATTTTGGAGACGAATCTTTGACATATATAACAAAATTTATGATCAACAACTCTCCCCATCTCCAAAGATAGCCCTCTTGTCAATCCTACCAGGCACCGCCAAAACTCAAAAACAAAATCTTCTCAGATTCTTTCTATCAGCAGCCCGCGAGGTGATTTCTAGACATTGGAAAACAGAGCTCACTCCCCCGATCCACCATTGGGTCACCTCGATTAACGACATAATGTTAATGGAAGAAATGCAAGCTTCTGAAACTGAAAATAGGGGAAAACATAGAGCTAGATGGGATGTATGGTCACACTATTCCAGCATGTCCACCTTTCAGCAGTCCTTCCTTGTTGGGGATGGACATGGGGATGGACCCCCCTAACCAGCACTCTCCTACGCCCTGGGGGCGCCAAACTATCGACCGAATAGTTAGGTCTTGTTACTTCCTTACATTTTCCCAGTGGGGTCGTTGGGAGAACTGGCACCCCCCCTTCCTTTTCCCGGCCGCTCGACCTGCTTTTGCCTATGACTTTCCTTCCCTTTTTTTTCTTTTTTTTCTCTTCCCTTTCCCTACTCTAGGGACCAACAGACCTCAAGGCTCATTGTTTGCACTGATCTTCATGACTCCTCCCTCCTCTTCCTAGTTTCTAATTCTTTTTTTCCCTTCCTTTCTCCTCACCCGATTTGTTTTTCTCACGAAAAATTTTATTTGTGGTTACACTGTCATGAGGAAAATATGGTCATATCGAACTAGATTATGCTTGTTCTATGATTAATGTTGCATTTTGTAACAAGATAATGATAGTACTTAAACTTCACATAGAAACTGGATTTATGTTCATGAGACAAGCTGTATACCCATGATGTTCCTCTTATGTCTTACAATTTCTCATTGTGATTATCCAATTTATCACTCAACCCTCTGTAACATAAGACGAAGCTACATTCACACTTGTATGTAATCACACTGTTCTATTTTCTTTTCTATCTGTATTTGCGAAATAAAACGCTTATTCAACCTAAATTGGCAGTAACACACACAGAAGTAAATGGCATTAAACTGGCAGTAACGCACTTCGAACTATATGATGTTAAACTGGCAGTAACGCACACAGAAGTAAATGGCGTTAATCTGGCAGTAATGCACTTAGAACTATATGGTGTTAAACTGGCAGTAACGCACTTAGAACTATATGGCGTTAAACTGGCAGTAACGCACACAGATGTAAATGGCCTTAAACTGGCAGTAACACACTTAGAACTATATGGCGTTAAACTGGCAGTAACACACTTAGAACTATATGGCGTTAACCTGGCAGTAGCACACTTAGAACTTTATGGCGTTAAACTGGCAGTAAAGCACAAAGAAGTAAATGGCATTAAACTGGCAATAACGCACTTAGAACTATATGATGTTAAACTGGCAGTAACGCACACATAAGTAAATGGTGTTAATCTGGCAGTAATGCACTTAGAACTATATGCCGTTAAACTGGCAGTAACGCACAGAGAAGTAAATGGCGTTAAACTGTACAGTAGAAGTAAATGGCATTCTCAAGGTCCCTATAAATTTAAAGCAGTCTATGGGGAGGCGCAGACCAGGGGCACGGTGCTGACATCACGGCTCTATCCTGAGTGGCTCTATCACGAGTGGTGCACAGTTTCACCGTCGCAGTTTAACGAAAGCAGGATAACTAAAGCTGGATGAACATACAAGAACTCTGCTCCACTCTGGAAAGGCGACAATCCTTGCTGCACTCAAGCTCCCAACTTTTCGGCACATGATCCAATGTTTGCTCTATGTTTAAATGGTAATTCTTGCTGCTTTCAACCTCTTTGCATCTGCCCATATCACTGTGTTGTTTGTTTTGCTTTCTTATTGTCTATACTTAAATTATGAGCCAATGCTATCTTTAGTGCTCTGCTCTTCTGCTCTGTTGGGGTGTCTTGTAGTCTTCATTTGGTGTTAAAAGTTTGCTCTGTTTGCAATGTGTCCCTCCTTTGCAATCCTGAATGATTAATTGGCAATACCCCCACCCGATGCAGTATAAATATAAGCCTTCCTGAAGGTCTGCATTGCCAGGGACAGCATTGACCAATATAATCTTGGATAAAGTTTTACACTTTGGCACAGCACTTAAGCGAATGCACAAAGCGGTAAACAGAACACTCCAAACCACCGAACAGACTACAGGTGGCCTGATTCTCATAGAACTTTTTCCATCACTCATGCTGTCTGATTCTAAATCTCCCACTCTCTATCATGCGCTCTCTACCTTTTCTACTCACAGTTGCATCCTCCCTCCTTAAACTCGCTCTCCTTCACCCCTCTTCTCCACCCCTCACTTATATATATCACCCTCACTGCTTTCTTCTCCTTATTACTGCACTCATCAGCTCCTGCTACTTCTGCACCCACATACCAAAAGAACCTCCAGTACACTGGGAAGTGTCCCCCCACATAAGTCACACTCCCATATCACCTCTCTCACCCTTCTGCTTCTCTTAACTTCTGGAGATATTTCCCCAAATCCAGGACCACCATAATTTACCTTTGGACAACATACCAAACACCCCCCAATCCTCTTACAGCAGGCACAATCCACACAATTTAATTTCTATTCCTCTTCTGCCTAGAACAAGCCTCCCCTTCTCCTGTGCCCTTTGGAATGCCCGCTCTGTTTTGCAGTTGTGCCATACTTTTTCCATTTTTGGATGATGGATTAAACAGTGCTCTGTGAGATGTTCAAAGTTTGGGATATTTTGTTTATAACCTAACCACACTTTAAACTACTCCACAACATTATTCCTGACCTGTCTGGTGTCTTCCTTGGCCTTCATGATGCTATTTATTCACTAAAGTTCTCTAACAAACCTCTGAGGGCTTCACGTAACAGCTGTATTTATACTGAGATTAAAATACACACAGATGGACTCTTTACAAATTAGGTGACTTCTGAAGGCAATTGGTTACACTAGATTTTAGGGCTATCAGAGTAAAGGGGGCTGAATACAAAGTCACACCACACTTTTCACATATTTATTTGTAAAAAATGTTGAAAACTATTTATAATTTTTCTTCCACTTCCCAATTATGTGCCACTTTGTGTTGGTCTATCACATAAAATCCCAATAAAATACATTTACGTTTTGTGGAAAATTTCAAGGGTTATGAATACTTTTTCAAGGCACTGTAATTTACTGAGGTAGCTGGGTCCACTACAAGGTGCATATCTATGCTAGAAAATCTTCCCTGAAGCCCCGTTTGTAAAGCATAATGAATAGATAGGGCCAGGACAATGAATCAAATGCCTTGCAGATGTTGAGGAATAAAAGCATGCATTCAAGTGATCTATATTTGGTGATATGTATTAATTGAAGTACTCAAGGTACAGTATGCTGTCACTGGCTTGTCTCATGGGTACAAAGCCCACCTGGTCTTTGAGCATTAGGGATGGTCCAGATGTTCGAGTTGAACGCAAGTTTAAATCGAACATCGGGTGTTTGTTTGAACAAGCACCCGATAGGACAAACAAACAAACATATGGGACGCTCGTGGGAAGTTTGCCCACCACGGAGTGCCCCATAATGCACTGCAAGATTGCAGTGCATTAAAAGCTGCTGATTTGCCAAAGCATGCATGTGACCTGCATGCTTTGGCCAATCACAGTGCGATGTGCTGTTTGGCCAAAGGCAGGGCGCCTTAGGCCAATCATGGCTCAGGCGCTAAGTCCATGCCCCGCACTATATAAGGCTGCTTTACATGGCGGCCGTATATAGTGTTTATGAATGGAGATTAGGCAGGTAGTTAGTGCAGTGTGCAGTCAGTCAGCTTAGTGTGTATAACAAAGTGTAAGGCAGAGTATATATGACAGTGTAGGTTAGAGAATATGTGACAGTGTAGTGCAGAGTATATTTAACCCCTTCCTTACTGGGCACTTAAACCCCCCTCCTGCCCAGACCAATTTTTGGCTTTCAGCGCTGTCGCATTTTGAATGAGAATTGCGCGGTCGTGCGATGTTGTACCCAAATAAAATTTGCGTCCTTTTTTTCCCACAAATAGAGCTTTCTTTTGGTGGTATTTGATCCCCTCTGCGTCATTTCTGATCGCCGCTATAAACAAAAAATGAGCGAGGGGGCGCGCAGGAGCATGCGCAGTGGAGGACGTCCATGGACGTCCTCCGGGCATTTCAGATCCACGCTGGAGCCGTACTTTGGCTATAGCGCGGATCTGAAGTGGATAACAGTGTAATGTAGAGTATATATGAAAGCGTAGGGCAGACTATATATGACAGTGTAGTGTAGAGTATATAACAATGTACTGCAGAGTATACAGTATCTCACAAAAGTGAGTACATCCCTCACATTTTTGTAAATATTTTATTATATCTTTTCATGTGACAACACTGAAGAAATGACACTTTGCTACCATGTAAAGTAGTGAGTGTACAGCTTGTATAACAGTGTAAATTTGTTCTCCCCTCAAAATATCTCAATACACAGCCATGTCTAAACCGCTGGAAACAAAAGTGAGTACACCCCTAAGTGAAAATGTCCAAATTGAGTCCAAAGTGTCCATATTTTGTGTGGCCACCATTATTTCCAACACTGCCTTAACCCTCTTGGGCATGGAGTTTACCAGAGCTTCACAAGTTGCCACTGGAGTCCTCTTCCACTCCTGCATAACAACATCACTGAGCTGGTAGATGTTAGAGACCTTGCGCTCCTCTACCTTCCATTTGAGGAGGCCCCACATATGCTCAACAGGGTTTAGGTCTGGAGGCATGCTTGGCCAGTCCCTCACCTTTACCCTCAGCTTCTTAGCAAGCAGTGGTCGCCTTGGAGGTGTGTTTGGAGTCGTTATTATGTTGGAATACTGCCCTGTGACCCAGTCTACGAACGGATGGGATCATGCTCTGCTTCAGTATGTCAAAGTACATATTGGCATTCATGGTTCCCTCAATGAATTGTAGCTCCCCAGTGCCGACAGCACCCATGTGGCCCCAGACCATGACACTCCCACCACCATGCTTGACTGTAGGGAAGACACACTTGTCTTTGTACTCCTCACTTGGTTGCCGCCACACACACTTGACATCATCTGAACCAAATAAGTTTATCTTGGTCTCATCACCACAAAACATGGTTCCAGTAATCCACATCCTTAGTCTGCTTGTCTTCAGCAAACTGTTTGTGTGCTTTCTTGTGCATCATCTTTAGAAGTGGCTTCCTTCTGGGACAACAGCCATGCAGACCAATTTGAGGCAGTGTGAGGCATATGGTCTGAGCACTGACAAGCTGACCTCCCACCCCTTCAACCTCTGCAGCAATGCTGGCAGTACTCATATGTCAAAGACAACCTCTGGATATGACGCTGAGCACGTGCACTCATCTTCTTTGGTTGACCATGGCGAGGCCTGTTCTGCGTGGAACCTGTCCTGATAAACTGATGTATGGTCTTGGCCACCATGCTGCAGCTCAGTTTCAGGGTCTTGGCAATCTTCTTATATCCTATGCCATCTTTATGTAGAGCAACAATTCTTTTTTTCAGATCCTCAGAGAGTTCTTTGCCATGAGGTGAAACATTGAACTTCCAGTGACCAGTATGAGAGAGTGAGAGCTATAACACCAAATTTAACACACCTGCTCCCCATTCACACCTGAGACCTTGTAACACTAACGAGTCACATGACATCGGGGAGGGAAAATGGCTAATTAGCCAATTTAGACATTTTCACTTAGGGGTGTACTCACTTTTGTTGCCAGCAGTTTAGACATTAATGGCTGTGTGTTGAGTTATTTTGAGGGGACAGTAAATTTACATTGTTAATCAAGCTGTACACTCACTACTTTACATTGTAGAAAAGTGTAATTTCTTCAGTGTTGTCACATAAAAAAATATAAAAAAATATTTACAAAAATGTGAGGGGTGTACTCACTTTTGTGAGATACTGTATAATGCAGGGGACCTATAATTGTCTAGTATACCATTATCATTGTTCATAGCTACATAATACAACAATAATTATACATATAAATTGATAAAAGCAGATAAAAATGTAAAATCAACACAGCTATTTGATTTGATAAATAGGTGAGATGGTTGAAAAGGTGGACAATGTGGGGGAGGCATTTATGTAAAAATGTTGCTTTAAAAAGCTGCTCCGAAAGCGTTCAGCTTCGCTCCCTCAGGCCTAATACGGCATTCAATACGGGGACCCTAAAAAACTTGCAGGCTCAAGTGCGAAAGCCCTCCTGCACCCGATGGACAAATTCCTCACTAATTCCATGACCGAATCCCCGTCTCCGGGCCGAACGAGTACTCAGAGCCCGACAGCTGGGTGCACCAAGATGGCCGCCGCAACGGACCAGGCTCCAGTCACAATGGAAACGGAGCCTCAAAACCCTCCACCACCTGATGAATACACGAAAATTGCGCAGGCAATAGCTGCTATTCTTCTGCCCAACATCACACAGGCAGTGGACGCAGCTGTACAAACAGGTATGACTCAGCTATGGAGGGACCTAGGGGAACAAGCGCGCAGGCTCTCTGCCGCTGAAGCCAGAATATCAGATATTGATGATGAGATCTATCAAGTTAATGGCACCCTAGAAAAACATGACAATGCGTTCGCAGCCATCCAGGATAAACTCGAGGATCTCGAAAATAGATCCAGAAGGAGCAACTTGAGGATCATAGGCCTACCAGAGAACTGCCCCAATAACGCTCTCATACACCTATGTTCCTCACGCATCCCTGAGGCACTTGGCCTGCCGGCACCCTGTACAGTTGAACGAGCGCACAGAGTGGGCCCTCCAGATTCAAACCGCAAATCTCCTAGAGCAGTTTAGTAAAATATCTTAATTATGCTGACAAGCTTGCAGTGCTACAGGCATTCAGGAGATCCCGTAACCTCAGAATCGAAGGAGGCATCCTATTAATCTTTGCGGATTATTTCGCGGAAGTCTCAAGGAAGCGCAAATCATTCCAAGCGGTATGCACGGAACTGTTCAAACAAAAGATCCGCTTCTCTCTGGCCTTCCCGGCCATTCTACGTGTACAATCTCCCAACGGCGAGCAGCTGACTTTCCAAACACCCAAAGAAGCTGAGGCATACCTCAGATCCAACTCGGCCAGAGCACCAAGCCCCACTACCTCCCAGGGCACCCTATCACCAAATTCCAGGGAACAACGAAGCCCCAGGAAGGACCCAGCAAAACGACTGCGCCCGAACAACAATGGAGGCACATCCCCAATCCACACTTAAACCTCTGTTCCCTCTTTCAGGGCAAACTCCTGTGGCAACTCCAGCCTTCTGCTAGGATTCTCATCCTCAATAGGAATTTCTATCCTGGATCCAAGAAATATATCCTACCTGCGAATTTTATCCATTTTAGGCTGAGCCCTTCCCTACAGAGCTTCTATTTAACAGAGCCTGAAAGGCGAACTAGCCGCACCAGAAAACACTGCACTTGAGGAAAAAAGTGAAGTAAAGAAAGTTTGCTAAGATGCTATGTTTACTAATGCTGTTTTTTGCTCTTTACAGCCCCCCATTCCTGATTCATCTTCATATTCTTCTGAGAGAAGCTACCGATGTTCAACTCAGCGAGTCTAGATTCATTACTCTACTAAAACGTGAGTCCTTCTTACACAACACGCACAAGTTCCTTAGGCAATACCGCATAACCCATACCAATCTCCCACATTTATGCGGATAGTTACTTGGAATGTCAAGGGGTTACGCTCCCCCTCTAAACGAGCAAAGGTCCTGAGACACCTCAAACACCTCCGCGCCGACGTAGCTCTGTTACAGAAGACTCACCTTGGCGCAGATGAGTTTCACCGTCTCCAAAAATTCTGGGTCGGGAGGGTCATTGGCTCCCTGGCGGTAGGTAGGAAAGCCGGAGTAATCATACTAATACACAAGAATCTTCAGTGCCCTATATTAGAATCAAACCAAGACTCCTTAGGCTGCAAAGCAACAATACATCTCAAACGACAATCCAAAGAATTACTGATCTCCAATATTTATGCTCCGAACTCTCCCACACTGAAATTCTACCAAGAGACCACTAGATGGCTCCTGAGGAAACCAAACATCCCTCATTTAGTAGGAGGCGATTTTAACTCCATCATAAACCCAGAGGAAGATAGATCTCCCCAAAAATGCCCAACACGAGGCTCTCTTGGTCAGAGACCTCCTACCCAATTAGAGCAGTTCACGTCAGATTCCAATCTAACAGACACTTGGCGACTGACCCACCCCACCGACAGGGAGTTCACATTTTACTCTTCCCCACATGGGACATTCACGAGAATAGACTACCTGTTCGCCACCCACTCCATGTTCCAGCATGTTAAAGAAACTACTATCCATGACATAGCAATTTCTGACCATAGCCCTGTATCAATTACAATCTCAGACTTCTCCACGACAACTTCCCCTAACATTTGGAGATTTCCCTCATACCTGGCGGGGGACTCTCACCTACAAGAGGTCCTCCGTGCGGCTTGGGAGGACTACTCCTTCAACAACCAAACTCATTTGGACAACCCGAACCTATTTTGGGATGCAGGCAAGGCGTTCCTGCGGGGCAAGATTCTTGCCTACGTGACCCACTATAAAAGAAATGCTACCAAACGTTACACAGAAGCCAGTGGGCAGCTGAGAGAAGCACAGCGATCTCTTCAACAAAATGACACCCCTGAAAATCGTGCTCTATGGCGGACGGCCAAGCAACAATTTGATGCTTGGGCGGAACACCAAGACCGCATACATACAGCCCATTGGGACCTTACCCTACACAAACAGGGTAACAAAGCAGGGAAGCTTCTAGCCAGGCTATGCAAAGGCCCACACACACCCACACATATTTGCTCTTTCAAGAATCCAGATGGGAACCTAACGTCTATCCCGGGCAAAATAAACAACATACTCCGCAGATTCTACTCCACTTTATATGCACCGGACCAGCTAGACCCATTAGTCGCTAACACCTTCCTCAATACCCCTGAGCTCCCGCAACTAAATTCAGAACAACTAGCCACCTTGAACGCACCAATCACCAGGGATGAAATTGAACATACAATAAGAACTCAAACCACAAATCCCCAGGCCCAGATGGCCTCACCGCCGAATTCTATAAATTAACAATATCATACATCCCTAAGACTCTATCCGACGTGTTCAATGAAATCTGGAAGGGGGGCCCATACCTGCCCTCTGGCCACCAGGCCTACATTAAACTTATTGAGAAAAAAGGTAAAGACCCCCAGGAGCCAGGCTCATATCGCCCTATTTCCCTTTTAAACGTAGACTCAAAGCTTTTATCTAAGATAATTGCCTCCCGTCTAGCAAAAATTCTGCCTTCTTTGATTCATCCTGCCCAGACAGGATTTATCCAAGGCAGATCTGCAGCTTCAAATATTAGGAAAGTCCTAGCGGTCCTAGATCATGCTAAATCTCACCCCACACAAAACCTAGCTATAGTTACCCTCGACGCCGAGAAGGCCTTTGACAACGTGAGCTTTCTCTGGCTGTCTCAAACCCTCAGCAAATTTGGTTTTACAGGCCCCTTCTTACATTTTGTTGAAAGCCTTTATAAAGCACCCACAGCAGGAGTTGTAGCAGCAGGAATTATCTCTGACACCTTTCCCCTACATAAAGGGACCAGGCAAGGTTGCCCGCTGTCCCCTCTTTTATTCAATTTAGCACTCGAGCCACTATCGCGATACCTCACTTCATGCAACCCTCGCCACGGTATCAAACTGGGGAATGAGGAGATCCGAACTGCTTTGTTCGCAGACGATATATTAATCTTCACTTCCAACCCCCAACAAGACTTACCCATGATAATGGACACCTTCAACCTATTCCGAAGTTGCTCTGGGTTGAAAATAAACTTCTCTAAAAGTGAAATACTGCCCCTCCAGCCAAATCACAGGGCCGGTTGGATATCCTCCTCCCCTCTTCCCATAGCCAAGTAACATATCACTTACCTGGGCGTGAACATCGGTAGAGATCCTTCCTCCCTCTATACCCTTAACTATTCTCCGCTAATTACTAAGATTTTGAACCAGCTTGATTTGTGGATGAGCTTGCCCCTTTCGCTCTCAGGGAGATGCTGCCTGTTTAAAATGATTGGCTTCGCAAAGTTACTATACCCAATGCAAACAATCCCAATTCTTATTAAACATAAAGATTTACAAAAATTAGACAGGGGCTTAACAGCTTTCCAGTGGCAACGTAAAAAACCCAGAATTGCAATAACCAAACTGCGTCTCCCGAGGAGCGAGGGGGGCCTAGGCCTCCCACATATCAGATTGTATAACTTGTCATGTGTCCTGAGATGTGGCCCGGACTGGATCACCCAGGAATCCAGGTACACAAATTTTCACATTGAATCGGCTCTAGCCCACCCATATGATCTAGGTTCTACTCTGCATAGCAACCTACGCAGCCTTCCGCCACACCTTAAGCACAACTTATTAATAAGAGACACTCTTATAGCTTGGAGGGACACAAGGAGGGCTCAGCACCTACATGCCAACATCTCTGAATTCCTAGACATCATGGGCAACCCGATGTTCATTCCATCCACTCAACATGAGGCCTTCCAAACATGGGAACGGCATAACCTCAAAAAACGAACTGCTCTATTTGACCCATCAACCGGACAGGCCCTACCTCTACATACCATACAGGAAAAGTTTAACTTACCAGAACACCACAGATTCCATCTACTCCAGATCATCTCCTTCGTGACCAAGACTTGCCCTGACCCCCAACTCAGATTCCGACCTTACGACCATTCTTAATGGTCACAACAAGATCTTGAAGTTAACAACCAAACCAATGAGTCATGGAGAGAAATGCAATTCAAGATCCTACATCGTGCTTATATTCCTTACTTCACTCCTGAAGTTTCTCCTCGTACCAGAACTTGCCCTTGGTGCAACGCCGACAACCCGACTCTACTCCATAGATTCTGGCTTTGCTCCAAGGTGGCACTCTTCTGGACCCAAGTCCAGTCCTTTAATCGTCAGAGTCATGCGGCAGGAGATCCCTTCAAACCCACTCCTAATGATCTTCGGAGATGACTCTATAACTCTCTCCTCAAACACCCCTCCAGGAGCACTGCTAGCACCTTGGATCCATCTCTGCCTACTTGCAGCCCGTAAAGCCATCATGACTCACTGGACTCAAAATAGACCTCCCACCACTTCTGAGGTCCAACGGCAACTAAATGTTCTTCTGTTCAGAGATCTCTTAGACTTATGGGCCAACAACCAAGGATCTGAAAAGCGCTTTCACCGACGCTGGAACTCCTACATCTCTGCCACTTTCTCCAAAAAGGAGCAGGAAGGACTCACCCCCCCATCTGTATGATTTGAGACATGACCTAAATAACTTCCTTATTATACCCCGCACTGCAAACTCGCTGCCACTTGACACAAATCTCCAAACACAACTCCTTTCTCCCCCTGTTCATACAAGCAACAATATACCATGACAACGGAAAGGTTCTCCCCTTCTCTCAGCTAGTAAATGATACCTGTTCATAGAATGTTCTTTGCATATGTTGGAACTTAATGTTATAACTTGATATCTACTTTAGAGCAAGTTCGCTTTCCTCCACGCCAAGTGACGACCAGCCCTACCCCACTTTACACTGATGTCAATCTTCAACACCCTTTTTCAACCCCTGGATGCAGACCACCCGCCGGCGGCCTATCCCTTCCCTCCCATAATTAGGGGGGTTGGGAGGGGACAGCGGTGGGACCCTAGGTCTCCTTTATCTATCCAGGACTAAAACTCTACCTACCTTGATTAACAGTATCACACCGCTTATACCCAAAAGACTTGGCCTGGTAGAATTCCTGTCTGAACCCCTCTTGCTCTATTTCCCTGACCTACTCTACTCACATATCTTTACGACTTCTCCTTCCCTTTCCCTCCCCATCTCCCCACCCTATACTCCACAAGAAAAAAATGTATCTGTATTTTGACACGTTTATTCTTCTGTTCAACCTTTCAATCAATAAAATTTGATATAAAAAAAAAAGCTGCTCCTCTGAAAGTCTGTAAGTGATGACACACATTGGATGGACTAGTGACGTCCTTCTGTTCTCCAAGGCTCTGGGGTAGGGATGAGCCGAACACCCCCGGTTCGGTTCGCACCAGAACATGCGAACAGACAAAAAGTTCAGGGCGAACATCCGAACACCAGTAATGTCTATGGGACGCGAACATGAAAAATCAAAAGTGCTCATTTTACAGGCTTATATGCAATGTTATTGCCAATAAAAGTTTATGGGGACCCGGGTCCTGCCCTAGTGGACTTGTATCAATGAAAAAAAGTATTTTAAAATCAATTGTTTTTTCAGGAGCAGTGATTTTAATAATGCTTAAAGTGAAAAAAAAAATGAAAAATTCCTTTAAATATTGTGCCTGGGGGGTGTCCTTAGTCTGTGTGTAAAAGGGTACATCTCTGTGAGGTGTAGAACATAGCCACAGCAAAATGACATTTCCATAGGAAAAATTGTCATTTAAAATTGCGGCTGTAATGTATTGCTGGTTCCCAGCAATATACAAAACATCACTGAAAAAAAGTATGTGTGGCCCCCCCAGTCCAAACCAGGCTCTTCTGGTCTGGTTTGGATATTAAGGGGAACCCCCGCACCAAATGCAAAAAAAATTGACGTGGGGGTCCCCCTAAAATCCAAACAAGACCCTTATCCGAGCATGCAGCCCTGGCCGGTTAGGATGGGGGGATGAGCGAGCGCCCCCGAACTGTACCAGGCTACATGGCCTCAACATGGGGAGTATGGGTGCTTTGGGGAGGGGGGTTCTGCCCCCCCACCTCAAGCACCTTGTCCCCATGTTGATGGGGACAAGAGCCTCTTCCCCACAATCCTGGCCGGTGCTTGTGGGGGTACGTGGGCGGGGGGGCTTATTGGAATCTGGAAGCCCCCTTTAATAAGGGGGCTCCCAGATCCCGGCCCCCACTCCTATGTGAATAGGTTTGGGGTATCCCATTGTACCCCTACCCATTCACCAAAAAAGAGTGTAATGTAAAAAAAAAAACAATATCCAGTTTTTGACAAGTCCTTTATTTTGTAAAATAGCTCCTCCATCTTCTCCTGGCTGGTCCTTCTTCTGGTCTTCTTCTTCTTTTAGACTTCTTGCTTCCTCTCATCATCTTCAGTCTTCATCTTCTTTCTTCTTTCCCCGCCGCCGCACTCTCCACTGCTGCAGTCCGGCCCCTGCACATCTTGCCGAATGGGCGGTCTTCATGGTGACAGTTCTTTAATAAGAAAAGGTGGGGCCTCCCGTGACATAAATGGTTGACCCACTCTCTGACATCACATGACCTCAGAAGGGGGCAGGTTCACTCAGTTACATCGCTGGATGGCCCCGCCCCTTTCATATAAAAGTACTGTCATCGCGAAGACCACTCATTCGGCAAGATGCGCAGGAGTCGGACTGCAGCAGCAAAGAGAGCTGTGGCGGGGAAAGAAGATGAAGATGAAGATTGAAGATGAAGAGAGGAAGCAAGAAGACTAAAAGAAGAAGAAGACCAGAAGAAGGACCGGGCCAGGAGAAGATGGAGGAAGAAAGAAGAAAGAAGAAAAAGTTATTTTACAAAATGAAGGACTTGTTAAAAACTGCCTATTTTTTTTTTTACACTACACTCCTTTTTTGGTGAATGGGTAGGGGTACAATGTACCCCAAACCTATTCACATGGGGGGTCAGGATCTGGGGGCCCCCTTATTAAAGGGGGCTTCCAGATTCTGATAACCCCCCTGCCCGCAGATCCCCACAACCACCGGCCAGGGTTGTGGGGATGAGGCCCTTCTCCCCATCAACATGGGGGCAAGGTGCTTTGGGGGCAACCTCAAAGCATCCTCCCCATGTTGAGGGCATGTGGCCTGGTATGGTTTGAATTGGAAGAGCTTGCTCATCCCCACCCCCTCCTGCTATGCTAGGGCTGCGTGCTCGGATAAGGGTCTGGTTTGGATTTTGGGGGGACCCCATGCCATTTTTTTTAAAGTTGGCATGGGGTTCCCCTTAAATTCCATACCAGACCTGAAGGGCCTGGTTTGGATTTTGGGAGGAAAAGCATGTAATTTTTTAAAAAAAAATTTGCACTGGGTTCCCCTTAAATTTCATACCAGACCTGAAGAGCCTGGTTTGGATTTTGTAGGGAACCACGCATCATGTTTATTTTGGTGCGGGCCCTGCTGTTGTAAATTCGTTAAAAAATTGTGATATAATCCCCCAGTCAAACAGGTGACGAAAAAATTGGGCCTTGGGTGCTGGCGGTGCCAAAACACTGTAACCCCTTACAGTTACTCTTGTACGTTGGAACTGGGCCTGAAGTTGTAAATTTGTTTACAAATTGTGACGAAAGCCCCCAGTCAAACAGGTGGCAAAAAATTGGGCCTTGTGTGTTGGTGGTGTTAAAAAACTGTAACCCCTTGCAGTTACTCTTGTTGGATGGAGGAACTGGGCCTGATGTTGTAAATTACAGTAGCTTACAAATTGTGACAAAAACCCCCAGTCAATCAGGTGGTGAAAAATTGGGCCTTGTGTGTTGGTGGTGCCAGAACACTGTAACCCCTTGCAGTTACTCTTGTTGGATGGAAGAACCGGGCCTGAAGTTGTAAATTAGTTTACAAATTGTGACGAAAGCCACCAGTCAAACAGGTGGCCAAAAATTGGGTCTTTTGTGTTGACTGTGCCAGAAAACTGTAACCCTTTGCAGTTACTCTTGTAGGAACTGGGCCTGAAGTTGTAAATTAGCATGTAACTGACACTATGGTCGAACAACTCGGGTGACTCCTCCGTGCATGATGGTGGGGCTACAGAAGGAGTAACTGTGGACAAGGATCAAGTGGAATAGGCCGCTTTGCCAGATACGTTGGAAGGCAAACTTGTACAAGCCTGGGTGACAGAGGATGAGGATGGCTTTGTTATCCACTCCACCAACTCTTCTGCATGTTGTGGCTCAATAGCACGTCCAACAGCAGAAAAAAAGGACAACCGTGACCCGCCAGCAGAGGATGCACCACCTCCGCCACCTTTCACTGAAGACACAGAGGCTGCTTGCTCTCTTTTAGTGGCCTGGGAGCATCTGCCTGTCCTTTGAGGCCTTCCTGACATGATTTTTTTTTTAGCACTGCACTACACTGTACTATATATCGTACATCCCTGAATGCACCGATATATAGTTTAGTCTCAATACGCTGCCTGTATATATGTATACACTAGACTGTATATATTTGAAGACAACATGCCAAGTAGTGTGCTATATACCGTACACCCCCAAATGCACCGATATATAGTGCACACTCAATATACTGTGTGTATATATATATATATCTATACACACCAGGCTGTATATATTTTAATACACCATGTCAAGTGGAATATATACCATATGTACAGATATATAGTGCACATTCAATATGCTGTGTGTGTGTGTGTATATATATATATATATATATATATATATATATCAGGCTGTATATATTTTAATACACCACATCAAGTGGACTATATACCATAGGTACAGATATATAGTGCATGCTCAATATGCTGTGTGTATGTGTATATATATATATATATATACCAGGCTGTATATATTTTTATACACCACGTCAAGTGGACTATATACCTTAGGCACAGATATTTATTGCATGCACAATACGCTGTGTATATATATATATATATATATATATATATATATACCAGGCTGTATATATTTTTATACATCACGTCAAGTGGACTATATACCGTATGTACAGTGTACACTGATATATAATACACTGTGTATATATATATATATATATATATATATATATATATATACACATATATATATATTAGACTGTATATGTATATATATATATTTTTTTTTTTTATTTAGTTATTATTATTTTCCCTACACTAACCCTTTTTTCTATTTTTAACAGTTTTTTTTCAAGCTAGCTATCTAAACTGCCTGTATACAGGAACCTACACTCTCTCTCTACAAGCAACGCAGACACACTACATAGAGCCTTTGTATGAGTGGCTTTATATAGTGTGGGGCGTGAATTGAGACTGCTGTGCATTGATTGGCTAAAGGCATCCTGCCTTTAGCCAATCAAAGCTCTCACAGCAGGCCACCCGCTGAATGGCCAAAGCATGCACATGACCTGAACGTACGAGCACGAAGCGCATCTCTACTCTGGGGATTGTAAGTTTCGTTTTACATGAGGTGATTGTAGCCATATTAGTGCACTTGCAACATAAACAATTGAGTACTGTCCATGATACTTTTTTGTATTTGCACTAACATACATTTTTTTTACTCTTTTTTTTAACATTCTGCTAAAACCTTTGTGAATAAGTTAAATTAGTATTGCTTGGATGTTCAAGAAGGGGACATACACTGAAAGCTTGTCCTGAAAAATTATATGTGGGTGCAAATAAAAAAGTATCACTCTATTATTTCTGAACTTTTTTTACATAAGTAAAATTTTATTTTACTTTCAGCTGAATAAAGGTTTTACCTGATTTTAGGATATTCCTCTGATTATTTGAATTCTATGGCTATGCAATTATGAGATTGATGCAACAGAAGGATCTGATGAATAGCACATCCTGGCATTTTTTCATACTCACTTAAAGCTGTTCTTGGATTTTTAATGAAGTCTAAAAATAGTTTGTTTGCACTAAGTTAGTCCAAAGAAACTATTACCTTCACTGAGAGATGCAGTGACTGAGAGCACGGTATAAAATGTACCATTGTAGCCTCTGCTGCATACATTATACAGCACTGTGTTTTGGCAGTGGGATGGAAATTTCCATCTCACACTTGTAACAAAATCAAGTCGGGCTGAACTGCACTTAGCCTTTCATAGGGAGCTTTGTATTTTATAAATTCATTCAAAGCTTCCTCTGATTGGCTGAGGCGGAAAGACAGGTGAATGATGTCATGATCTCTGCCTCAGCCAATCAGGGGAAGGTTTGCATTCATTAAGAAAAGACAAAAGAAAACATTTTTCTCCTTAAAGCACTCCTTACATTAAGGTAAAAAATGTTGCAGTATCTGTATTTCCCCTTATCCCCCTAAATATTTATCTGAGTCCTCACTCGATCCAGTGCTGTACTATCTGCAGTGGCTCTCTCTCCACTAAAAAGTCAGGGGAGGTCCTCTTTCAGACTGTTGTCACTAAACATTTGTCCCCATTGAATGATTCTAGATTTACCATCACTTTGCATCCCATTGGTCACCAGGACAAATAAAAAGGGTGGAACTCTCCTTTAGGGAGAAGAAAATCAATGAAAACTTGAATGGGGTTCTACACCTTCCCTACCTACTGAAAAAGTTTGGGGTTTACTTACACTTTTAATTTGCTGATACTAAAAGATTTGGATGCATCCAAAGCTATTTTTTTAAATGTATGATTTGTTTTTGAAATCTTTACATAAATATGCATAAATCATAAATTCTCTGAGACATAAACACATACCTGACATGCATCAAAATATGTAATATTGTGCATTCATCATAGTGAAAATGCACTGCATAATACATGTACTACTACATACATCTGTACAAACTCTAAGACAATCTAAAATCTTAGAGTGCAGGAAAATCTAAATTCATACATAGAGGAGATGAGCTTCAATCGCCTGAGACAAGATCTCCTGATACAGCTGTCTGTAAAAGTGACACTGTGGAAGTAATTTTGTTAATTATAAATGAATAAACTTCTGACATACTGTTACATGAGTCCATTTCATACATTGGCAAACCAGCTCTATTTTTTCAGATCTTCTTCTTGAAACAAGTCAATTGGGTTGCTTTGTGTAACCGACATGTTTCATCCTGGAGTATTTAAATATTTGACAGCCAGTCCTCAGCTACAATAACCACTTTACACTAGCATGAGAATCATAAAGAATTCAAGTGAATCATGGATAGTTTGTAGTTAGTGTCACTTTTGTCGATCCTTGTTTGAAATACAGCTTTCATCCTGGCAAGGCTAGCGGAGTCCAATGCTTCATGCCTACTGTAATTCCAACTTCACTTAAATAGGTTTCGTATTCAGCCTTTAATTTGAAGAGCAGCTGCTAAAGGATTTAAGTTGATTCTCTGACAGGTATGGTCTTTCAGGATGCAACTTTTAAAGGCACAACTCTTCCCTCAAAACCAGTATTTTTTCCTTTGATATCTTACACATCCCAAGGATTTAGTGGCAAAATGTTTGCCTTCAAATGCCCAGGATTGCCTCAAGTCTAATGCAAGATTGTTCATAAAGCAATACAAAGTAGTAATCCAACAAGGACAGTGTATTATCTGCAGCAGGCAGATGGACCTCAGAACTCAGGTACACTTGGATTCACCAACTATATCAGTAACTCCTTTGTGGTTCTGGTTCTATTTTGAAAAGAGATCAATCCACACTCCAAACAGGATGCATTCTTAGGAACTCAATCTAAAGAACGATGATGAAACAGGATCTAAATAAAAAGCCAAGTTAATGTGCTACATGCAATAAAAGCAGATTTAAATACTAAAAACTAAAAAAACACACAGGTAGGGTATTTTGGTAGAAGAGATTTTATTTCTCTCTTCTGGCAAAAGACACGTATCTGCTAGCAATTGTTTTTTTTCTGTGCACAGACATTGGCACGTATATACCCAGGTTGAAGCCAGTTGCAGAGAGATGGTTATAAATGCTAATAATAAATTTATAATAAACATGACTGAATAATTTTCAGATATTTTTTATAACCACTTCCAAGAACACAGGAAAACACAGAAAAAAACAAGAATATAGCAAATGGTTTATTCAAGAAGTATTGCAAAGAGCAAAGTATTAAATGAAAACTGTTGTAACTCATATAAAAAGAAAGAAGTCAGGACAGTAAAATATATATTATAATCTGATTGGCCACTATGGGTATTATACTTTGCCTTGTATTTTTTAAACAAACCGTTTTGTCTCCTAGAACCAGTTCCAGGGAAAGACAATTGCTTGTAACATGGATTTTAAGGATCTGAACCTAGTTATATTTATCTAGGGGTTGGTCAGACATTACTATTCACTTAAAGTGAATGGGGCACTTGTGTTTGCTCGCTCCTGAGCTGCTTCTGTGTGTCCATAAGACACACAGAACGTGGCTCAGCCCCACCTGAGATATCCGGGAGAGCCGAGATATCCAGGAGAGCCACTGCTCATTGCTGGTTCAGGATCAGGCTCAGGTAACTATTAGGGGGAACAGAGGGGGCAGAGGGGGAGCTGTACACTTTATTTAACATGCATGAAGGTGAAAAACCTTCAGCATTTACAACCACTTTAAATGAAACATAATGCCTCCTGCCAAAGCATCTCAATTAAACTTAGAAATGAATTGTCATATTTGAAACTGAAATCTCAATCAGGCTTCTTTTTAACATTTTTTACAGTTAGAGAAATGCCAATGGCTGTTTAATAGAGTAAACAGAGATGTGAGGCACAGCAGGATGTGTTAGCTTACAGCCATGGTTTTAGTTACAATGGCATAAAACCTAATCATATATTGAGCATTAAATAAATAATTAAAAACACCGCGCTGAAATAATACTTATGTGCTCATATCGTGTTTACATAATAAATACGTGAATAAATGTGTATATATGCTTTTTGTACACATATACACAGCTGCTGCTTTAAAACAAGAAAAACAATATTAATAACATTCACTAAAATTAATTATAGCAAAAAGCAGCGCTAAAATCCATGCTCAAGTCGGAAGTGACGAAACGCGTCAGGGGCGTGGCTACACGGCGGACCGAGGAGAGCACTGGACACACTAGGAGCTGGGACGCTCGCCAGGGGAGGATGAGAAGCGAGGAACCAGCTGACTGGTAGTAGTCACATTTGCTGTACACTGCGATGTTTTGATGATTTTTGATGTAAGCGCAATTTTACCTATTTGAATAAATATCTGCTTAAAAGTGATACACTATGAGGATTCTCTTGTATTTTATATGATTATTACATGCGGATACCGGGTGATTCCTGGAGGTGTGGATCGCTGATAAGTGAGACAGAGCTGAGGTCTCTCTGATAAACAAAAGGCGATTTTTAAGCAGATGTCTGGTAAGCCTCTAGTGAGCTTGTGACCACCTGCATGAGTTTTAGTGGTGATGGAAACAAACCAGGAGGATTAAGCTGCACTTTGTTGGAAGAGGATTGATTCACGGACACATGTTTATGGACACTCTTTATGAACACTTATTTATTTTATTGCTGCACGGATAAGAGATTTGTTTTGCACTTTAAGTTTGCACTTGCACTTTTGCTTGCGGCATTTTGCACAATTTTGTACACAGGTTTAAATATCTGGACTATAGAAGATTTATAGAAGACTTTAGCGCTGCTTTTTGCTATAATTAATTTTAGTGAATGTTATTAATATATTGAGCATTAATGATTTTTTGTTAAAGGATCATCTCTGATGAATTTGGTGCCAAAACCTTTGAAATGCCTTAGATTTCGTCTGATATACAGCATGTCCAGTAAAGACGTATTGTACATACAACCACTACAGTCAGATTTATTTTATATATATATATATTTTTCAGTTCTGCCATCCAAAGACTTGGTACCTCAAAGGATTAGTACTTCTTTTTGATGCAATGAGAGAATTGCTTTTTTGTCAGATATATAAGCAGCCTTTATAGACTCTGAATTGGGATATTTTTATACGTTTTTTGCACCAGTAGAACACTTAATCAGAATAGGCAAACCGCCACATAATAGGACAGGGAGTAACTGCAATGTGCAGTTTACTAAATAGTTGCAAAGTTAGAAACAATGATGCAAAACAGGTTCAGTATGGCAAAGAACATACAGTGAATCCATAAAGTTTTCACAGTTCTTCACTTTTTCCACATTTTATCATCTTATAGCCTTATTCCAAAATGGATTAAATTCATGATTTTCCTCAAAATTCTACCAACAATACCCCATAATGAAAATGTGAATGAAGTTTGTTTGAAATCTTTGCAAAATTGTTAAAAATAAAAAAGGAAAAAAATAACATGTAAATAAGTATTCACAGCCTTTGCTCAATACTTTGTTGAAGCACCTTTGGCACCAATTACAGCCTCAAGTCCTTTTGAGTATGATGCTACAAGCTTGGCACACCTATTTTTGGGCAGTTTCTTACATTCTTCTTTTCAGGACCTTTCAAGGTCCATCAGGTTGGATGGGGAGCATCAGTGCACAGACATTTTCAGATTTCTCCAAAGATGTCCAATCGGGTTCAAGTCTGTACTCTGGCTGGGCCACTCAAGGACATTCACAGGGTTGTCCCATAGCCACTGCTTTGTTATCTTGGCTGTGTGCTTAGTGTCGTGGTCCTTTTGAAAGATGAACCCTTGCCCCAGGCTGAGGTCCAGAGCGTTCTGGAGCAGGTTTTCATCAAGGATAAAATGTGATGCATAATGAATTTAATCCATTTTGGAATAAGGCTGTAACAACAAAATGTGGAAAAAGTGATGCGCTGTGAATCCTTTCTGGATGCACTGAAAATATAGGGCAGAATAATACAAAACAGATTATGAAAGCTATATGAACATAAATCTTCACATAAATGTCTCTTTGGCTTAGTCAGGGTAACATGTGGCTGCATAGCATAATCTCTAAAAAAAACTTTTTAACAACAGAATATCTACCTGGGGATCACTTTTTCAATAAAACAGTTCAGAATACAAAAAGCTACTTGCACTTACAGTATCTTAAAAACAGCATTGCTATTGAAGTCCAGAGTAGCTTTAATAAAACAGATGAACAGAGGGTCCAAGGCCTAAACACAAAGTACCACCCTGCTGGAACTAGAGTACTTTAGTAGCAATTGGGTTGGGATTCCCACAATATCTTGGTCTTCCAGGGAAGCTGCATGCTATTAGAATCCTGCCCAGCTGCCTGCACACCAGTTTTGACAGTAGATGGTCTCTTGCCTGACTGCAGATCACCTGCACAGCTACATATGCATAATTAGTTATGGCCCATCTTAGCAGCTTAGAGAGAGAAACTTACAGACTTACAGTATCTTCCCTGGGCATGTTCATGAATCCAGGAAGTTGTGGGAAATGGAATTTAAAGGTTGTTAGTATGTGGCTTGCACACCTCAAAATAAGCTTGTATATAAAGCCATGCAGTGCTTATAAAAACAGTATGTACTGCAAAAAAATATTTTATAAGTATACATTCTGCAAGTTATGCTTCATGTTACATGTCAGCCATGTCAAAATGCAGCATAGTAACATACAGAATAGTATAGCATGACATAAGTATGGCACAATATAAGCTAAGGATAAACAAAAGTTCAAATTTACAAAGCAATCTCCTCAGAACCAAAGCCAATAAAAATGCATTACCTACACCCATGATAAAACAGAGGACCTTGAATGGGTAAAGTTCTCTTTACTTCATATAAACCGTATCATTAGTATGTATACAAGCAGGTGGGAACAGGCCTAGCAAAAGGTTTTTTTCCCTAAAAACTTTGCCCATTCAAGGATTGCCAATTGTTTTTTGAGGTTTTAGAACAGTGCAGTAGTATAGTGGATTAAGTCATGCAAATTTTATTGGTATAAATACTTTTTGTGGTAACATCAAAGGGTCTTATAATAAACAGGTAAGACCTATCAAAGGTAGCAGACTGAGTAAACAATTAGCCATTATCATAGGTTAAAGGATTAGGTAACTTCTCTCCCCACCATCAGTATATATGTATATTTTTGTTCTTTTTTATGTGTAGTATTTTAAGTATGTACTGTACTTTTCAGTATTAGACACTCATGTTTTTTATATTTTGCAATGATGGTTGTAAGAGTAGGGTTTTGTTGTACCATTTATAACATAATTGTTTTTATAGTCCTTTTAACCTGTGAGTCCTATGTTTTTTTTATATCTATGCATTAATGACTCAATTCATTTTATATATATATATATATATTTTTTTTTTTTATTATTATTTTTTTTATATAACCTGTATTATTTTAGTTATACAGAATGTACAATGGTATAATGTCATCTAACTAACCATGTATCATCTGATAATATTAATTCCAAGAATGCACCTATTACACATTATCAGTTACCATCTGATATTTCTTTATCTTCATTTCTATGCATATGCTTCCTTGGTCCCCTAATATGCATTGGCTGTTTTTAATACAAACTAATAAATTAATTTGGACTCTTTTATCCTCTAGCCTGATGCTCCTTCCACTTGTGCATGTTTTTCCTGGTAAAAATGTAGCACAGTCCATGAGCACAGGAAGTTATTAGTTGACAAGTTGACAACATTTCTGGCAGAATCATATAGGTATGTTCTGAACTAATTTAACATTTATAACAAAACACTTTCAGTGGTATATTTAACAGACCAAAAGAGAACAAACAATAGAAGATCATTGTTAGGGTTTATATGCCTTTTAGTTCCACCCTACTCTATTCAAGACTTTAAATTGAACTCAGTAATAAAAAAAAGACAGGACACATTTTATTCATACATCTGTAACCTGTTGCCAAGTGTGTACAAGCTGTTCATCTTTAACCCTCCAGCACCTACTTAAAACAGAAATATTAATTCAGAGTGGGCAGACCCTTTACCGTGTAATTCTAAGACCTCAAGTTAACCTAAGGCTATATGCTATAAAACAGTAGACATATATTATTGATTTGGATTGCTTGATTCTCTCTATCAATTTGTTTGAATTTTTTAAGCCTGCATTTATTCTGTATTTATTTTACCTCACCTGAACCATTCTTGCTCACATCTTTCTGATCTACTGTTTGGTCAAAGCAAGTAATACCTTTACATTTGACTTCCTTACAAGCTAACTTCTACATGTTCATTGTGGTTGTGCTTTTCTGATCTTTGCTGGTTGCTATAATCACAGATAATGATAAAAGTTGTTTAGTGCTGCACTTAATGTGAAACTCTGCAAAGGAATGAGTCATATTGTAAAAATATTACTAAACTTTACAGATGCATGAATAATACACCGTTAAAAGACTGACATACATATTTTCAGTTTGTGTTTTACTATGGTCTTACTAACTTAATATGTCAGCGTATGGGGGATTTTGGAAAAATGCAATTTTTGTCGAAAAATAAATAAGACAGAGGTCAAATAGAGATAGAACAAAGTGCCATACTGCTTTCAAAGAAGCAAATCTTTACACTTTTTAATGTATACATCCAGTACCAGACATTTGAGCCAAGATTGTATCAGCTTTCCTCTAAACACTAAGAGCTGCTATTTTTTTTAAGTATTACAAAAAAGCAATAGAAACCCGGCTAAGGCTCAACTACACAAAATCCTATTATGATAAATATATCAATATATTCTACAACATATCTTGTGGAAATCGAGCAATGCCATTCACATGTCATAAAACATACACACTTTTGTATTGAAATAATCATCAAGTCACATAAATCAAAGAAATACAACAAAACACAACTGTTAAAAAACACTGGCCAAAATATATTGTTAATCACTTCCCACCCAGCCTATAGACAAATTGCAGCGATCGGTGGTGTAGTGTGTCAGTCTGACACACCGCATTACCAATCTCGGTAAAGAGCTTCCATTGGAAGCTTTTACTACGTGATCAGCCGTGACCAATCATGGCTGGTCACAGTGTAAACAGGAAGAGACATTTATGGGCTTTTCCTCTAACCGCGTCTGCAGACACGAGTAGAGGAGAGCCGATCGGTGGCTCTCCTGATGGGGGGGTCTGCACTGATTATTTATCAGTGCAGCCCCCCTAGGATCACCACCCAGGACCACCAGGGAGCCCACCCAGGACCACCAGGGAGAGCCCACCCAGGACCACCGGGGAGACCACCAGGCAAGCTAACCCTGACCACCAAGGAGCCCACCGTAAATCACCAGGTAAAGGGCACAGTGCCCAACAGGTCTCTGATGCCACCCAGGACCACCAGGGATGCCTAAAAAAAGGTCAAATAGCATTCCCCCATATCATTGCCCACCAGTGCCACCTATCAGTGCCCACCAGTGCCACCTATCAGTGCCACCCATCAGTGTCACCTATCAGTGCCCAGTGCCATCTATCAGTGCCCATCAGTGCTGCCTATGAGTGCCAATCAGTGCCATCTATGAGTGCCCATCAGTGACGTCTTTGAGTGCCCATCAGTGCCACTTATCAGTGCTACCTATCAGTGCCCGTCAGTGCTGCTTATCAGTGCCGCTTATCAGTGCTGCATATATATGCCTCATCATCAGTGCCCATCAATGTTACCTCATCAGTGCCAATCAGTACTGCATCATCAGTGCCCATCAGTGTAACCTCATCAGTGCCCATCAGGGTTGGATAAAATTACTTATTTACAAAGTTTTGTGACAGAAACAAAGAGAAAAACATTTTTTTTCAAAATTTGTGGGCTTTTTTATTTGTAGCGCAAAAAATAAAAACCCCAGAGACAATCAAATACCACCAAAAGAAAGCTGTATTTGTGGGAAAAAGGATAAAAATGTTGTTTTGGTACAGCACCACATTACAGCGCAATTGTCATTCTAAATGCGACAGTGCTAAAAACTGAAATTTGTCACGATGGGAAGGGGGGAAAGTGCCTGGCATTGAAGTGGTTGAACAACTTGATCAGCCTCCCTCTCTTAATATGGTTTTCTATATAAGTATTAATATGTATATTGTGAAGTTATGCGAGGCAGTAGACGGTCGATATCTGTCATCTCGCATATGTTCACTTGGAATGGACTAGAACGGAGTCTGGCCCGGTTTTTATCAGCCACCATGGCAGAGCTAGTTCCGGCCCGGAGTTTCCACTCAAATCCTCCATCAGGTGCTTTAAATGACCAGAAAGAGAACAAGGGTTTTGTTCTGGCCTGGGATTCAGAAGGAACAATCTGAGAGAGCTAATGTTGGTGTTTGAACTATAAAGAAAGGTTTGCATTTGCTTTTGTTTTGGGAGTGTCTGGGACAAGCCCAGCACCGTATAGTGAGGTATACTGTTCTGTTTAGTTTAGCACCAGACGTGCTTATATTTTGTTTGTTTTTATGACTTGCAACCTTTGCTAAATAAGCCTGGCAACCCGTCAGAATTATAAGGAAGTTTGCCTGCACGCTGCCTTTTTCCCAGAAAAGGTGATCAAGCTCCCACAAATGGTGGACTCAGCGGGCAACTTTCCAAAATGGAGGATATGTTAAAGGCCCTGCTACAGACAACTGCTGCCCAGCGGGAGACCAACCTCCAGGTTGCACAGGCCAATGCAGCTCAGCAAGAGATGAATCGCCAGTTTGCAGAGGCCCTGCTGGAGTTAAAGAGGAGGTCCACAGCTCCTCCGCTGGTGGAACAGAAGTTGGTCAAAGCCTGCTATTACCTGCAGAAGCTGACACCCACAGATGATGTGGAGGCATACTTTATCACCTTTGAGAGGGTCGCTGTATAAGAAGGTTGGAAACAAGACCAATGGGTGGGACTTTTAACCCCTTTCCTGACAGGAGAACAGCAAAAGGCATATTTTGATCTGGAACCAGACAAGGCCCAGGATTATGAAACTTTAAAAGCGGAGGTACTCGCATGCCTGGGTGTCAACATGGCCGTCCGGGCTCAATGGGTGAGGCATGGGGTCTACCGTACGGACAAGCCATCCCACTCGCAGATGTTCGACCTGGTCCACCTCACAAGGAAGTGGCTACAGCCGGGGACTTTGCCAGGTCTTTAGATTGTGGAGCATGGGGTCATGGACCACTATCTACATGGCCCTACGTGCTGCTTTTAGGAAATGGGTCAATCATGGGGACCCCAAAATGGCCAGACAACTCGTGGACCTCATGGAGAGATACACGGTGGCTGGGGACTCGCTGAACCCATCTGAGCCCCACTCCAGTGTGCCTAGGGGTGAAAGGGCCCCCAGCAGATCTGGTAAGACTGTCTCAGCACTCAAGGGAATCGGGAAGATTGATAAGACTGCTGTGATGACTAATGGGACTATGGACCCTAGACCTGGAGATTGCCCAAAGAGGCCAGGAAGGTCTTTGAGGCCCATGAGAGGACTGGGTAAAGATTTCATACAGTGCTACCAATGACATGCATTGGACCATATTGCTGCCAACTTTCCCTTGAATGATGAATCCATGCAATGTGATTATGCGTATATGAATAGATGCCTTTCTCTTTTTGCACAGGTCGCATGTACTGCATCATGTCAGGGTCACAGGGAAAAGCAAATGTGTGTGATTTCTATTGAAGGAAAACAAGTCACTGCACTGCTTGATTCTGGTAGTGTTGTGACCTTGAGTCAAAAGTGAGTGTGTAAGTCCTGAAAAATTACACCCTAGCACTATCGGGGTCATTTGCATCCATGGGGACACTAGAAACTACCAGACTGAAGTGGTTGAAGTTGATTCCCCTTGGGGCAGTGTGACACATTCAGTGGGGGTAGTACCTTCACTGCTTCATGAAGCTCTAGTGGGGAGAGATTTTCCTAATTTTTGGAGGTTATGGTATGGCACAGGGAATCAGGAGGATAGAGCTCCCCCTGCTGGGGAAGCACGGGAACTCTCACCAGACCCTTTTTGCCAAATGGAAGGGGAGACCGCTGGCAAGACCAAGGAAGGAGGAGACCCTCTTCCATTTCCTGTAATGGCTGGGGAACTGGAGGAACTGGAAGATATCTCTCAGCTCGAGGTCAATGAACCAGAGAACATTTCTGACTCTAATAGTGAGAGTGGACAGAATGTGACCCCTGACTTAGAGATCAGGAGAGAGGATTTTTGTACTGAACAACCACGAGATGTCACACTCATTAGAGCCAGAGAAAACATCAAAGTAGTGAATGGGGAACCTGTTGAACCCAATTAGGCGGTGTCTTTTCCTCTGAGTGTCAAATGTCGGCACCGTCACCCCATTTTCGTAGTCCCCTTTTTCCACTACCCATAATTGAAGTGCCGTTTGAAAGAATTGGCATGGATCTCATAGGACCAGTAGTAAAATCTGCCTGGGGACACCAGCACATCCTAGTAATTTTAGACAATGCAACCCGCTATTCTAAAGCCATACCCTTGCGGAACTCCTCCGCTAAGACTATCGCCAAAGAGTTGGTCCAGGTATTTAGTCGGATGGTAATCCCTAAAGAGATCTTAATGGATTAGGGCACCCTGTTTATGTCCAGAGTTACCAAGGAATTGTGCAAGTTGTACAAAATCTCCCATCTTCCTACCTCTGTCTACCACCCCCAAACTGACTGGCTTGTTTGCTCAGAGATTTAACAAGACCTTCAAAAAGTATGTTGAAAAAGGTGGTGGATAAAGATGGGAGAAATTGGGACTTTTGCTGCCCTACCTCATGTTTGCCATATGAGAGGTTCCGCAGGCGCCTACAGGTTATTCTCCATTTGAACCCTTGCATGGTAGACATCCCAGGGGACTCCTAGATGTTGCAAAGGAAATGTGGGAGGTAGAGTCCACGGCTCACAGAAGCATCATTGAGCATATCTCAGTGATGCATAATTGAATCGCAGCTGTCCTTCCCCCTGGTACGAGAACCTATGGAGTGAGCCCAGGAGGCTCAGAGAAAGGTTTAAAATCGGGGCGCCAAGACCTGAACTTTCAACCCCGGGGTTAGAGTACTGGTGCTGGTCCCCACTGTTGAAAGTTAATTCCTCGCAAAGTGGCAGGGTTTCTTTGAGATTAGGGAAAGAGTAGGGGAAATAAACCACAAAGTTTACCAGCCGGGGAAAAGGAAGCCAGAACAAATCTATCATGTTAACCTCTTAAAACCATGGAAGGACAGGGAGACTTTGTTGGCCTTATCAACTCCTCAAAAAGACAGAGTAGCAATGACACCTGACATCCCCCTAACGGAATCCTTGGCAGTGGCGCAACAACAGGACGTTAAAGAGTTTGTGACCAAAAATAGAGGCTTTTTCTCCCCTTTGCCCAGACTGACCATAGTTATTCGGCATGCATAGTCACAGAGCCAGGTGTTCCCGTAAATGTTAAGCCTGAAGCCTTATTGAATACCTGAAGCCAGGCGCGAGGCAAAGGAGATCCAGAACATGTTAGAGTTGGATGTGATAGAGGAGTCCCACAGTGCCTGGTCGCAAAACCTGATGGCACTATTAGGTTCTGTAATGATTTTATAAGGCTGAATCGTGTGTCTAAGTTTGACACGTACCCAATGCCGCGGGTTAAGGAACTTGTGGACAGGTTGGGAGGGGCCCGGTACATAACAACCCTGGACTTGACTAAGGGCTACTGGCAGATACCCCTAACACAGTCAACCAAGGAGAAAACTGCCTTTTCTACTCCCGAAGGCTCCTTTCAGTACCAGCGTATGCCGTTTGGTCTACATGGGGCACCTGCATCGTTCCAGAGAATGATGGACAAAACGTTAAGGCCACATTGCCTCTACACAGGCGCCTATTTGGATGATGTGGTTATCCACAGCCCCGATTGGGAATCGCATCTGCCCCGAGTGCAAGCAGTGGTCGATTCCCTTAGGAAAGCAGGTCTCACAGCAAACCCAAAAAAGTGTGCCATAGGTCTGGAGGAGGTCAAATACCTTATGGCCATTATTGGTTGGGGACTCGTTAAGCTGCAAACCAACAAACTAGAGGCAATCCAAAAGTGGCCCCACCCCTAACTAAAAAAAGCAATGTCCCCCATTATAAATTATTTGCATCCACTACCATACATCAATTTTGTCATCCACAAAGTCATGGAGGCATCTGTATGAAATGGAGGATAAGGCTAGACTCCACTGTTCATCAGGAAAAGACGTATCGAACATAAAAGCATAATATTCATAAAGCAATTCATCCAGTGGTCCAACCAAGCCTCCCTCAGTTATATGAATGAGTAAAGTCCTCCGTGTTTGATGCTTAAAGGGTGCAGGTAAACCAACAACCTATGACTCAGGCAATGTACGCATGACTAAGCCCATATAAAGACACTCATCAACAACAGCGAGTGTACTTATCAATCCAGGTCAGAATGATCCACAATGAGGTATGGTATGAGAGGGCAGGAATGGTAAAAAAATTAGTCTAGTAATAAAAGAACAAGAGAAAGGCGCACCGACCTAGTGAAATACCATTTAAAAGGTTTATTAAAGGAATATGAATAAAAATATATACCCACAAACAGAGCAGTTAAAAAGGCACAGCAACGCGTTAAAACCGAACATCGTGCCTCACTGCATTACTTCGGACCTCCGCCTCGGTAGGGAGACCAGGCTACGTCCATGTGGCCAGGCTGACACATTTACAGGGCTAACCCTCTTCCTCAGAGCCTATAGACCAACAGGCCTATCCCACCTTTATATACACTCATTGATATGCTGGATCCCAATAATAATGCCCCTCCCTTCAAGTTGGGGGAGGCCACAACCGCCCCAATCAGATGGCAGCAGCACACATAAACATAAAAATGATAAACATAAAATTAACATAAATCCATATGCATATCTACATACTATAAACTATGAGCATAGGTTCCGTTAGCCAGTAACATAAATTATTATAACACTATATGTGCAGTCTTACATTATAGGAGGCCAGATCATTTAAACCCGTGTCAGCAGCCTCAATAACACTGTGTATGCTTCAGCAGAGTGAACTTTAGGAACACTACATATGATGATGACACTCAGCAGTGGCTGCACATTTGTACAGTACCTTGCCACCTTAGTTGTGGATATGCATCAGTTCCTCTTCTTGTTTGCTGAATTCAGTGTTCCACACTGCTGTGGAATGCACAGACTGTATCCCAACCCAGAAGTGCGGGCGGAAATGTGTTCCACTGACGTCACTTCCGGGTTGCACATCCTCTCTCTCCACCTAGTCACCCAGGGAGAGAGAGGCGGGGCTCTGCACAGCACTAACAGGGGTTGGAGAGGAGACAGACGAGTCACCACAGAGAAGAAGGACCCACCCCCTCCTCGAAGCTGAGTGTTCCCCAACCAAACACTGTGAAGGGGGAATCCCACTCGCTGATTCCATTAAATATGAATACTCCTGGCAAGTCAGCACCAGGGTGGTCATCCTGCATAGCAGAACCACTAGACACATATACCTATAGTGACAATGATCCAGACCTAATACACGCCATAGTGGTCATCAGACCCTAATGGCCAATTGGGAACCCGATTGTAATTGAGAATAATAGTTAATTGTATAAAATAATTGTAATACATAAAAATTATCATTTACATTTTTATATTTTTATCAAAACCATTCGATCCATGAGATATACAGATGTTTTCAGTCTGCAATAACACCTATCCTATACTAAAAATGCTTGCCTAGGTCAGACCATATGCATGTGCACAAATAGGGGGGGGGGGGGGCACGTCTGTTTGGTCAGTTCAATCCCCAAGCATGCACATATACAATAAATAAATTAATTTGTTGATTAATCTAAATTAATTCAAAATAATAAAGTGCATACGTCACTATAAGTGATAATGGTAAAACCAATAATAATAATAGTACCACAATACTATGGCTTACCACTATAGCGCTGCCGCAAAATAGCGGCAAAATTGCAGCAAAATAGCAGTAAAATTACCGCAAATCGCTGTAATTACCACAATTCACGGTAAATAGCGCTAAAACGGTATTCACAATAGCGCTGGCGGTAAATAACGGCCAAAATGGAATTCACTAAAGCTCCCAGGTCACAGATAATGGCCAACTCCTTACTGCAGCCCAGACCTGGAGTTGTGCAAATAGAAATAATGTTTGGAGCATGATCTGATCCCCTAAATTGTACTAAAATATGTGGTATATTGTTTAAAGATAATCTGCTTTTAAACTGTGTGAAAACGTGATTTCTACACTGAAAGCATGCTCAGACACAGAACAACTCTCAAAATAACTCTCATGGAGTAATTCCTTGAGTAGTTAGTAAATACCAAAATGTGAGTTATTTTACACACGTTTTTGGGAGTGAAGAGGAGAGTTATTTTGCCAAGTGCAAGTTTCTGCCATTCATTCTAATGGTACAATTGTTACTTTATCAAATAAATCCATTTCATGTGGAAAAGAAATGTATGTTTCGCTCAAAGAAATTCTCCTGGCAACAATGTTGCACATTTGAGAATCTATTTTGTTTTTAAGAATGCTACAATGTGAAATTTCTTCATGTTCTGTAAATATTTTTTTTTTCTTGGTCAATTTTACTTTGCTGTGGCTCCGAAGGTAGCTCGGCTGATTAGCATTGTTTGTTTCTTGGGTTTGAATCCCACGCAAGCCACGTGCTGTTGTATTTTTTACTTATTCTTCATGTTTTGTAAATATTTTTTTTTTCTTGGTCAATTTCAATTTGCTGCTGTCCATGTCACACAAATATTTCCCTAAACTCACACAGGTGTCTTTACAAACTACAAACAATACCATTGCTTATGGAAATTTTAATTTTTTATTTTTTTATTTTTTTTTTTAGAAAAACTTCAAATAGCACTGAAGAAATCCATAAGAATACATCCAAACTTGTCATGTTGTTCAAACACAAACAATACCATTGCTTATGCAAATGTCAAATTAGTGTAAATTATTAATTTAATTCAATGATGAAAAATTGAAATAGATAGCCTGAAGTAGAAATCCTAATGCCTGTCATTCCATCACCTATATGTCCATAGAAATGCAGGATGTGTGTAGATAAGGAGGATATGCAGCTTTGCAGTGGCTCCGAAGGTAGCTCGGCTGATTAGCATTGTTTGTTTCTTGGGTTTGAATCCCACACAAGCCACTTCCTGTTGTATTTTTGACTTATGATATTCACACAACAAACATTACCATTGCTTATGCAAATGTCAAATCAGTGTCATTTTCTTGCCAAATTCTAATCGAAGAACAAAAGCAGAAATCCTAACACCTATCATTCCATCACCTATATGTCCACAGAAATGCAGGATATATGTGTAGATAAGCAAGCTATGCAGCTTTGCAGTGGCTCCGAAGGTAGCTCAGCTGTTTAGCATTGTTTGTTTCTTTGTTTGAATCCCACTCAAGCCATGTCCTGTTGTAATTTCTACTTATGTTGTTCACCCAAGTTTTTCACCCTTGCAGCACTGAGTTTCTGGGTTACAATTGTGAACATGCTATTTAATGTCGAGAAATACTTTTATTTCCCTATGTTGTTAAAAATAACTTGGGGATGCTGGCCTAACTTCTCTTTCGGTCAAAATGTTGTATTTTTGGGTAGGAGGGTTACACCACCATTGCAAATCTTTCCAGATACACTATCTAGGCCAAAGTAGTTGGGCGGCTGCCTTTACACACACACGAACATTAATGGCAGCCCAGTCTTAGTCCATTGTGTGAAAATAGGATTTGGCACCCCCTTTGCAGCTACAACAGCCACACCTCTTCTGGGAAGGCTGTCCACAAGGCTTAGGAGTGTGTCTATGGGAATGTTTGACCATTCTTCCAGAAGAGCATTTGTGAGGTCAGGAACTGATGCTGGATGAGAAGGCCTAGCTTGCAGTCTATGCTCTAATTCAGCAAAAATGTTTTTTATTGTGTTTATGAACCTTGCTTTGTCATGTTGGAATAGGAACAGGCCATCCCCAAACTGGTCCTACAAACTTCAGATCAGGAAATTGTGCAATTGTGTTGGTATGCTGATCAGTTCCCTTCACTGGAACTAAGAGGCCAAAACAACTGCTGAAATAATAAATCACATCAGAATACCCCCTCCACCTATTTATTTGGACCAGTGCATAAAGACATGGGTGAAGGAGTTTGGGGTGTTGGAACTTGACTGGCCTGGACTCATGACTCCAATACAATAGGACACCTTGGGGATCAATTAGAGTGGAAACTGCAAGCCAGGCCTTCTTGTCCAACATCAGTGCCTGACCTTACAATGGCATATTGCTTGGTATGCTGAGCATGGCTATGGACTAATGCCTTGTACACACGGGACGACGATCGTACATACGATCGTCGCAAATCGTATGTTGGCTGTTGTATGTAGCATATTGACTGCACTACATCATTGTACGACCACAGAAGAACGTTCAGGTGCATGTAATTAGCATCCAGCCGTTCCTGACTTCTGAGCATGCGTGTTTTGCACAATACAACTTGTTGTACCAACTGCTCTGTACACACGATCCAACGGACGTATGACCGCTTGTTGGTACGACCAAGTTTTCTAGTTTGCTCATACAACTCCCTTGTACGACCGTCGTATGTTCGACTGTTCTAATCACGCATACGAACGATCGATATCGCATACAACGGTCGTTAGTACGACCTGTTGTATACGACCATCGAACCGTGTGTATGAGGCTTAAGACCCCATAAACACTATTAGATTTGCGACAGATCTTTGGATTCAAATTGACCCAGACGCTTTAATATGAGGGCAAACCTTAAGAGTTTAAATGTGTATGCAATCAGGCAGGTCCTTACACTACATGGTTTAGTTATATAAGAACACAAAAATACGCACAAAGTCTAATAATGTGTATGGGCTCTTAGTTCATTCGCATGCACATAAACAAACCAACATTTTTCAAACCACATGGACCTGTGCAGTGTTGCATGTGGTGTTACTGCTCATCAGGTGTAAGCATTTGAAACATTCATTAAGAGACAGATTGAATGACACTGGTGGGCGTGTACTTCCATTGGGAGTGTCGATGCTAATGATACAAGCTCTATATAAATGCCTGCAGTAGGCGGGCTCTGTTTGGTCGGGTCTGAGAAGAGGCCTGTTTCTTTTTTCTGTGGTGTTTATGGGAGTAATGCCTCAGTAGAGCTGTTTGCTGAAATTATTGTGTATTTTGACCATCAAAAGTGGTTTTCTGCGGGGATTCTGTCAGTTGTGTGTATTGTTTATGCCTTACCATGCATTCCTAGTTTGGGAGTATCTGCTGATTGTTTGATCTCATTGCTTAATCATGTACATGGAAATGCAGCTTATAACTGAACAGACTAACCAATGTATGTGCATAGAATTTGGTGTGGAGGTGGGTGTTAGAATATGTTCTTAATATTAAGTTGTGAAGCTTTGTTATATATGACTAAGTTTTCTCAGTTTTGCTGTTCAAAATGTGATGTGTGTTGGTGTCCACTGTAAGGTTTCTAACTATTTTAGATTGTAAGCTCCTATGAGCAGGGCTGTTCCAACCTAAGGGTTTTCATTTGTGTCATTCACAATTTTAAGTTTTAATATTTAAACGGTAGGAACTGAATGTGTGTATATAATTGTGTTTTTATGCTTGCAAAATAAATGTCAATTGACCTCCTTGTTTGTTGTTTCTATTACTTTTTATGTTGGAAGTGAAATATATTTCTTTAGAATTATGTAAATTCTAAGCTGTAATTGTGTACCTCAAAACCTAATCTTTAGCACACCAGCAAGTCAATTATCCAGGTGTTTAGGTGGAGTCTTTAGATTTAACAGCTGGAGAAAATTGCAGGTAATGAATTCAGCTGGTGGATATGCAGTGTTGTGTGTGTGAAATGGTGTTCTCTGCATTTGTTGTTCACCTGCTGTAATCTCAGAAACACCATTTCTTAGCAAACTGCCTTAGGGCTGGTTCACACTTCAGCAATGCAGGAACGCTGTGAATCCACTGTGTTCCTGCATCGCTTGTCTCCTGGTTGCAATTCACACTGCTCTATGGGAACTGTGGGGAGTGTCAGTACAAAGGTAATCACAGCCCCAAATCAGTTAACATATCGCAGTGTAAACTCACACGGGAGTCTTATTGCATGATGTAAACATCCCTGTGCTCCAATTCTGACCCTGTGTAAAAAAAAAAAAGAGCTGTATGTTTGCTCCGATTGTATGTCTAAATTTGCAAAGCAATCTCCATGGCTGAATTCGTATTGCACAGAGCTTGCATACGAGTCACACTGCAGTGTGCGAATCATATGCTAGCTCCAAGTTTTGAGCAGTATGAACTGGGCCTCACCGACCCAGAACTCTTTGTGATCACCTGGAAGTTCCGGTGCTGGGAGAATGTTAGACAAGTGTTGCTCCAATCAGTTTTGACTAAAAATTAGGTTCCTAGAAATCTAAAAAAAATTCATATATCTATGCGCATACACAACCATATATATACGCATCAATGCACACAGCTATATATATGCACATCAATGCACACACAGCCATAGATATATGCGCATCAATGTACACACAGCATATATATGTATGCGCATCAATGCACAAACAGCCATATATGTGCGCATCGCAAGTATATGTTTGCATGCAAATGTGCTTATATGCACACTTGTGTGCATTAGCATATATAAATGTCAGTGGTATTAATATAATTGGCGCAGAGGGAGAAGAACATGTTATGCTGGCTGTGAGGCAGGCCAGGATATTGCGGTACCTCTGTTTCACCTTTGCCAGCCATGGCTTTTTGCCCCACGGGCATTTTTGGAAAACATGCGGGACTCTGATATCTGGAGCAGGTTTTGCTTAAGGAGACCAGCAATTATGCACCTCTACCACCTCATTCAGGAAAAAATTGCACCAATGACAGAACGCAATCATGCTGTGCCAGGCATGGTCAGGCTATTGGTGACCTTATATATCTTGGGACGAGGCAGCTTTCCTAGCCACTTCTGCAAGTATTATGGGCATAAGCCAACCCACAGTGTCCAGGGTGTTTATGCAGGTCATAAATGCCATTCTTGACCACAATTTATACACTGGCCACAAAATGAAGATGAGGGGAATGATGTGAAGGTGGCTTTCTACCACCGTGCTCAAATGCCACAAATCCTGGAGGCCATTGATTGTACACATGTGGCAATCAGGCCCCCCAGGATCAGTGAAGTTGGTTATCGGAACCAAAAACAGTACCACACCCTCAATGTTCAAGTTGTCTGTGACACCAGGCAGCAGTTTATGAGTGTCCAAGCAGCTTTCCTAGGATCCTGCCATGATGCCTACATCTTGAAGCAGTCTGGACTCTTCAGGAAATTTGAATGTGGCCAAATGCCACCCGGGTGGCTTATTGGTACAGTATATTTTTTTAAATCTAAAACTCAAATGTAAAGTTACATACAGACATACATTTTTGGCAAAATTAGAGGCTCAACACAGAGAAACAGATTTGTACGCAATGTATATGCACCTTGGTTGGACACAAGCTGACATCTTGATCCACTTGTGCACCCAGCCTGGCAGCTCATCCCAAGAACATTAGAGAGGTTGTTTCTAGCTAATAACATTCATGTGCAACAAGCTGGAAAGGTTTGCCCCCTCCACAGAAGCTGAACACACTAGTCATTACAATGGTATTCCCACATGAACAAGGAGTAATTTGATGTAGGAATGAGTCAATGTAGGTTTGGGCTAAACATGGTGCAAGATATGGTACAAAATAAATGTCTGTGCTGCTTCATGCACATAGGACTTTAAAAAAAACATCAAAAAAATGTCTGTAGCTTATGGGCACTTTCACACTGGGGGCAGTGGGGCATTAGCTGTAAATCCCTGCTAGTCACAACGGGGATTTACTGCTGTTAGAGTGGCACTAAGTCTGCGGGAGTGGGGCACTTTGAACCCCCTCAAGGGGTTAAAACGGGGTTAAAAGTGCCCGCTCTCTATGCTTCCGAGGTGGTGTGCAGCCGCTTTGGAAGTGCTGCCCATGGTTTTCAATGGGCAAGGGCGGTGGAGGAGCGGTATATTACCGCTCACCGCACCGCTCCAAAGATGCTGCTTGCAGGACTTTTTGTAACGTCCTGCTAGCGGACCGCAACAGTGTGAAAACACTCAGGCTTGGGGTGGATGGGGAGTGACTTTTGAGGCTCTTTACATGTGCTTTTTTTTTGCTAAATAGCGCCTGTAAAGTGCCTCAGTGTGAAAGAGGTCTATCTATAATCTTTGCACCTTTTACTGGTGTTATATTACTGCCTTTTTTGCAATTTTTTGTGCGTTTTTAACCACTTAAGGACCGGAAGGATTTCCAGCCTTAGGACCGGAGCCCTTTTTTCAATTTGGCACTGCGCCGCTTCAAATGGTAATTGCGCGGTCATGCAATGCAGTACCCAAACAAAATTTTCGTCCTTTTTTTCCCAGAAATAGAGCTTTCTTTTGGTGGTATTTGTTCACCACTGCGCTTTTTAATTTTTGCGATATAAACAAAAATAGAACGGAAATTTTGAAATAAAATGATATTTTCAACTTTATGTTATTACAAAAATACAATAAACTAAATTTTAGTCATAAATTTTTGCCAAAATGCATTCAGCCACATGTCTCGGGTAAAAAAAAAAGCCAAATCGCGTATATTTATTGCTTTGCGCAAAAGTTATAGCGTCTACAAACTAGGGTACATTTTCTGGAATTTCCGCAGGTTTTATTTTATGACTGCCTATCTCATTTCTTGAGGTGCTAAAATGGAGGGGCAGTACAAACCCCCCCCAAATGACCCCATTTTGGAAAGTAGACACCCCAAGGAATTTGCTGAGAGGCATGTTGAGCCCATTGAATATTTAATTTTTTTGCCATAAGTGATTGAAAGATGACCAAAAAAAAAAATTACACAAAGTTGTTACTGAAATGATATATTGCTCACATATTCCATGGGTATATGTGGTATTACACCCCAAAATACATTCTGCTGCTTCTCCTGAGTACGGGGATACCCCATGTGTAAGACTTATTGGGAGCCTATCGGCGTACGGGACCCCGAAAACCAATCACCACCTTCAGGATTTCTAAGGGCAAAAATGTATGCCTTCACCCCACACTACCTATCTCAGTTTTGGAGGCCATGAAATGCCCAGATAGCACAACCCCCCCCCCCCCCCAAATGACCCCATTTTGATTTGGGTTTTTTTTTTGCTATCTGGGCATTTCATGGCCTTCGAAACCTGGATAGGTAGTGTAGGGTAAAGGCATAAATTTTCGCCCCTAGAAATCCTGAAGGCGGTGATTGGTTTTCGGGGTCCCGTACACGGATAGACTCACAAAAAGTCTCACACATGGAGTATCCCCGCACTCAGGAGAAGCAGCAGAATGTATTTTGCGGTGTAATTCCACACATACCCATGGCATGGGTGAGCAATATATAATTTCAGTGACAACTTTGTGTATTTTTTTTATTTTTTATTTTTTTGTCATTTTTCAATCACTAATGACAAAAATATTGAATATTCCATGGACTCAACATGCCTCTCAGAAAATAGCTTGGGGTGTCTACTTTCCAAAATGGTGTCATTTGGGGGGGGGGGGTTTGAACTGTCCTGCCATTTTATGCCTAACATCACCCACTCTTCTAACCACTTGATCCACCAAGTCTTTTCTGACACTTTTTGTTTACATGAAAAAAATACTTTTTTTTGTTAGGAAATTACTTTGAACCCCCAAACATTATATATATTTTTTTTAAAGCAGAGGCCCTACAGATTAAAATAGTGCGTGTTACAATTTTTTTTTCCAAAAAGTATTTGCGCAGCAATTTTTCAAAAGCATTTTTTGAGGAAAAAAACACTTTTTTGAATTTTAATGCAAAAAAAACTCAATTTTTTCCAAATTTTTGGCAAAATATAAAAGTTGATCTCATGCCGAGTGCATAGACACCAAACATGACATGCTTTAAAAATAACGCACACCCTCGAAGCGGCGACAAACTATATACATTTTTAAAACCCTTAAAAAGCCTTTACAGGTTACCACTTCAGATCTGCAGAGGAGGTCTACTGCTAGACTTACTGCCCTCGATCTGACGTTCGCGTTGATACCTCACATGCATGGTGAAATTGTTGTTTACATACGACACGAGACTGATGCTTGCGTCCAACTATGCACGCATGCACAGGGCGCAGGGGTGCATTTTTTTTTTTTTTTTAATAATTCATTTTGCTTTTTTATTTTATTTTTACACTGTCCCTTTCATCTTTTTTTTATCATTTTTATTTTTATCACAGGGATTTTAAATATTCCCTATGATAAAAATAGGTATTGTCGCATATTTTTTTTTAAAATTTGTGGTCTACTAAACTCTAGATCTTTCCCCAGCCCTTAAAGCATCTGACCACAGCAAAATCGGTGTGATAAAATGCTTCCCCAATTTCCCAATGGCTCTGTTTATATCTGGCGAAACCGAAGTCACAAAATGCTCGTAGCCTCCGGTTTCTTAGGTCATGGAGATGATTGGAGCCATTCTAGTCTTCAATCAGCTCTATGGTCAGCTGGCGGAACCACCAGCTGCATTCTCACATTCCCCGGTGGGACAGGATAGCCTGAGAAGACCAGCAACACACTAGTATGTCGTGGGTCCTTGTTGGGCATATATTGTAATGTTCTTTTTTTTCATGAAAAAAAAGAATCAATCGGTGGGTAAGCCCACCATTAGAAAACCTCCCTTCATCCTCCCATTTAAAAAAATATACCGAAGCATAGGGGCAATCCACCCCAATTTCCACCCACTGCCCCTATGCTCCGGTATATTTGCTCTATTTTTAACTGTGGTGGTGAAATCACCGCCAGCAGCGCTGGAGTCGCTGCTTTATGAATGGTGGGAGCAAACGCTTTTGCTGTCACCATTAATAAATCAGCTCTGCAGCTGAATGGCGTACCTGAAAAGGAATAAACAATTAATAAAACACAGTAACTTAAAAAAATTACATACCTGCTAAGAAGAAAAAAAAATTGTAAAACACATCAACAATATACAGTGAGTAGATATTGCGCTCATTCAGCAGTACTCCATACATAAAGAGATACCTCTCTCGTATGATAAGTGCACTATCAACCAGAATAAACCATCCCAGTGACACCACTTACTGCTATATTTAAATCATAGCGCCTAAATTTAAGTATTAACCTAAAAACATTACATACCTGCAAAGAAAACATTATAAAAACAGTAACAAACAGGCATGCATACAAAATATTAACAATAGAGAGAGAACAGAGAGAGATTAGAGAGAAAACAAGAGAGAGAGAAAAAAAGAAACGTACAACTGTTTTTGTTTTTTTTTATTTTATATTTTTTTTTTGTTTTTTTAACTTTTTTTTATTTATTTTTTTTTTAATTTTTTTTATTTTTTTTTATTTTTTTTGGTAAACCTTTTTTTTTAACTAAAAACAAACTT